>CM076572.1:6821655-7317440 GCA_034641835.2 Pinus albicaulis
TATAATACCGAAACCTCCCAGTTTTCTTGTACAACGATCACTGAAAAAAAATAAGCCTTTGTTTTCTTCACTGTTTCCTTAAGTTGAAATTATCCACCAAGTCTTGTCACGTATCTTATTGCTGCTCCGAATATTTTGAGCACTGGACCAAGGTTTTGTGCCACTAAAACAAGGTGCTATGACCATAATCCAAGTTCTGTGGTTAAGTTTACAACTGCCTGGATATGTCCGAGTTCTGAGGCTGTTGCAGTAGCTCCAAGTGTAAAAATGTTTCTTCCTTCTTTTATTACCAAAAAAAAACTTCAAAAAATTGCTCTCTCTTCTCAATCGTAAGTTACTCTCCTTGGTGCCTTGTATATATCTCTCTGCAATTTTTCAGAGTCCTCCACAAAAATATTCGAGCTATCACACAAATATAGAATTTCCCAAACAGTGATATGAAAGTCCTTCTCGACCTCCTATCTATGTTTCTGCCTCATTTCTATGATTTTGACCAAAAAAGGATGATCAAAATAAATATTCCATTCTTGTATTTATTCGAATTTGGGCTTTAGAATGAAGAGACATGTCATATGGAGGTAGGCCGACATGAATACTATGAGTGTAGGTTGGCTAGATAAAAAATATATTTTTCTAAACTTAAAAATTCGATATCTCACAAACTACTAGGAGTTTCGAGACAAATAAGAGCTCATTGGAAATAGGAAAATCCTCTTTAGTATGGTCTAGGTCCCATGTTGAAATATTGCCTCTAAGGTTGGAAAATTTATTTTTCTTTGTGACTGTCCTTAAATTTTATGCATAAAAAGTTTGGGACAACATGAATTCTTCATTATTTGGCTTCTTCATTGTTATCAATGTCATCATAGGATCATAGAGTCATTATGTAGGACTGTAGCATTCATGTAGCATCACGTATCAACAATGTCATCATATACTAGTGTAGTGATATGTCATAATGTATCCTGAATTAAATTGTCAAAAGCTCCAAATCAGTCTTCCAATTATGTCAAAGTGTGGTTGTTCTTCAAGAGTATGACACCATCACGTGTACGGCTTCATAAATTATAGTCCTCCACTTAAAAGGCTTGTATATTGGCACCTAAGGTCTAGATCATCAATCAAGGCACATGATTGGCACTCAACAACATTATAGTTACTTCTAGGAATTTCTCATGCAAGACTTATTCATTAGTGGATTGACATATTTGTGGCTTAACATCTTCATTGATGGCATCCTTATCAACCAAGAGTTATGACATCATCAGATGGTACCAAACATTTATTTTCTTCAAACTTATCATCACATTCTGGGGCATCTAAAGAATATTTTCCATCTTGGCCAATGCCATATTGACATCAATGACAACCTTGCTTAACAATCTACACCTTTGTCATTGATGGGAATATTCTTGCCCTTCCAACATTCTCTCCCCCTTTGACATCAATGGAAAATGGGATGCCCATGTACTCCCCCTGTCAAGATGCTTCTTTTCTTCATCAATAGTAGTTATTCATAGGTAAGTTACTCCCCCTGTCATGGTGCTCTTCCTTATGGCAACGTGGTCAATGATAGACGTGTCTACATTTCTTCATGTGATGAACCAACTCCCCTTGTCTGCATAAACTCCTTTACCTCAAGTATGATTACTTGCTTAGTTATCAAATGGAAGAGATCCACAAAAATAGTCCTCTAGATGAGTAAGTGATCATATTCCTCAAGGGAGTTGCTCTTGAGAGATGATTTATCAAAGGATGTTTGTCCATGTGTGACTCATCAAGGATTTTATAGGGCCCTTTCACATATAGATTTTGCAAGAATGATTATGAATCATAACCTCCCCCTAACAGTATGCATGGTCTCCTTTCTGACAGAGTCTCATCATAAAACACTTGGAATATCAAGGATTTATTCATCAAATCAACAACATGTGTTGTTGGCTGGAGTGTTCAAGAGACTTTCAGATCCTCAGTTGCTTCCTTCTCCATACTTGTGTAACCTTCTTCTCTGGCTTGGTTGACATAATTTTAGCTTGTTGAGGGACACAAGTCAAGTTACAATCACAAGCCATATGTCCAATGCTATGGAAATTGAAGCACTCCATCTTGTTCATGAATGAGAGATCATTAATTCTTCTTGAAAAATTTATTCTAGGAGATTGACGGGGACCATTATATATGTCTTTGTGATATTTCATACAATATTTTTCCATGTGCGCAAAATTTGTACAAGAATAACAATAACCAAGAAATATACTTTGGTACCTGGGAGATGAAGAGTTCCTTGAATTACTTCTGAAGTATTTTTTCCTTGGAATTATTTGATGATATTCATTTCATTTTTTATTCTTGACATCATTTGTAAATCTTCTTGGAGTAGGGTTTCTTCTAATGTCATATTGACTCTTGCCTTTTCTGGAACTGGGAGTATTATTTCTTCCTGATTTCCTCACATCCTTGTTCTTTGAAGCATTATCATTCTTGCTTGAGGGTTCACTTGCATAGCAAAGACCTGATTTATCAAGGGTGGATATTTTATGACTTATGATGTCATCTAGGGTTTGAGAACTCTTCAAGTTCTTATTCAGAAATTCAACTTCCTTTTTAAGAGAGACAATTTCTCCTTTAAATTTTTCACAATCTTCATCTTTCATGACTAGTTGCTTCTTCATTTCTTCTTTTATTCTTGTAGCTTCACATGTTTCAGCCTTGAGAAGATTGATGTCTGATTTTAGTTTGAAGATTTCTTCATCCTTTTCTTCTAGTTGAAATTTAAGAGAGGAGACCTCTTCCTTGTATTGACTAGTGTCTGCTTCAAGATTGTTCAAGCTCTTAAGTCTTTGTTCAAGGTGGCTTGACAAAGTTTCATCCCTTTTATTTGCCTTATCCAATTGATTTGTCATAGATATGACTTCTTCATGATGCTCTCTTTTGTTTTGATGAAATTCCTCTTTAATTTTGGCGAGCTCCTCATCTCTTTCTTGTAGTTGAAGCTTGACAAAGTCAACTTCCTTCATTTTCTTTTCTTGGTTACCATCTTGCGCTTTCTTCTTAAGTTCCTCATTTTCCTTTTTCAAACTGTTAATCTCTTCCATGGAAGCCATAAGTTTATTTAGGAGATCTTCTTCAAATTCTTCTTTGTTCTCTTCATCTTCTAGGTCTTCTTTAGCCTTGTTGTCATCTCTTTTATCTTCAGCTTCCTTGATGGCTTCTGTACTTATTTATTTTTTTGCATCATATTATTGAATAGATATCATTGCCAATGCTCCTTTTTAGTGAAAATCATGAATTTTGTCCCATATGACTTTTGTTGACGAACATTTTTCAAAATTGGCCTTCACGAAATTTGGAAACCCATTCAAAATTGCCTTCATTGCTCTTGTATTGTACTCCTTGGATTCTTCGTCCATCGTGTCATTAGTAATCACTGATTTCCAAACTTAAATTCCTTGAGTCATCAAGAAATTCATCATTCTTGCCTCCCATATATCAAAATTTCCATTGAACAATGGAGCCTTTGCAAATTGATTTACTTCAATTTCGATGGTTCAGGAAGACACATATTTAGGAGGATTGGAGACTTTCTTGCTTGAATTTTCCATTTGTGTTCTAATGATCAACCTTCAAGCTGTTAGGCTTTGAGTGAAGGTACTGGCTCTGATTCCAATTGTTGGAAATACTGAGAGGGGGGTGAATCAACATTTCTTTTCAACTGTTAATTTTACCAGTTAGATCACTTATACTTAGAACACAAAATGAAAAATGATAGAATAGATAATTTTATTAATTTCTTATTTACAATGAGTAAAGTAAAATAATGATATAGGACTCCAAACCTAAATGAAGACTCCAATCTTCCAAGCTCTAACCTGTATTGTTCCAAGCACCAACTTGGTCTTTCCAAGGCTCCATCCATGTCAATTTGAGGCACCAACCTATAGGGCTCCAACCCTCTCTCAGCTACAGGCTCTGACCTGGTTTCTTGAGGAATCCAATCCTTTAGGGCTCCAACCCTATATTCCAAGGGACCGACCTTGTCTCTATGAGGCTCCAACCTCTTGGGATCTAGCCCTCAACTTCACTTCGTCAAAATATGTTGGGTTATTCTTCACAACTCCCAATGTATTCTTCAACGAGCCCTGTCAATATTCAACAATGTCATCACTTAGTATCCACGTCACTTCATCAATGAAAACCTTTTCCTCTTAGAAGGTGTCACCATTGCTCTTCATATTACCCAAAAAAATATCTCCAAAATTCACCTCATGATTATTTTAACGCATCAATAATATCTCAAAGACCTTCAAGATGTCTTCAATAGGCATCACATGCTCTAAGAATCTTCAAAGGCTTCTTCAATAAATCTCCAAGGGAGTCTTCAAATATGCTCAAAAGATGTCTTTAATAATTCTTTCCCAAGAACTCCTGAAGAGTTCCAAGTACTTCACTGCTCCAGGGCTGCTTTCAAATTCACTTGGTCTAGGCTCCAACTTTCAAACATCCATACAATTCAACGATGCTCAATGTTATGCCCACAAGAGACACAAAATTTCCAACCAATTCCAAGAGGTGTTTCAATGTCTTCCTAACAGGTCTGCTCACAAAACATTGCCTAACCACCTTGACTGTCCTTTAAGATTAGTACACCACTGAAACCTTGAACAATTATAAGTCAACTCCACAAATCTGAGCTTATCTCTACAATCCGAGTTCACAAGTAATGATTGTCCACTGTACAATATTTCACAATAAGTTCGAGCTATAATTGGTGGAGTCCAATGTGATGAGGTCTGAGTTTCTGTAGTGGAGTCTGAACTTTCTTAGGAGGATTCCGAGGTTCTGTGACTTATGCAAATCAACCTAAAGCAATTCCTCTGTCTAACCTTTAATTCTAGCAAGAAATTACGTGCTCCTTTTATGTATGGTAGATCATTTTTATAATACCGAAACCTCCTAGTTTGCTTGTACAACAATCATAGAAAAAAAACGAGCCTTTGTTTTCTTCACTATTTTTTTAGGCAGAAATTCTTCACCGAGTATTTTCATGTATCTTATTGCTGCTCTGAATATTTTGAGCACTGGACCGAGGTTTTGAGCCACTAAAATAAGGTTTTGTGACCCTAGTCCAAGTTCTGTGGTTAAGTTTATAGCTACCTAGAGATGTCCAAATTCTGAGGCTGTTGCAGCAGCTTCAAGTGTAAAAATGATTCGTCATTCTTTTATTACCCAAACAAAACTTCAAAAAATTTCTTCCTCTTCTCAGCCTTAAGTTACTCTCCTTGGTGCCTTGTATATATCTCTCTGCAATTTTTTAGAGTCCTCCACAAAAATATTCGAGTTGTCACACAAATATAAAATTGCCCAAACAGTGATATGAAAGTCCTTCTAAACCTCGTATCTGTGTTTCTGCCTCATTTCTATGATCTTGAATGAAAAAGGATGATCAAAATGAATAGTCCATTCTTGTATTTATACGAATTTGGGCTTTTGAATGAAGGGACATGTCATATGGAGGTAGGCCGACATGAATAATGTGAGTGTAGGTAGGCTAGATAAAAAAAATATTTTTATAAACTTAAAAATTCAATATCTCACAAAATACTAGGAGTTTCGGGACAAATAAGAGCTCATTGGAAAGAGGAAAAATCCTCTTTAATATGGTGTAGGTCCCATGTTGAAAGATTTCCTCTAAGGTTGGAAAAAATATTTTTCTTTGTGACTGCCCTTAAATTTTATGCATAAAAAGTTTGGGACAGCATGAGGAATGTTTAGGACAGCGTGGTTTCTTCATTCTTTGGCTTCTTCATTGTTATCAATGTCATCATAGGATCATAGAGTCATTATGTAGGAGTGAAACATTCATGTAGCATCACGTATCAACAATGTCATCATATACTAGTGCAGTGATATGTCATAGTGAAAACTTCATTAATTTGTCAAAAGCTCCAAAGAAGTCTTCCAATTATGTCAAAGTGTGGTCGTTCTTCAAGAGTATGACATCATCATGTGTATGAATTCATCAATTATAGCCCTCCACTTCAAAGGCTTGTATATTGGTACCTAAGTTATAGATCATCAATCAAGGCACATGATTGGTACTCGACAACATTATAGTTACTTAAAGGACTTGCTAAGGCAAGACTTCTTCATTAATCGCTTGACATATTTGTGGCTTGACATCTTCATGGATGGTATCCTTGTCAACCAAGAGTTATGAAATCATCATTTGGTACCATACATATATTGTCTTCAACCTTATCATCACAATCTGGGGCATCTCAAGAATATTTTCCATATTGGCCAATGCCATATTGACATCAATGACAATCTTGATTAATAGAGATTGTATACCAAATTTACGCCCCCGAGAAATTGACGTTCCAACTTACCCCAACAGGGCCTGCAAGCTTTTGGCGCTTCATCTCATAGGGAAAGGTTTTTGGATATTTATGGTTGCCCATTGTTTCTCAATGATAAAAATTGCATCGAGCCTCATTGTAACACAATTCAGAGGCATGCATCCACCACATCTCTTCTCAAAGATAAGCTACCATCGCTCGAGCTAGTTTATTTCCATTATGTATTTAAGCATATTTCAATTATTTGATATTAATGAGTGAAGTTTTATTTTTTCCGCATTTCTGTGTTTATGTTTATATATGTATTCTACCGCGTTCCTGCATAAGTTCGGATCATAATATTATAATATTTTTTGATGTTTATTAGCCCTTCAAGAGGCACAACATTTTCTAGCACCCTTTCTTCCGACATTCTTCATCTTCTCATCAGCTTACTCTTTTTCCTCTCAATAATACTTTCATCTTGTTCATCCACACTTTTATCACCTAGACATTTTGGTTGGTTTCTTGTGTGGGTGGAAACTACACTTATTCATCCATTTTTCTTAGGAAGGAAGCTCTCCTTGATATCCATTTGCTTGCTCCCTGACTAAATTTTGTGTTTTTCCTTTTGGATCTTGGAGCTAGATTCAAGTGACAGTGGTGCTAAAGGACGACTTCCATTAGCACCTTTTCCCCTAAAGTAGGTGATCATGGATGACTTGTTCTCCTATGTAATTTTACTAACATTCTTCATGATATTCTAGAAAATGACATTGATAAATTGCCTTTATTCACAGGTAATTATGAATTCACCACTGCAAAACATATCTAGAATTTTACTCGTTGTATACTCATATGTTGTGGATTTTCACATTATGATCATAAAGACATCAAGATGCGACTTTTTATCCTTTCTTTGAAAGGTGATGCTAGATATTGGTTTTACGACTTCCATGATGATTCTTTTGATTATTTACAAGGAATCATTAATGATTTTAAAGATAGATATGGAGATTAAAGTGGCTCGCCTTGTGCCCCTATTAATATAAATAAATATGAAAGTGATCCTGTAATGGACCCAATTATCGAAGAATTATTCCAAGAAAATGCACCACATCAAAATGTGCGATATTGTAGACCTTGTGACCACTTTCAAGATGAATACACGTCTGCCTTTGCAATCATAATACGAGATAGTGGAAAGGCAGGAAAACGTGATCAAGAGGATCTTACCAGGGAAATAACTCAAAGTATTAGAGACATGCAATTTAGCCAAGCTCAATTGATGAAAACTATTGAGCTTAATCAAGAGAAATTAGTGGCAAAACACTCTAAGGAAATGAAATCCTGCATATTAGGTGGAAAACTATTGAGAAACGACATGTTGAATATCTAAGCTCCATAAAGGAAAGTCATAAGAAATAAATAGGCTCTATTCATGTCAGGGAAGTCAGTCTTTAGAACAAATTATTAGCCATAGAAGAGAAACATGCTAAGGAGCTGAAAACCATGGGAATTAATCATTCTAATCAAATGGACTCCATGTAAAGTAATATAATCACCATGGAAGAAATTAATCAAGAAGAAATGAATCCTATTCAAGTAAATCACGATGAAGTGATAAAGCACATGGAAATCGATTTTCAGAGTAGATTGTGAGCTATAGAAAAAAAACATGATGAGGAGCTAAGGGTCATGAGAATTAAGCACTCCAATAAAATAGCCACCATTGAGGATAAATGTGTTGAAAATATGGAGGTTATGATGTACCATATGCAAGATATTTTGATTTCCATAAAAGAAGACAATGACAAAGTAATTAAGGATATGGAAGTTAGTCAGATACGTCTTCAGAATAAATTGTTAGCCATGGAGGAAAACCATGCCAAAGATACTAATGGTATGAAAGATGAAAATTCTAAGAAAATGGATGCCATGAGAATTGAAAATATCATTCTTCATAATAAAATACAAATAATGGAAAAGATACAGGTATAGGAATCTCAACATGAATCAGAGAATCAAAGAAACAAGGAATCTTTGCCAGATCACAAGTCTCCTACTCCACCAGAGTAGTTCTCATCTCATTAAGAGAAGATCACTTGCCCCATTCAAGACATGTAAGATGGAAGTACCATGGTTGAAAAGGGGAATTGGAAAGATCAAACCTATGTGTCTCCATTGACAAAATATATCCAAGATAAAATTGGGCATGCCTCAAATTTTTCATCTCAACAGATTCGAAATCAAGACAGAAAATATATGGTGGTCGCATTATTAACATCACAACCCACTGAGAAGAAAAGAAAAAATAAAAATAAAATAAAAAAGAGGTTTGATGCGTCCAATTTCCATGACTAGCTCAATATTTGGATAAATCAAATTTCTAGCATTTTTAGAATTCATCATGGCACATCCGAGAAACAACCCACAGACCTGTCAGAGAGTCGACAGATTCTCAACATGCAGTATGTTGAAGACATATGATGCCACGGGGAATCCTTTGTACAAAATATCTAACCATTTACTTTTTAATTTTTGTCATTAGTTATTTTTATTTCATGTATTTATGTTTTATATTTTCCAGTTTGTTAGAGTAATTTTTTTCTATTCCAACGAATTTACTATTTATGCATGATGATTTTGATTTTGAATGGATATATATTTGATGGAATTCTATTTTCTTGGATGCAAGATTCTGGGATTCTCATGTTACTTCATGGAAACAATGTGTCCCCACATGGAGCCATATTTTGCACACATTTTGTTAAAGTTCCAAGGAAGCAAATATGCCAATTTTTTTCAAAGAATCAAAGTCATCAACATTAAGTTTTTGAGTAATTGTAAACCCATTCTGCAAAATTTTTAATGCAAATGATGCTAGTCATACCATATATGTATGTAAAAACCTAGGTAAGCCTATTATTTTGGCGAAAATTTCATCCTAGGAGGTTTTTTGTCTCGCTGATTCATCTGAGTTTTTATACATGGATGGTCGACAGAGTTTTTCCATCGAGCCTCACCTCAAAGCTAGGGTGGAATTTTTGGTCAAAGTCTTAGGTGAGTCCTAGTGTTTCAGTCGAGAATTATGTAAAAGTGATTTGGGATTAATTTAAGCTAATTGGATAAATTATTTTATTACAAATAAATTGGTATACGATATCATATTGTGTCGTAGAATTGGGTGTGTAATTTGTGTTGAACTCTTAGTTAAACTGAGAGGGGCGGTTGAATCAATTTAACACATTCATAATATTTTAAACTTTTATTAAACCTTTTTTACACCTTCATTTCATGTCTAACTTAATATGTGAGTAATCTTAGAATGTGAGCATCAAGTATTAATATAATATAACAGCAAACTTAATATGAGAGCAGCAGGTATTAAGCAGATGATATAAATCAGATCAACACATAAACATCATGCATAGAGACACCAGATATAAGTGGAAACCCATAAAGGGAGAAAACCACATCTTATTATTGTTGTGATGCAAAGGCAAGCTCCAACTCCCTCTCACCACTGTTTTTCTGCAGGCACCAACCTACAGGAGGCTCCTACCTCAATTCTCCAAGCTACAACTTGCAAGGAAGCACCAACTCCCTTCAATTTTCTACAGGCACCAACGTACAGGAGGCTCCAACCTCAGTCAGCTACAACTGACAGCTATCAAGCTGCAACTTGATAGGGAAGCTCCAACTTCCTCAATTTTTCAAACTGAATGTTTGTTGATTTACCTTAGATATCATCTCTGTTCTGTAGCTTCTCTTTCTTCTCTTCTTTTCTTAATCTTCTATTCCTTACACTTCTATACTCTGCCTTCTCTATATTTTCTCTCTCTAACCTCTCTTGTGCATATCAATGTGATATTATATATAGAGTTCCTCACATGACTGTTTGTATTTCATAAAGAATTTGGAGTGAACAGTCATGACTCTTTGGCTTCTGTCTTCTTATTCCTTTATCCAACTCATTTTTAAAATTACTACAATATGTAAAAATTTCCATGCTACAGTGGGATTTTTTCTTTTCCTTAGGATACTTGCCTTTGCATCACAAACAATATAAACAAAAATATTTACATTTTCAGTTATGCATTTCAATACCACTCAGCTCCTTTTCTGAACCTGGGCTTTAATGGGTTTGTCTCTTCTGCTATTGTTGAGTGGCTGTTCTATATATCTTGGTTCACCTCTGTGTTTATTTATCTGTTCACTGTACTTGTGTGCATTACCATCTCTGTTCTCGGGCTACCTGTCTACGTTCTCTGTTCATACATGAGTTTAAGTATAATTTCTTGAAGCTCACTTTACAATTTCAATTCATTTTTCTTTTGTACCATATTTTTGCCGCTGTCTCTAGTTCTTTCGATCTTGCAGGGTCTTGTAATAAACCCAATCTTCAGGCTTTTGTAATAAACTCAATCTTATTACATATATGTTTCAACTTTAGCATAATATATAAATATATATATATATATATCTTCATGTATTCATACTCCCGATTCAAACTATTCATAATCTGTAGCTTTTGTTTTGCACCCAACATAAATATGTTCACTGTTATATAACCTTTAAAGCATCAAATTATATTACATTCCCTGCTTAAATATATATAATTCTTACTCGAATGTTCGGACTTTGGGAATTTTGAATATATATATCTCGAGCTGTAAATAAATTGAGCTACTTATAAAATACCTTTGTTAAACCCAATGAGCAATATAAATTAAACTGGGGCCCAGCGCTAACGGCCTACCTCATCCAACGATGGACATCACATCACATAGCTTCTGATGATCCGACGGATATCGCTCGGGCAACTTGCATGGAAAATAACGTGCGATGGTGCGACGTACCTTGGATAACCTTCGCGCATCTATATCACATGACCACCATCAAATCACTTCCCTCCAGATCGACGGCTTGTGTCAATATCGCTCTGTGTCTTTGGTCGATAGTTAACGCGTGATGGCGCGTAGTGGAAGGTGGTTTTGCAATTTCGGTCGGAGACACGTGTCGATCAATCTATGGAATCGCTCCCAACTCCTCTAATACCGCTCTTCGTATAAGGGTGGTGCGATGAATACCAGAAACCACCATTACTGTTCACAACGCTCATTCAGGGTTCCACTTATTTACACAAGGTTCCGTCTGAATCTCCACGTGAATTTTCATTATTCCTCTGGCTTGTTTTCTCCGTTGATGTTATGGATAACTTCACTACCATCGCCAACCATTAACACAACAGTGCATTTATACGGCAGACAAAATATTACTAATTCTTGAAAGAGTATGACTAACTCTTTCAACAAAACCTTGTTTCGACCCGATCTGGATTCACTGTTCGATCAATGATTGTAACATTCCATGCAAGATCCACTCTATAACTAAATATTAGTCCTTTGTAAAAGCCACCTTAAATCTCTTGAACTTTTTTATTATGTCAATCGAATACGAGTGCTCTGTTCAAAACTATGGATAATTTCAAACATGATTCAAACAGTGAATGCCAACTGATTCAAAGCATATCCACTCTCATTGCATACCATATCCTCTGTTTCTTTTGCTGCCTCTGCTGCCTCTCTATCTCTTTTGCCTTATGGATAGTTTAGGTGTTGCTCTTGTCTTCACCTTTGCCATCAATGCCAACATTTCCAACAGTCTCCCCCTTTGGCATTGATGGCAATACACTTTTTCTATTTGCATACACTTTGCCTGCTCTTCCTCCCCCTTTGACATCAATGGCAAGGGGTTGCACATCTCATAGTGTAGATTCTGTCCTTTAATCCTGTGTTTTTATCCTTTTTTTTTAACATTTTGTGCATTTCCTCTCTCTGAGTTCTTCTAACTTTATACCCTGCTGCTCTACACTGTGTATTAAATCTAAAATGTTGATGCTTTAGCCTTTTCATTGACTCCTTTATGCTGGATGTATTCTTTCCATAATCCTTTGATCCTGAGGACCTGTTTCATGCTTTCCTTACTGGCTGATCTCCCCCTGGAATGATATCTTCATTTCTGTTCTCCCCCTAAAACTATGCTTTCTCTTTATATCAGTGAGTAGCATCTATAGATACTACCCCTAGTTTATCTCTCAAGTATTCGAATGGTTCTCTAGCAAGAGGTTTGGTAAATATATCTGTTTTTTGTTCTTTTTTTGGCACATACTCCAACTTCACTATCTTCTGAGCCACTTGTTCTCGGAGAAAATGATACTTGATTGGGATATGCTTAGTTTTTGAGTGAAGCACAGGATTTTTAGATATACTTATAGCACTTGTATTATCACATTTAATTGAGATAGGTTCATTAATGCTTACCTTCATGTCTTGAAGATTCTGCTTCATCCACATGACTTGTGTACAACATGCGGCTGCTACTATATATTCTACTTCTGCAGTAGACAAAGAGATAGATGTTTGTTTCTTGCTTAACCATGCCACCAGACTTTCTCCTAGATAGAAAGCACCTCCACTTGTGCTTTTCTTGTCATCCATACAGCTGGCCCAATCTGCATCTGTGTATGCTGTCAAAGTGAATTTTTTTCTTTTAGAATACCAAATTCCATATTGTGTTGTTCCTTGTAGATATCTGAATATTATTTTTACTGCCAGAAGATGGTTTTGTTTAGGTGCTGCTTGATATCTAGCCACTAGTCCTACTGCTAGCATGATGTCTGGTCTTGATGTTGTCAAATACAACAGACTTCCTATCATGGATCTGTAGAGTTTTTTATCTATATTTGCAGACCCATCATCAGCACATAGCTTGCATCCCATGATCATGGGAGTTTTCATAGGTTTGCAGTCCTCCATTTTGAATCTTTTCAGCATTTATTTTAAGTATTTTTCCTGAGAGATGAATGTGCCTGTGTTCTTTTGCTGAATTTGAAGTCCTAAGTAGAAACTGAGTTCTCCAATCATGGACATCTCAAACTCTGTTTTCATCTCATCAGAAAACCCTTTTGCTAGTTCTTCTCTATTGCTTCCAAACATAATGTCATCAACATATACTACAACAATCAGGAGTTCATTTTCATGAGCTTTTACGTACAAATTGTTGTCTATTCCACCTCTCTTAAAGCCTTGTTTTTGCAAATATTTATCCAGTCTTGAGTACCAAGCACGAGGAGCCTGTTTCAGTCCATATAGAGCCTTCTTCTATCTGCACACATAGTCTTCTTTGTCTGTCAATGAAAAGCCTTATGGTTGTTCCATGTAGACTTTTTCTTCTAGATCTCCATTAAGAAAGCAGATTTTACATCCATTTGATATACCTTGAAGTCTTGGTAGCATGAAAATGCCAGGAACATTCTGATAGCCTCCATTCTGGCTACAGGGGCAAATGTTTCATCATAATCAAGTCCTTCAATTTGTGAATATCCTTTGCAGACCAGCATGGCTTTATTCCTAATTAATTGTCCTTGCTCATTCATTTTGTTTTTGAATATTTTTCTCAATTGGTCTAGGAACTAGTTCCCAGGTATTGTTCTTTTCAATTTGGTCCAATTCCTCATTCATTGCTTTTACCCAAGACTTTTCCTTGCTGGCTTCTTCAAATTTCTTTGGCTCTATTTGTGACAACATAGCTATGTATACTTCTTTAGTTTGTTTTGTTAGCTTCCTTCTTGTCTGGACCCCTGCTTTCTTATCTCCTATGATTTGATCTTCGGGATGATTCTTCTGAGTGTATCTTGAGGGGGCTTTCGAGCTCAGCCCTTCATCTTCTGTAGTCTTGATTGTTTCATCATCATTCTGGTATTCTTCTTCATGGTTATCTAATGGACTGCAGCGGTCAGTATCTCTTGTATTGTTTGGAAGTTCTTCATCAAATCTCACATCAATGCTTTCTACTATTTTCCGAAGAGTCTTGTTGTAGCACATGTACCCTTTGCTTTTGGATGCATATCCTAGAAATGTTCCTTCATCTTCTCTTGCATCAAATTTTCCAAGATTTTCATCATTATTCTTTATGTAACACTTTCTACCAAAGATTCTGAAATGTTTGATTGAAGCTGGCTTTCCATGCCACAGTTCGTAGGGAGTCTTGTCACTGCTTGGCCTTAAGTGAGATTTATTAAGGATATGTACTGCTGTGTGCACTGCTTCTGCCCAGAAGGTTTGAGCAATATTATTCTCTTGCATCATGGCTCTAACAATTTTTTGAATAGATATGTTTTGTCTCTTTGCTACTCCATTCTGCTGAGGTGTCCCTACAATAGTAATTTTTTGTTTTATGCCATGTTCATTGCATAGGTCAGCAAAGTCATAATCTGTGAATTCACCTCCTCTGTCTGATCTGATGCATTTCAGCTTGCATCCTGTCTGATTTTCTAATAATGCCTTAAATATTTTGAATTTGTCCAGAGCTTCCGATTTATTATTGAGAAAAGCAACCCATGTCATTCTGGAGAAATCATCTATTATCAGCATGAAGTAGGATTCTCCACTTGGTGTTTTAGTTCTTGTAGGTCCACACAGATCCATGTGCACAAGCTGGAGTGGTCTTCTTGTTGAAAACTCCTCTTTGGCCTCAAAGGATGTGCGGGTTTGTTTATCCAATTGACAAGATTTGCATATGGTATTAGAAGGCCTCTTTATTTTTGGCATGTCTCTGGATGCTTTCTTTTTGCTCAGTCTGATGATATGATCGAAACTGAGATGTCCCAATCTCCTATGCCATAACCATGACTCCTCAAGTTTTCTAAGGTGGCATGCTTCATCTTCCTCTTTCACAATGTAAACATTGCTCTCTGTTCAAACACCTTTGAGCAGAGTCTTACCGGTGGTGCTTGATCTGAATTCACAGTCTTGTGCTCTAAATAGAACTTCACAACCTTTATCACACATCTGACTAACACTCAGTAAATTTTCTTTCAGCCCATCTACAAATAGTACATCTTGGGCCTTTCCTCTGCCATTTTCTATGCTGACTGAGCCTTTTTTCTTGATCTTACCTGATTTTTCATTGCCAAAACTGACATTGCCAAATTTCTTTTCATCAAGAGTTATAAACTTGCTTCTGTCTCCAGTCATGTGTTTTGAGCAGCCACTATCCAAATACCACTAGCTTTTCAAGTCTTGATCAGTTAGAGCCAAGTCACATTTATTCACCTTCTTTATCCACTAGAGGCATCCTTTTGTTTGGTATCTTTTGTGAGGTGATGAACTATATCTTCTTAGAGGACATTTAGAGGGTATATGTCCAACTTGATTGCATACACAACATTTGATCATAGTTTTTGTAGAATTATGAGTATGAACAAAATTTCTTTGATTCATAAACCTTCTTGAGGGGTTAAACATCAATCTTTTTCCATAATTTCTACACTCAATGATTTTATGGCCAAATTCCTTACAATAAAAACAGTAACCATAGAAACTATTTGCATACCTGATGTAAGGTTGTCTCTTCCATTTGTTTGCTTGGGGCAGTCTCTTCAATGTTTGCATCTTTTTCTGGTTTGAATTACTCCTCCTTGCATGACAATATGCAGCAATGTGTCCCAGCTTGTGGCAGACATAACAAGTGGCATTCTTCATTGGAGGGAAGAATCTCCTTTGATGGTTTCCAAATTTTACATATTCAGGGGTCTTAGTATTTATTACATTCTTTGCTACTAGTGGTTTCTTCTGATCTCTGTCTTCCTTATTGCAGATTTCTTATTTTGTAGGAATTGTTTGAGCTGCTTCATCATTCTTCTTTGCTTTTAAAAAAATAATCTCTCTGTCAACCTTTTCTTTTCCTTTACTTGATTCTCCTTAATAGCCTATTTATCATAGGGGATATTTGAGCAACCAGTATTTCATTCAACTTACTAGAGCTTGCTGTTTGAGAAGAGTTTATAACCACTTTCCTTTGAGCATTTTCTAATTTCTTCCTGAGGCATACTACTTCTTTTTCCAACTTTTCTTGTTCTTGAATTTTTTCTTTGATTTGCTTAAGTAACATGTCCTCTATCTTCTTGGCTTATTCAAGCTCTATCTTTAGCTGCTTAAGCACTTCTGAATTATGTTCTTCTCGTACATACTTGAGGAGAATGTCCTTTTGTTTTCTGCATTTCAGTTTGAGTCTATCAATCTCTTCTAGAGCACTTATTATCTCCCCCTCAAGATCGACTTCACCTTCTTCTTCTTCATCTTCTAGCATGAGACCTTCAAGTTCTTCTATGGCCATCAATAAGAATTCAGAGGTTCCTTCTTCACTTGAGGATTCATCTGAATCTTCAGATGTACTGTTGTCTTGTTGAGCATAGAAGGATTTTCTGCTGAACTTCTTTCCTTTCTGCCAGTTCTTTGATTTATTTTTCTCTGACTCTTGAGCCTGATTCCTTAATTTCTTGTGAGGAAACTTAGCAGCATAGTGTCCCACTCTTCCACAGTTAAAGCATTTTAAGGGGAGTTTACCTTTGTATTTACCTGAGCCTCTATCCAATTTCTTAACAAACTTTGCCTCTTCTTCATCCGAGCAAGAGCATATGTCTCCCTCTTCTTCTTTCTTCTTTTCTGTTTTAAAGGCTGCTTCCCTCGTACTTGGCTTCTTCTGTGGGATCCTCATTTCATAAGCTGTTAGATTTCCAAGTAGCTGGTTCATGGTCAAGGTATCCCAATCAGCTGTTTCTTCTATTGCAAACACCTTTGGATTAAACCTAGATGGAAGAGATCTTAGAATATTTTGTACAATTATACTTTCTGGCATTTTTTCTCCAAGAGCTTTCATATTGTTAATAATTTCTACAACTTTTAGGAAGAAATTGGCAATGTCTTCATCATCATTCATTTTTAAGTTCTCAAACTGGGCTCTATAGACTTGAAGTTTGGCGGTCTTTACTTTCTTGTCTCCCTCATGTATGTTCTCAAGAGTATCCCATATTTCTTTGGCAGTGTCTTTGTGCATTAATTTAATAAACTCTGCTTCAAACAATCCATTCAGGATGGCATTCATGGCTTTTGCGTTAGCCACAAAGTCTTGTTTTGTTTCTTTCTCTGTGTCAGTTTCCTTTGGGGCATATCCTAATTCCAGAGTAGCCCAGACTTCTATTCCTAGAGACATTGTGTATGTCCTCATTTTGATTTTCCAGAAAGCATAATTTTCACCAGTGAAGAAAGGGGCTTTATTGGTTGAGCATCCTTCTTTACTAGCCATCTTGGGAACCTAGGATCTCCTTTCAGTTGTTATACTTGTACAAAGGAAACTGCTCTGATACCAATTTTTGAACTCTTGGTTAAACTGAGAGGGGGGGTGAATCAGTTTAACACATTCATAATCTTTTAAACTTTTATTAAACCTTATTTACACCTTCATTTCATGTCTAACTTAATATGTGAGTAATCTTAGAATGTGAGCAGCAAGTATTAATATAATATAACAGCAGACTTAATATGAGAGCAACAGGTATTAAGAAGATGATATAAATCAGATCAACACATAAACATCATGCACAGAGACACTAGATATAAGTGGAAACCCATAAAGGGAGAAAACCACATCTTATTATTGTTGTGATGCAAAGGCAAGCTCCAACTCCCTCTTACCACTTTTTTTCTGCAGGCACCAACCTACAGGAGGCTCCTACCTCAATTCTGCAAGATACAACTTGCAAGGAAGCACCAACTCCCTTCAATTTTCTGAAGGCACCAACCTACAGGAGGCCCCAACCTCAGTCAGCTACAACTGACATCTATCAAGCTGCAACTTGATAGGGAAGCTCCAACTTCCTCAATTTTTCAAACTGAATGTTTGCTGATTTACCTCAGATATCAGCTCTGTTCTGTAGCTTCTCTTTCTGCTCTTCTTTTCTTAATCTTCTATGCCTTACACTTTTATACTCTGCCTTCTCTATATTTTCTCTCTCTAACCTATCTTGTGCATATCAATGTGATATTATATATAGAATTCCTCACATGACTGTTTGTATTTCATAAAGAATTTGGAGTGAACAGTCATGACTCTTTGGCTTCTGTCTTCTTATTCCTTTATCCAACTCATTTTTAAAATTACTACAATATGTAAAAATTTCCATGCTACAGTGGGATTTTGTCTTTTCCTTAGGATACTTGCCTTTGCATCACAAACAATATAAACAAAAATATTTACATTTTCAATTATGTATTTCAATACCACTCAGCTCCTTTTCTGAACCTGGGCTTTACTGGGTTTGTCTCTTCTGCTACTGTTAAGTGGTTGTTCTATATATCTTGGTTCACCTTTGTGTTTATTTATCTGTTCACTGTACTTGTGTGAATTACCATCTCTGTTCTCAGGCTACCTATCTACGTTCTTTATTCATACATGAGTTTAAATATAATTTCTTGAAGCTCACTTTACAATTTCAATTCATTTTTCTTTTGTACCATATTTCTGCTGATGTCTCTAGTTCTTTCGATCTTGCAGGCTCTTGTAATAAACCCAATCTTCGAGCTTTTGTAATAAACTCAATCTTATTACATATAAGCTTCAACTTTAGCACAGTATATAAATATATATATATATATATATCGTCATGTATTCATACTCCCGATTCAAACTATTAATAATATGTAGCTTTTTTTTTACACCCAACATAAATATGGTCACTATTATATAACCTTTAAAGCATCAAATTATATTACATTCCCCACTTAAATATATATAATGCTTACTCGAATGTTCAGACTTTGGGAATTTTGAATATATATATCTCGAGCTGTAAATAAATTAAGTTTCTTATAACATACCTTTGTTAAACCCAATGAGCTAAACCCAATGAGCAATATAAATTAAACTGGGGCCCTGCGCTAACGGCCTACCTCATCCAATGGCGGACATCACATCGCATAGCTTCTAATGATCCGACGGATATCGCTCGAGAAACTTGCATGGACAATAACGCGTGATGGTGTGTCGTACCTTGGATAACCTTCGCGCATCTATAGCACGTGACCACCGTCAGATCGCTTCCCTCCAGATCGACGGCTTGTGTCAATATCGCTCCGCGTCTTTGGTCGATGGTTAACGTGCGATGGTGCGCAGTGGAAGGCAGTTTTGCAATGTCGTTCAGAGACATGCGTCGATCAACCTATGGAATCGCTCCAAACTCCTCTAATACCGCTCTCCGTATAAGGGTGGTGCGATGAATACCAGAAACCACCGTTACTGTTAACAGTGCTCGTTCAGGGTTCCACTTATTTACACAAGGTTCCGTCCGAATATCCACGCGAATTTTGATTATTCCTCTGGTTTGTTTTCTCCGTTGATGTTATGGATAACTTCACTACCATCACCAACCATTAACACACCAGCGCATTTATACGGCAAACAAAATATTACTAATTCTTGAAAGAGTATGACTAACTCTTTCAACAAAACCTTGTTTCGACTCGATCTGGATTCACTTTTCGATCAATGATCGTAACAGTCCATGCAAGATCCACTCTATAACTGAATATTAGTCCTTTGTAAAAGCCACCTTAAATCTCTTGAACTTGTTTATTATGTCAATCGAATACGAGTGCTCTTTTCAAAACTGGGGATAATTTCAAACACAATTCAAACAGTGAATGCTAACTGATTCAAAGCATATCCACTCTCATTGCATACCATCTCCTCTGTTTCTTCTGTTGCCTCTGCTACCTCTCTGTCTCTTTTTCCTTATGGATATTTTAGGTGTTGCTCTTGTCTTCACCTTTGCCATCAATGCCAACATTTCCAACAAAGCAAAGAAAAGTGGAGAAAAGAAATGAAACCACACTAGGGTTTCAAGATGAGGAAGGTCCATGTACATCCTATCACCAAAAAGAAGTACTGGTATTGCATAGAGCTCCAAAGAAACATGTCATGCCTTTTCCTTTTGAAGAATAAGACAAGAGGGATGGAGATGGAGGAAATGTAGATCATGAGATTCTAAGTGAGTATATTGCAGAATATAAGTCTCAACCTAGAGCATTCAAGGAGAATCTAAATCTCCCATAGTTTATTCAGCTCAAAGAATAAATAAGACCCTACAACAATAGATTTCTATTGTCTAAAATTGATGGGTCATCCACATGCACAACACGAGCTTGCGGAATGAGGTTGGATGCATTCTTCCTGCTACAACCAGTAGTAGAAAGAGAAGATGTTGAGATTGCAGTGATGCACCTTGAGGGTGAAGCAAACATCTGGTGGTTTAACCATTTGATTCATGCAAGAGTGATTTCATATGCATACTTTACTCAAAGGTTGATCAATAATTTTGACAAGAATAAATCATAGGAGAAGAAACTTCCACCACCACTTGTTGCAGGAGCACTTGCATCAAGAGAAAGAACACTTACACCTTTGCAAAGTGGTCTTGATCTCTTAACATTTAGAGTCCCATGCAATTTTCTGAAGATGCATGAGGAGGAGGAGACTTATACTAGAGCTGATGCAGCCATAGAAGAACAACCATAATCATCAATAGTTTGGGAAGTCATCACACTGGAGGAAGGAACCCTTGTAGCAGTACAAGATGTTCCCAAGCTTTACCAAGGTATGCACATATTTCCATTTTCTATTATTATAGCACAACATATCGAGGATTACAGAAACATGAATCATGGCAAATTCATGACCTAGGGTCAAAGCACTTTGTTGATTTGGAGCAGCACACTATCACTGCGCTGAGGAACCTTGATTTGTTCCAAGAGGAGATATATAGTCATCCTAGTATATCATTGTTGAGCTGCACACAACTTTTGGGGTTGGAGAGGAGAATTGTGGAGGATAGGATCAACATTATCCTTGGGAATCCAATGCAGAACTGTATGTTCAACATTATGCCTGATCATGAGACAGCATATGCACCATCATGGAGATCAACAGTGCTGTCATTGAGTAGCAGTGATGAGTTGGGGGCCCAACTATTATTAGGGCATTCTGATGACCATTCTACTTATGTGACATTGGATAGGTAGATGGTTGATGGAGGACATCTTATGCTGAATGACATCTTCCATTATTATGATGGATACTTCTTGATGAGCACTTCACATCTTGATGAGAATTATTTGCCTACATCTTATTTGGATCCTTATGGGGTCAACTTGGTCATTAATGAGTGGTGTTCATTTGGAGATCTACAGGAGATTGCATTTCAACATCCCATGAAATGCAAAGATAGAAATTTGATCTAGGAGGGTGGTATTCTCCATTTGAGGAATGCTAATTTTGAGCATGATGTTAGACACTCACCATTGGTTGGATGGCTGATGTTGATGAGAAAGAGGTTGGAAAGCCACTTGCAGATCTATGACACAGGGCAGTAGGAGGCAAGGCTGCATTGGCTACTCTTGGAAGAGTTTGGCCATCATGTAGAATATCCTATTCCAAAGGGTGTGCTAATGGTTGGGACTTGGCATGCCAATTCCTTCATATGGCAACAAGGATTTTGGGTGTATTGGGGTGATGTGATATATTTCATGTCAACCATCATGTTGTTGCTCCATAGTTTATATGGTGATGGTGTGGGGAGGCAACAAGAGTTATAGTTGCTTTGGAAGCTCTTGGGAGATTATGGGCTAATTTTCTCCCATACTTTGCATGATGTTGCACAAGTAGGTGATGGCACTATCATGGTGCAAAGGGGCTACTCCTTAGCCTTGGAGGATCAAGAGGTACTTCCACTTTGGAAGGAATCTCCCATATATAGTAGCATTATGGTAGATGAATTTGACATTTGGCATGTCAAATAATGGAGCTATGAGATGACAGGATCCTTATTACCAAGGCCAACAACGATGTCAGTTGGGAGCTTGGGTTTGTTGGTGGAGTGTTCCCAGGATCACTTCACATATGATGCACTTGATGGAAAAATAGAAGATGAGAGTGATGGAGTAGTGGATGGAGACATCTATTACCATGATATGATCTTCTTGACGTGGATCTCCAAGCATAAGAAGAGGGTTTTGCATGCAGCATATGGTTCATTCCTTTTCATGGAGATATGTCATACCACTATGGAGGGCTCATTCATGGATCTTATTATCAACCTACTCTCAGTACAGGTTAATAATTATGTTTTTTCACTTATTGATTATCTAACACAGGATTTGTATTCCCTTACCATCTCTATACAGTGCATTTCTCCACCAGAGGGAAAGCCTCTATTTGGGCTTCATGGTCATTTTGGGACCAACATCAGTGATAGGGATAGCCATCTCTTGTATGGATTTGGGCAATTAGAAAAACTGCGTTGTAACTACTTGGGATATTGTTTGCACCTTCCAGCACTATATGAAACCTTCAGTACTTTTCTCATTTGGATTCCATGTGATGCTAATGTCATATTCACTTTATATGGGATGATCTGGGCAAGAACCAAAGAGTGGGTCTTTGAGGATCCAATTTCCTTTTTGCTTCATGAAGGAAACATTATTGCAGCCCAAATTATTGGAGAGAGAGATAGTGTGGGATGGAAAATTTGGTCTATCAAGTTCAGCAATGCAACCCACCTTCTTTACAAGAGCCTAGGGTGGATGAGTTTCTCCATGAGTCACCATTTTGGAGGGTGACTCATTTTGTATGGATGATATCCTTGGGATGGGTGCTTCACATGGGAATGAAGGTTCCCAAAATATTTCAGATTCCATGCCTCAAGAAGGCATCTAGATAGCATATTGTTGCCTCCATGGGTATTCCACTTTTTCATGATGATAGCTATTTGGGATTATCACCGAAAGATAACTTGCATACTTGGGAGGAGAAACTTGGAGACTTATTGATGAGACAACATATTGTACTTTGGGGGAGCTTATCATATGAGGATGCTCCAGGAGGGGGAGAGGAGGCTCTTCAGCTCTATCCTTGCAGTTGCTTGAGGACAAGCAACATTCGGGAGGGGAGGACTGTAATATTCCTAAATTAACATGCAGCTAATTGGAATATTAATTTTTTCTCTTGTCATGCAGTTAGATGAATGAATGGGTAGGGAGACCCATAAATATCTTCAGTAGGAATAAAATCCCACTTGATGTGAAAAGGTATCATCTTCATAGCTAGATAAAACACCTTCATGTGTGAACAGGGGCTAATGCATGTGGAAAAGGTAAAGTTTGACCAAATCAACAGCGTTGGTATGGAGGGAGTGGATAATTAATGAGAAATAGCTTAGTATGAATGGGAGAAGGTCTCCATGATAGTAGTAACCCTAATGAGTGGGATCCAAGGTGAGAAGGCTTACATTTTTTATAAGGAGGGAAAGGTGGCCATAGATGCTTATGTTATTGATTATTTATTTTGTGGTTTGTATGACTTCTTGCACTCTCTAACTATTTATCTGAGATTGTTGTGTTTTTTAGCACCGGGTGTTCCCGAGCTGGGATCCCACCTCTTCCATTGAGGTATCCTCTAGGAAGAGTATTGTTGTAATGTTCCAAATTTTATGGAACATTAAATTTTGTTGAGGAGATGAATAAAATGGGTAGGGGACCCATTCATTACATGATTAGAGAATAAAAATACTCTAAGTATGAAAGAGGATCCTGTTGCAACTGGATTTCAAACCTCCATGTGTGAAAGGAGGTTTTTTCATAAAGGTTTGGCCAAGGTTGACCAAGTCAAACTGCGTTAGCATGAGTTGGAAAGCATTATGTGGGAAAACGTAGGAGGGAAGATTCTAGAGGGAGGAAACCCTAATTCGAAGTAGGGCCCATGGATGGAAGGCTCACTGTTTAAAAGAGGGGCAAGGAAACCATTGAGTTTATCTTTGATCATTTTTACATCCAAGTCTTGGAGACTTGTTGTTGCCTCTTGTTGTTCAGCAGAGATGTAGTGCCTTCGGGCACGAGGGAGTCATGTTTAGGATTTCCTCTCATTTTTGAGTAGCTCATGAAGGATTGCACTCCATTCCCCATATTCCGGCATTCAGGCCATAGCTTCAGCCATCTACATCAGCGCAGTTTCTACAACAGATATTGTGCAGTGTTGTTGGGTGTTGTTGGGGAGGTTTCCATACACCATCTAGAGCTAGCTTTCAGAGGAGGAAGGTTCCATCCTTTGGGAGATTATAAAAGGGGGTTCTTGAGCAGATCCCACCATATTTGGCATCGGGCCAAGCACATTCCATCATTGGCAGCGCGGTCCCTCTCTTACACAGTGTTTTTCTTGTTGCATATTTGTTGTGAAGGATTAGCAGATTTTGGAGGGGAAGTCTTGGGTGAAAGGATCAGCCTTTCACTTTAGATTTATATTGGAGGAGGATTATTCATTTGTTGCAGCTATATCAGCCTTCTCCATGTATTACCAGTTCTTCAGTAGCTGCTACCCAGCTACTCCGGCATTTCTACAAAATGCCATTTTTGTATAGATTTCAGCCAATCCTTTCAGAGGATTGATACTATGTTTTCTCAAGGGTTGAGATCTTGCTCCCCCTTCTTATTTGAGCCCATAATGTTATATCATTGTATTTTCATCATTTATGCAACAGTTCCTCTTTATAAATGTGTAGTCATGGCCCAGGGCTTCATTTATGCAGCTATGTATTTCATATTTACATGTACAGGTTTCTTGAGGCTTCTAGTGCCTATCTTGAGTGATCATTCCCTCAAGGATTTGTATTCTTATTTGCTGCTATGTATTAATGTGATGGCCATTGGATTCTCCGGCATTTTATGTGTTCATGATTCATTGTTATTTCCATTTGATGTATTGGTTATTGTTGTAGCTGCAATGTTGGGGTTATCTTAAGAGATTCCCAATCTTGTTGTATTTCCCTATTGGGGATATTTTCCTTTGAAAATCATTCTATAGACAAAGTCTGCTAGTGGTCTAAGTAGCCTCTGGAGTTCATCCTTCTTTATGAAGGTGACAAATCCAGTAAATGCCCCTTCAGTCTATCTTTGGAATAGATTTTCTTGTCGACTGACAATGTTTCTGAAAAAGGAAAATTACAATTGTACTATCATTTACACACTCTGGAATTCTGGCCAAGCTTCATTATTTAGTTACAGTGAACTATCTATTCAGAATTGTGTTGTGTTGCAGGGTGTTGCAGTTAGGGGTTGAAAAACCTACTTTTTGAGCTAGTTTTTTAAGGGAGGAAGCATTCTTCTCATTGGGAGATCAGCAAGGTGGATCTTGAGATTTATTTCACATCTAGGAAACAGGCCAACCTATTCCCATCATCTACAGTGCATATTCCCTCTTTAACTACGTTATTTTAGTGATAATTTGCAGTGGAGATTTTAGTGCTTATTTTGGAGATTGAGAGCTTCAGTGTTTGGATCAGCCTTTCACTTGAAGGATCTATTGGAGGATATTTTTTCATTTAGATATAATTTTCATCCATCTCCATCTATTTATTTAGTCATAGCTATTATTCATCCCTAGGGCTGCATTCCGGCATTTTGTACTTTTTGGTATTTCCAGGAACCCTTCCTGGGTTGTCTTGGAAATGTGTTTGGGAGCCTAGATCTTCACTCCCAGCATTGTTTGAGCTATATAATAGAAGATCCATCTTGTTATATCTTTTTGTAGCAGTTTATGCCCTAAAATTGCACTTTCATGGCTCATCGCATTTGTATAGCATTATTTTTCTCATATATTGACATATTTGCTTAGAGGAGGCTTGTTTTGTATTGCTTGAGTGACTTGATCCTCAAGTTATTGTGCGCATTATTTGATGATATGTTTAATAAGAAGGTTGTACATTTTTCTCATATCATGGTGTATTTATTTTTTCACTACTATTTCCGTTATTGTGGTCAATATTGATGCTTCCCCATTTGGGAATATTACTGTCATATCAGAGCATAATTTTGGCTCAACATGTGGATCTCAGCCATTATGCTATTAGGAGAATAAGAAGAAGGAGAAAGAGATAAAAATGATGGAAAGAATGAGTTTTATCTCATCCATTTTCACATCTAAGAGGGACCTCATCAAGGAGGTCAAGCAAAGAAAAGTGGAGAAAAGAAATGAAACCACACTAGGGTTTCAAGATGAGGAAGGTCCATGTACTTCCTATCAGCAAAAACAAGAATCGGTATTGCATAGAGCTCCAAAAAAACATGCTATGCCCTTTCCTTTTGAAGAAGAAGACAAAAGGCATGGAAATGGAGGACACTTAGAACATGAGATTCTAAGTGAGTATCTTGCAGAATATAAGTCTCAACCTAGAGCTTTCAAGGAGAATCTAACTCTCCCACACTTCATTCAGCTCAAAGAATAAAGAAGACCTTGTAGCAATAGATTTCTATTGTCTACATTTGATGGGTCAACCACATGCACAGCAAGAGCTTGGGGAATGAGGTTGGATACATTCTTCCTTCTACACCCAGTAGTAGAAAGAGATGTTCTTCAGATTGCAGGGCTGCACCTTGAGGGTGAAGCAAACATTTGTTGGTTCAGCCATTTGAGTCATGCAAGAGTGACTGCATATGAAAATTTTACTCAAAGGTTGATCAAGAAGTTTGACAAGAAGAAATAAGAGGAGAAGAAACTTTCACCACCACTTGCTGTAGGAGCACTTGAATCAGAAGAAAGAACACTTTCACATTTGCAAAGTGGTCTTCATATCTTGACATTTAGAGTCCCATGCACTCTTATGAAGATGCATGAGGAGGAGGAGACTTATTATAGTGCTTATGCAGCCATAGAAGAACATCCATCATCATCAATAGTTAGGGAAGTCATCACACCAGAGGAAGGAACCCTTGTAGCAATACAATATGTTCCCAAGCTTTACCAAGGTATGCAGATATTTCCATTTTATATTATTACAACACATCATATGGAGGATTATGGAAACATGCTATCATGGCAAATTCATGACCTAGGGTCAAAGCACATTTCTGATTTGGAGCAGCAGACTATCACTGCGCCGAGGAACCTTCATTTTTTAAAGGAGGAGATATATAGTCATCCTAGGATATCATTGTTGAGCTACACACAAATATTAGGGTTGGAGTGTAGAATTTTGGAGGATAGGATGAACATTATCCTTGGCAATCCAATGCAGAACTATATGTTCAACATTATGTATGATCATGAGATAGCAGATGCACCGTCATGGATATCAGCAGCACTGTGATTGAGTAGTGATGATGAGTTGGGGGCTCAAATATTATTTGGGCGTTCTGATGACCATTATACTTATGTGACATTGGATAGGTAGATGGTTGGTGGAGGACATCTTATGCTGAATGAAATATTCCATTATTATGATGGATACTTCTTGATGAGCACTTCATAGCTCGATGAGAAGTCTTTGCCTACATCTTATTTGGATCCTTATGGGGTAAACTTGGTCATTGATGAGTGGTGTTCATTTGGAGATCTCCATGAGATTTCATTTCAACATCCCATGAAATGAAAATATAGATATCTGATTTGGGAGGGTGGTATTTTCCATTTGAGGAATGCCAATTTTGAGCATGATGTTAGACACTCGCCATTGGTTGGATGGGTGATGTTGATGAGAAAGAGGTTGGAAAGCCACTTGCAGATCTATGACACATGGCAGCAGGAGGCAAGGCTGCGTTGGCTACTCTTGAAAGATTTTGGCCATCATGTAGCATATCCTATTCCAAAGGGTGTGCTAATTGTTGGGACTTGGCATGCCACTTCCATCATATGGCAGCAAGGAGTTTGGGTGTATAAGGGTGATTTGATATCTTTCATGTCAACCATCATGTTGTTGCTCCATAGTTTATATGGTGATGGTGTGTGGAGGCAACAATAGTTGTTGTTGCTTTGGAAGCTCTTAGGAAAGTATGGTCTGATTTTTCCCATACTTTGCATGATGTTGCAGGAGTAGGTGATGGCACTATCATGTTGCAAAGTGGCTACTCCTTACCCTTGGAGGATCAAGACATACTTCAACTTTGTAAGGAATCTCCCATATATAGAAGCATTATGGTAGACGACTCTTACATTTGGCATGTCAAATAATGGATCGATGAGATGACAGGAGCCTTATTACCAAGGTCAACAGCGATGTCACTTGGGAGCTTAGGTTTGTTGATGGTGTGTTCCTGGGATCACTTCACATATGATTCAATTGATGGACAAGTAGAAGATGAGAGTGATGGGGTATTGGATGGACACATCTATTACCATGATATGATCTTCTTGACTTGGATCTGCAAGCAGAAGAAGAAGGTTTTGCATGCAGCATATGGTTCATTCCTTTTCATGGAGATATGTCATACCACTATGGAGGGCTCATTCATGGATCTTATTATCAACCTACTCTCAGTACAGGGTAATAATTGTGTTTTTGCACTTATTGATTATCTAACACATGATTTTCATTCCCTTACCATCTCTATACAGTGCATTTCTCCACAAGAGGGCAAGCCTCTATTTGGGCTTCATGGTCATTTTGGGACCAACATCAGTGATGGGGATAGCCATCTCTTGTATGGCTTTGGGCAATTAGAAAAACTATTTTGTAACTACTTGGGATATTTTTTGCACCTTCCAAAACTATATCAAAACCTTCAATACCTCTCTCATTTGGATTCCATGTGATGATAATTTCATATTCACTTTATATGGGATGGTCTGGGCAAGAACCAAAGAGTGGGTCTTTGAGGATCCAATTTCCTTTTTTCTTCATGAAGGCAACATTATTGCAACCCAAATTCAGTAGCAGCTCTACTCTTATCATAAGTGGAGAGAGAGACAGTGTTGGATGGACAATTTGGTCTATCAAGTTTAGCAATGCAACCCACCTTAAGCTTCCTTCTTTACCCATCCTTGTCTTATGATGAAACCTTCCTTCCTGATTCTCAACAACCAAACTCAAACAATCAAACAAACAACCTTGAGCCTATAACTAGCCTAAAATCACAATTGAGAACTTCAAAGACATATATCCTTTGATAATCATAGAGAGATCCTTCTCTGGACCTAGGAGGGCTAGATCCTAAGGTCTGAAAGTGGTTCTATGTTGTCTCATCTTTTGGTCTCTGTCAACCTGGCCAAAACATGGGAACCCCAACACTTTACAAGAGCCTAAGGTGGAGGAGTTCCTCCATGAGTTACCATTTTAGAGGGTGACTCATTTTGTATGGATGATAGCTTGGGGATGGGCGCTTCACATGGGAATGAAGGTTCCAAATATATTTCAGATTCCATACCTCAAGAAGTCCTCTAGACAACATATTGTTGCCTCCATGGGTATTCCACTTTTTCATGATGATAGGCATTTGGGATTGTCACCAAAAGCTAACTTGCATACTTAGGAGGAGCAACTTAGAGACTTATTGATGAGATAGCATCTTGTACTTTGGGGGAGCTTATCATATGAGGATGCTATAGGAGGAGGAGAGGAGGTTTTTCAGCTCTATCTTTGTAGTTGCTTGAGGACAACAACATTTGGGAGGGGAGGACTATAATATTCCTAAATTAGCATGTAGCTAATTAGAATATTAATTTTTGCTCTTGTCATGCAGTTAGATGATAAATGGGTAGGGAGACCCATAAATCTCTTTAGTAGGAATAAAATCCCTCTTAATATGAAAATGGATCATCTTCATAGCTGGATAAAACACCTTCATGTGTGAACAGGGGCTAATGCATGTGGACAAGGTCAAGTTTGACCAAATCAACAGCGCTGGTATGGAGGGAGTGGATCATTAATGAGAAACAACGCAGTATGAATGGGAGAAAGTCTCCATGACAGTAGTAACCCTAATGAGTGGGACCCAAGGTGATAATATTTACATTGTTTATAAGGAGGGCAAGGTAGACATAGATGATTATGTTAATGATTATTGATTTTTTGGTCTGTATGACTTCTTACACTCTTTAGTTGTTTACCTGAGATTGTTGTGTTGTTTAGCACCGATTATTCCTGAGCAGGGATCCCACCTCTTCCCTTGAGTTAGCCTCTAGGAAGAGTAATGTACTATCATTTCCGCACTCCAACATTCTGGCCAAGCTTCAGTATTTAGTTACAGTGCAGTATCTTTTCAGAATTGTGTTGTGTTGCAGGGTGTTGCAGTGGAGGGTTGAGAACCCCACCTTTTGAGCTAGTTTTTCAAGGGAGGAAGCATTATTCTCATTGGGAGATAAGCAAGGGAGGATATTGAGCTTTATTTCACATCTTGTTACTAGGCCAACCTATTCCCATCATGTACAATGCATATTCCCTCTTTGACTATGTTATTTTAGTGAGCATTTGCAGTGGAGGTTTCAGTGCTTGTTTTGGAGGGTGAGATCTTCAATGTTGGGATGAGCCTTTCACTTGAAGGATCTATTGGAGGTGATATATTAATTTAGATATAATTTTCAGCCATATCCATCCATTTATTCAGTTGTAGCTGCTATTCAGCCCTAGGGCTTCATTCCCGCATTTTGTACTTTTTGCTATTTTCGGAAACCCTTCCTGGGTTGTCCTGGAAATGTGTTTAGGAGCCTAGATGTTCACTCCCGACATTTTTTGAGCTATATAATAGAAAATCCATCTTTTTATATCTTTTTTTAGCAGTTTATGCCCTAAAACTATGTTATCATGGCTCATGGCATTTGTATAGCAGTGTTTTTCTCATATATTGACATATTTGCTTAGAGGAGTCTTGTTTTGTATTTCTTGAGTGACTTGATCCTCAAGATATTGTGCCTATTATTTGCTGATATTTTTAATTATATGGTTGTACATTCGTCTCATATCATGGTGTATTGATTTGTTCACTTGTATTTCCATTATTGTGTTCAAATATTGATGCTTCCCTATTTGGGAATATTACAAAAGGGTTCAGTGGTGGAGCACATTGAGGAATTCCAAAAATTGAATATAAGGGTAACTGATATTCCATAGGAACACAGGATTGATGTCTTCATAGGGACTTTAAATGATAGCATCCAACATGAGGTTCACATTTGGGAACCTGATTCATTGGAGAGGGCATTCATTAAGGAATTTTGAGGTCTAAAATGGGCCTCCTAAGGAAATTATAAAATAATAGTGGAAATAATAAAATAATATTTGATTACATCATCAAATTTTAGAGGGAGAAAAGGAAAAAAACTACTTTTTCAACTCGTATTTTCAACTTTTCTCAAAAAAAAATTACTCACATTTCGAGCGGGAGTACTCGTTGGATGCAAAATTTAATTCCTCACCCAAGGAGTACCCATGTTGCATACTTTCAATCAATCCTGCTACATAAAAATGAGAAATACATGACAAACGTGATTTCAATCACGTTTTTTCATGTATTTCTGAGTTTGCGTGTAGCAAGATCCATCAAAAGTATGCAACATGGGTACTCCTTGGATGAGGAATTAAATTTTTCATCCAACGATTACTCCTGCTCAAAATTTGAGTAAAAAATTTGGGATATAATTTGAAAATACAAGTTGAAAAAATAGTTTTATTATTTTATTATTTTTTAATATTTTTACCCTTTTACTTAAAAAATGGTGAATCATCCCCCATGGTTGACATCATCATCTTGAATCCTATTGGTTCTTATTAAGTTTATGTTGGTTGTACATTTTTCTTAGGAGGCCCATTTAGACCTCAAAATTCCCCTAATTTAGGTTGGCAAGAAAATTTGAATGTAAAATTATTGCGACAAGGAGGCCTACCACTCACATCTATAAATATGGAAGTGTTGCTACTCCTAGACTTCCACAACCTACAAGGTTGAAACCACAACAATTGAAATAAAAAAGAGCAAAAGGGCTTTTCTACAGTTGTGATAGAAAATACACTAAAGGTCATAAGTGTGCTGAGAAGAAATTATTTTAAATAGATTGTGAAGAGGAGGAAGAAAATGAACAAGAAACTTCAAAATAAGAGGATATCCACTAGGAACCAACCCTAGAGAAAGAAGAAATGAGTCTGACCATATCGTGTAATGCATTGGCAGGCATTACCACTCCTCAAACTCTCAATATAGAAGGACATATCAAGAAGAAAAAGGTAATAGTGTTGATTGATTCGGGTAGTACCCATAATTTTATTCATTGTAAGGTAGCCAAGGAATTGAATTGCTTCCTATACCCATACTAGAATGTCAAGTGATGGTTGCAAATGGAGGAACTATAAATTGCACTGGAAAATGCCATAATATCAAGCTAACCATGGGGGAATATGTATTGAATAGTCCAATGCTTTCTATTCCAATGGGAGGTGTTGATGTTGTACTAGGAGTACAATGGTTACAATCTTTGGGGACGATAGCTTTTAATTTTCAAGAACTTTTCTTGAATTTTTTTTCAGAAGGAAGGGAAGTTGAATTATGGGATATCGCAAGGAAGCCGAGAAAGATAATAAACTCTAATGTCATGACAAAACTTCTGACGAAAGAACAACAATGTGTAATTACACAATTATGGTCACCAGAAGTTCCAACATCAAAATCATATATTTCTCTAGATCTCCAAAAATTCTTGGACAATCATTCTAAGGTGTTTGAAACTCCCAAAGGACTCCCACCTATTTGTGATCATGATCATGCTATTCATTTGATTCTAGGAAATGTTCCTCCAAACATCAGGCCTTATAGATATCCTTATGTCCAAAAGAGCGAAATTGAACATATGATTGCAAAAATGTTAGAGGCTGGTATAATTCAACCTAGCCAAAGTTCTTTCTCTGCTCCAGTAGTATTGGTGCACAAGAAGGATGGATCATGGCGCATGTGTCTGGATTATAGGGAGCTCAATAAGCTCACTATTAAAGATAAATTTCTCGTTCCTATGATTGATGAATTATTGGATGAATTACATGGAGAAATTTATTTTACCAAGTTGGATCTTAGTTCAGGATATCATCAAATTAGAATGAAGACTGAAGATATTCCGAAAACAGCATTTTGAACTCATAAGGGTCATTATGAATTTTTGGTCATGCCTTTTGGCCTTACCAATGCACCTTCTACACTTCAAGGTTTGATGAATTCCATTTTCAAACCCTTCCTTATAAAATTTGTATTAGTATTTTTTGATGATATACTAATCTACAAAAGTTCTTGGAAGGATCATGTTCAACATGTTGACAGGGTGCTCAAACTATTGGAGGAGAAACAAGTATATGCAAAAACCTCCAAATTTTTCCTTGGAGTACAAGAGGTGGAATATTTGGGTCATATTGTTTCTCATGAGGGTGTTAAGGTAGACCCTAACAAAATTAAATCCATTAAGGAATGGAAAGTCCCCACAACCATAAAGTAGTTGCAAGGATTTATCAAGTTAACATGGTACTATCGCAAGTTTGTTAAGAATTATGGGAGAATAGCAACACCTCTAACAACATTATTGAAGAAAGATGCATTTTCATGGACTCCTGAAGCAACTAAGGCCTTTGAACATCTTAAAGAGGCAATGTGCCTAGCACAGGTCTTAGCTACGCCATACTTGACAAAAACATTTATTGTGGAATTTGATGCCTCAAGAAATGGAATTAGTGTTGTTTTAATGCAAGAAGGAAGACCCATTGCTTTTGAAAGTCGTACAATCAAAGGAAGGTATTTATAGAAAGAAATTTATGAGAAGGAAATGTTGGCAACACTACATGCACTAAAGAAATGGTGACCTTACCTAATGGGAAGATACTTCAAGGTAAAAAATTATCATGATAGTCTTAAACACTTTTTGGAACAAAGATTATCTTCAGAACAGAAGAAAAAATGGGTCACCAATATGTTAGGTTAAGACTTTGAAATCATCTACAAAAAAAGGAAGCTAAATTTTTTTGCAGATGCACTCTCACGAAAGGATGAATAGGTGGAAGCATTGCTTTGTGCCATTTCTATTATCCAAACAGATTGGATAACCGAAGCAAGGGATGAATAGAAGAAGTATGAAGAAGTGTGGACACTCATTCAAAATTTCTAGCAAGATCCTAGTACATCGGATACATTTAGTTGGAAAAATTATTCCTTATGGTAAAACGATCATTTATATCTTTGTAAGAATTCCCAACTAGAACAAAAGATTCTTTCGGAATGCACACTTCTCCTATAGGAGGACACTCAAGATTTTTAAAAACTTACCACAGGGTGAAGAAAAAAAATTTTGAAGATGGCCTTAAATCTTATATTCAAAATTTTGTGGTGGAATGTTTGGTTTGCCAGCAAAATAAAGTTGAGACAATTAAGACCCTGGGTCTTCTACAACCTTTTTCCATTCCAAGTCAATGCTGGGAGGATATTTCAATTGGTTTTATGACATGTTTACCTAAGTCCGAAGGAAAGAGTGTCATCATGGTGTTAGTTGATAGACTTACCAAGTATGCACACTTTTGTGCATTATCTCATCCATTTAAAGAAAGTACAGTTTCTACTACATTTATGGAAACAATTCAAAAGCTACATGGAAACCCAAAGATTATTGTAAGCAACAAAAATTCCATTTTTACATGAAATTTTTGGACGAAATTATTTTCTTGTTGGGTACTCAAATATTTCATAGCTCATCTTATCATCCTCAATCTGATGGTCAAACTGAGATAGTGAACAACTATTTGGAAGGATATCTTCTTCTTTTTGTATCTAATAAACAAACACAATGGCTCAAGTGGTTGCCTCTGGCTGAATGGTGGTATAACACTTCCTTCCATACTGTAGCAAAAATGACCCCATTTATGGCACTTTATGGATATCATCCATCATCCATCACATCATCTTTAATATAAAATTCTAAGGTTCAAGCAGTGGAAGATTACATTGAGCATCAACAACAAGTTCTCCAAATCTTAAAGGATAACCTAAATTTGGCACAAAATAGAATGAAACAATAGGCAGATAAACATCACAACGAGAGAATTTTTGATGTAGGAGAATGGTTATTTTTACGGCTACAACCATACAAACAAATTTCCCTCAAGAAATCTATGAAGGATAACAAATTATCGCCAAAGTACTATGATCCTTACAAGGTGTTGCAAAATATTGGTACTATAGCATACAAATCGAAGCTTCCTTCTTCTTCATGAGTGCATCCAGTTTTCCATGTTTCGTGCTTAAATAAGGTTATAGGTGACAAACTTCCATTTCAAACAATATTTCCAGGACTTGATGAGGAGGGAAAAATCATATTGGAACCTGAAGCAGTCACGGAAACAAGAACTCGACAGCTATGAAATTGATCAATTTCAGAGTATCTCATGAAGTGGAAGAACTTACGCACTAAAGATTCTACATGGGAGGATGAGAATTTTATACAGAATCATTCAGAGCTATTCAAGCATTGAGGAAAATAATTTTTTGAAGGAGAGGGGCATGTTAGGTCCCTAGATTACTAGTGTAGTCCCTTATTATTGTTAGTGTAACCCCCTTATTGTTATTGTTGTACCCCTGTAACCTTATTGTTATTGTTATTTTTGTGCCCTTACATTATTATTGATAGGTCGGCAGGATTATATGGTGACCCTATGGACTCCTATATATAGACGGAGGTTTTTTCATTTGTATCATCCAAGAATTGTTCATTTATGTAATGTAAAGGAGGTTTCCCCCTCGAAGTGGCTTATTTCTAAGGCGTTGATCTCTCTTTTATTCTATTTTTGGATTTGGTTTCATAACACTTTAGGGACATTTTTTTTTATGGTTGTAACCGTAAAAAATACCCAGTCACCTATATCAAAACTTATTTCACTATGATGTTGATCTTCCTGTTGTTTCATTTGATTTTACGCCTTAGTGATGTTATCCTTTAAGAGTTGTAGAGCTTGTTTTTGATGCTCGATGTGATATTCCACTACTTGAACCTTAGAATTTTATCTTAATATGATGTGATGGATGGTGGATAATACCCATAAAGTGCCATAAATGGGGTCATTTTTGCTGCAGTATGGAAGGAAGTGTTATACCACCATTCATCCAGAGGTAACCACTTGACCTGTTGTGATATTTTATCATATACAAAGCAATGAATATATCCTTCCAAACATTTGTTGATTATATCAATTTTCCCATCATATTGAGGACGATAAGATGAGCTTTGAGCTAATTGAGTACCAAGAAAAGAAAATAACTCCATCCAAAAATTTCGAGTGAGAATGGGATCTCTGTCACTTATAATATTTAGGTTTTCATGTAGCTTTTGAATTGTTTCCATAAATGCAGTAGCAATTGTACTGGATTTAAAAGGATGGGATAATGCACAAAAGTGTGCATACTTGGTAATTATATCAACTACCAGCATGATGACACTCTTTCCTTTAGACTTGGGAAAACTTGTGATAAAATCCATTGAGACCTACTCCCAAAGCTGACTTGGAATTGATAAATATTGTAAGAGATCGGGGATCTTAATTGTTCGAACTTTATTTTGTTAGCAAAACAAACATTCTGCCACAAACTTTTGAATATCATATTTAAGGCCGTCCTAGAAAAAATCCTTCTTAACCCTGTGGTGTTTTTTTTTAAATATTGGGTGCCTTCCTAAAGGATAGGTTTGCAATTCCAAAAGAAGTTTTTGTTTGAGTTGCGAATTCTTACATAGATATAAGTGATATTTGTACCATAATGAGTCATTTTTCCAGACAAATGTATATGATGTATTGGGATCTTGTTGCAACTTTTGAATGAGTATCCACACCTTTTTTTTGTTCTTCCATTCCTCCCTTGCTTCAATTATGTAGTCAGGTTGGATAATCAAAATGGAATATAGAAATTCTTCTATATCATCATCCCTTCTTGAGAGTGCATCTACAACAACATTTTTCTTCCCTTTTTTGTATATGATTTCAAAGTCATAACTCAACATCTTAGTGACCCATTTTTTATGCTATTTTGAAGATAACATTTGTTCCAAAAATCATTTAAGACATTCATGATCTATTTTTACCTTGAAGTGTCTTCTCATTAGGTAAGGGCGTCATCACTTTAGGGTATGTAGTATTATCAATATTTCCTTCTCATAAATAGGTTTGTGTAAATACTTTCTCGTGATTGGGTGACTTGAAAAGTAATGGGTCTTCCTTATTGCATTAAAACAACACAAATTCCATTTCCTAAAGCATCACATTCCACCACAAAGGTCTTTGTGAAGTTTGGAATAGCTAAAACCGGAGCTTGGCACATTGCCTCTTTAATATGTTCAAAGGACGTAGTTGCTTCTAGATTCCAAAAAAATACATCTTTATTCAGTAATGTTGTTAAAGGTGCAATTACTTTTCCATAATTCTTAACAAACTTGCGATAATACCCTACCAACCCGAGAAATCCTCGAATATGCTTTAGGGTTGTGGGAATTTTCCATTCCTTGATGGCTTTAATTTTTTTGGGATCTACCTTAACACCTTCATGATATACAATATGACCCAAATATTCCACCTCCTGTACCCAAAAGAAAAATTTGGAGGTTTTTGCATACAACTATTTCTCCTCCAATAGTTTGAGCACCATGTCAACATGTTGAACAGTATCCTCCAATAATTTTTGTAGATTATTATATCATCAAAAAATACTAACGCAAATTTTCTAAGGAAGGGTTTGAAATGGAATTCATCAAACCTTGAAATGTGGAAGGTGCATTAGTAAGGCCAAACGGCATGACCAGAAATTCATAATGACCTTCATGAGTTATGTATGTTATTTTTGGAACATATTCCGTCTTTATTCTAATTTTATGATATCTTGAACGAAGATCCATCTTGGTAAAGTAAATTTCTCCATGTAATTCATCCAACAATTCATCAGTGACGGGAATGGGAAATTTATCTTTAATAGTGAGCTTGTTGAGATCCATATAATATGGGCACATACGCCATGATCCATCCTTCTTGTGTACCAATACTACTAGAGAATAGAAAGAACTTTGGCTAGGTTGAATTATATCTGCTTCTAGCATTTCTTCAACAATATGTTCAATTTCACTCTTTTGGGAATAGAAATATCTGTAAGGTATGTTGTTTGGAGGAATGCTTCTTGGAATCAAGTGAATAGCATGATCATGATCATGAATAGGTGGGAGGCCTTTGGGAGTCTCAAGTACTTTGGAATCATTTTCCAAGATTCTTTGGAGCTCTGGAGAAAGAGATGATTTTGAAGTTTGAACATCCAGTGAGCATAATTGTGAGATTATGCCACGTTTTTATTTCTTCAAAAGCTTTGTCATGCCATTAGAGATGATTATATTTTTTGGTTTCCCTGTGATTCCGCTTAATTAAATTTCCTTTCTTTCCATTGAAAATTAAAGGCTATCATCCCCAAATATTGTAACAATTAGACTCCTAATACAACATCAGCACCACCCATTTGAAAGGAAAGCATTGGACTATTCAATACATATTCCCCCATGGTTAATTTCATATTATGACGCTTCCCTAAGAAATTTATAGTTCCTCCATTTGTAGCCATCACTTGACACTCTAGTGTTGCATATAGAAATAAATTCAATTCCTTAGTTATCTTATAATGAATAAAATTGTAGGTACTACCAGAATCTATCAACACTATTACCTTTTTTATTTTTTATAAATCCTTCTATCTTGAGAGTTTGACGAGTGGTAATTCCTACCAATGCATTACAATATATGGTCAAATTCATTTATTCTTTCTCTAGGGTTGCCTCCTAGTGTATATCTTCCTCTTTTGATGTTTCTAGTTCCTTTTCTTCCTCCTCTTCACAATCTATGTAAAAAATTTTATCTCATCACGCTTATGACCCTTAGTGTATTTTTTATCACAATTGTAACAAATCCCTTTTGTTATTTTCTCCTCTAATTTTTGTGGTATTAACCTTGTAGGATATGGGAGGCTAGGAGTACCAACACTTCCATCTTTATAGTTGTGAGTGGCAGACTTCCGTATTGCCATAAATTTGCTTTCAACTTTTTTTGCCACCTTGAATTCCTTCTATAATGAATCAGGTTCCCATAGTCGAACATCATGTTGGATGGTATCCTTTAAAGTCCCTATCAAGACATCAATCATATGCCCTTATGGAATATCATTTACCTTTATATTCAATATTTGGAAGTCCTAAATGTACTCTGCCATTGAAACCTTTTGTTTGAGATTTATTAATTGGCTAAATAAGGTATTTATCTTTGTATCCTCATAATGTGATACTAGTTCTTCTGCAAAAATTGTCCAAGTGACAATTGATTTACAATAACAAAGCCAACTATACCACATAAACTGATTTTGTTCTAAATATAAATATGCAATGCGTACCTTTTGTGTGTATGGTACATCATGTAGATAATATAATTCCTCCATTTGTAGTACCCATGTTACCGGATCCTTTCCATCAAAATTCCTCATATCTATATTTGTAATTTGATGTGTTTTAAACCCAACATGGGATTCTCTAAAATCATATTTCATATTCTTTTTGTCCTCATCCTAATTTTCATGGAGTACCTTATCACCACTGGGAAGCCTTTCTTGCAGCAACTTTGTCAAACCTTCCATGTCTTCTTTCAATCTATCCATATTAGCTTCCATGTCTGATTTTAAACCCTCAATGTATCTTTTTAAACCATCCATGTCCCATTTTAAGCCATGCATGTCCCTTTTTATTTCATGTTTGGTTTCTCTTTGTGAGAGTGAATTTTTTTGCACTTGATCTCATAATTTTGATATATCATGTTGCAATTATTACTCTTCATGCATCATAGTAGAGCCTTATGAGGGCTTAATGGGTGTATATTTATTTTGATTGGGAGGAATTATAGAACCCAATACTGATATCTGTGCTTCAATAAACCCTTTGAATCACTTCACACTAATTTTTCAAACAAAAGTAATGTAATATTTTTAAAAATACACACCTTTTGCTTAATTTTAGGAACTCTATCTTTAAATGGTTGTAAATCTATAATTTTGTATCTCCAAGGTCTTAAAATCTGTCATGTGGTATCCATATGAGTATTATTTCCAACGCTACAAGTGATACTAAAATTGGATTCTTAAAGATAATTTTATGCCCAATCTCCCATGATGACTTGATTATGGATTGGTTCAGTAGATCAAACTTGTATGGAATTGCACGTGTCATTATTTCGACCTTCGGCTCTAAAAATGATATAAAAAAAAAATCGTGCACTTTTAGTAATTTTTTACAAAATTCAAATATGATACTCAAAGATAAAGTTATGACAATTATCCATTGGTCACCTGTTTGAGACTGAATTCTTAAGCCTACAAAACCACTAACTTCCTCAGATCATATCTCTAAAAATATAGCGATCCAAGATCTAAAATTCGTACTTGAAATTTAGAAATATTTCGGCTCCACGTGGTCACAATTTCAGATTTTAAAGAGTCATAGAAAAAAAATTATAGTGAAAATTCCAATATGACATGTTGGAAGAAGTGAAACCCTAGAATTCAAATCTCTAATGCCAAATGTTATGCAACCACCTCACAAAATTAGAATAAAATATAGATAAATGACTTAAAAATTATCCTATTCAAGGGGGAAACCTCCTTTACATTACATAAATGAAAAATTAATATATGATACAAATGAAAAGACCTCTTTTCTATATATATAGGTGTCTAAGGGGTTACAATATAATCAGAGCCTGCATAACAAAAATAATGTAAGGGAACAACAATAACAATAGTGGGCTTCTATGGGGAAAAACAATAATAATATGGGGGATACATGGGCACAAAAATTAAAATAATGGGGCTACACTAACAATAACAATAAGGGGATACACCAGTATTATAGGGACCCAACACACCAAACTATCTATCGTGAGATGATAATCCACATCATGTTTACTTGTACCTTGTTGTTGTAACATGTGCTTAAGTTGTTGGTACATGTCATCGTATAGTCCTTCCTGCAATATATCCTCCTAGAAATCTATCCCATATGAACTCATAGTTGTAATGTGATTTACATGTACTCTCCTTCTAAGAGCATCTGAAACCTTGTTCTCCTTACCCTTAATGTACCTGATCTCGAAGTCAAACTCACTAAGTGTAGATAACCACTTAGAATTCCTAGAATTCAGATTAGGTTGGTCAAATAAGTATCTCAACCCACTATGGTCACTCATCCAAATGAACCTCCTACCAATAAGTTAGTCTCTCCACATATTCAATGCATGAATGATCACTGCCAACACAATATCATGTGTCATGTAGTTCTGCTCGTGCTCATTCAGTTTCCTTGACTCGTAGCATAATACATGTCCTTCCTACATGAGGAATCCACCAAGTCCTCTCTTGCAAGCATATGTACATACCAAAAACTATTTGTATGTGTTAGGACTCCCGTAGTTTGCAAGACTGGCAAGAAAAAATGCTGCAGAGCCTACATCAAAACCACTTTGGAATCCTAGGATCTAGCCCTCCTGGATTCAGAGAGGGATATCTCTTTATAAGTGTTTTCAAAAGATATGATATTAGGCTAGTTATGAAGTACATGGGTTTTTTTTGTTTTGGTTGGGTAGGATATCATCAACAATGAAGGAAGTCTTTTGAAGGGTAAAGGTGTGAACAGGTTGACAGAATGGTTCAGCTAATAGAATAGGTAAGAAACAGTATCAATCCATTGGGCTATGGAGTCACAAAAGGATTTAATTGCACAACAAGTTTCAAGACTGGTCCATGGGGCAAGTCATCTATATCAAAGGATCTCTTTAGGTTCATTGGTGATATGGAACATTAAAATCATTGTGAAAGAAGCAAGCATATAAGAAAACAGAGGAAAGCCTAAGATCAAGTAAGAACTTTGAATCTATCCTACTTTCGGCATACTCTCAAACGAAAACATTTAATATAAACATAAAAAGTAGCCTAAGAACAGGTAAGGACTTTTAACCTAGCCTGCTTTTGGCATACTCTTAGGGAAACTTTCAAAGACAATATCTCAAGTCGTACTCAGGAAACATGGGCTCACCAACACTTCACTAGTTATACTCTATTGAATTATCCTCAAAACACAATTAGAAGAAAACATTAAGATAAAGCTTATCAGTGAGATTTAGGGTACTTTTAGAAGTAAATCCTAATCTATGTTTGCTGTTCTTTATCAGAGAAATTGGACAGTATGAAAAACATAAGAAAAACAAAAATTACAGTAAGAAAAACATCACCATTGACATAGACCAGGATCCCATAAATTAGCTTGTATATTTGATGCTCAAACCAGTTACAATCTTCTAGTCCAATAGGTCTTTACAGCTTCAAACTTCTCATCTCAGCCTGTCTTTCTTCAATTACTAACAGAGCTTTAGCAGCCTCAACAACTATTTACACTTGATAAGTATTCAACCAACAATAACAATGAACTCCTCATATGATATATATAGGTAAATTGAGGAGGTGGAGTGGAAATAAGGTCCAACTATTCAATTAATATAGATTAAATGCTTCTCGACCTTTGGGAGGCTTAATGGAGAAAATATCTAATGTCTTAACTCTGCTAATTGATTTTTACATTAAGTTTCATCAACTACAGTCACTTTTGTTGAATTTTGAGGCTTTGGTAGGCTTTTAATTACTTTCTGAGCTGTCTTTGGCAAATATCTCTGACTATGCATTAACTTTGTAGGCTGTTGAGTAAATAAGTTGGCAAGTGGCACTTTTGGTCTTTGGAGGGAGTAATTGCTCCACTGATGTGTCATTCGAAACATTCTTTCGGATGATCTGTCTTGATTTGTTGCTTTAAACTTGAATTAGGCCTTTGATATGAATTTAGGCCTTCTTTATCATCTTCGGGGCTTTTATGTCCTTTCTCAACTGTTTTATCCTTTAAACTGTGTATTTATCCTTAATCCGTTGACTTAGTTTTTTATCCTTTGTCTCTAATCTTCACTGTCTTTCTCTTCTTTGTTATGAATAGGTATCTTTGGCGTGCTGAGGGTTTCCTTTTTTTTACCAGCGTTCATAATTTACTAACAAAACACTTGAAAGCCATGTAAATCCCCTTTTTTCATTTTAAACCCCAACGATCGTCATCCTGGGGGGGTTTCTGCCACTGGTCTGGCTATGGAGGACCCTTTAACATTATAGGTTGTCATTAAAACCTGTAAACAGACAAAAAACATCAAGAAAACCTGCATTTTCATGGCTAAACTGCTTTGGAGGCTTGGCGGAGGGAAAAAGGGCAGTGCAGAGGTGAAAATGTATGGAGGAGGAGGTTCCATGGACCAAACCTATGAAAACGGGTTTAAATTTAAATTCCAGCGTGAAATAGTGGAGGTGGTTTTTGGAAAACCACGAATTTTTTTCACGCACGCAAAGGGTGGTAAGTGGTTTAGCACAAAACAAACGCGATATTGCCCATTGGGCGACACGTGTCCAGGCGAAAACCGTATTTTTCGTGTTGAAAATGCGTGATTAGTTCTTTTGGAGATTTGAGAGCAAAATGGATTTGGGACCATTAGATCTTCAGGGCGAAGATCTACGGTCGTGGATGAGCATGAAGGTTGAAAATTTGCACGGTGGGTGAGGAGGTAGTGGAGGCCAGGTGGCAAGCAGAGATTGGGAGATGGTTTTGTTGGTGGAAGGTGGGGCCGAGGGGTGACGTTGGCTTTTTTGTTTGGTAGCACGGGTATGCGTCGGGAGAAGGGGGAGAAGCGGGGAGCACAGTAGCCATTATATCAATAAGATCTATGGTGGGGATCAACCAAGGGGAATGCATGGTGCGAAAAAATAAAAAATAAAAAATGAAGGAATGGGGCTAAGGAAAGAGAAAGGTGTAGTCCCGTGGAGGAAAAAGGAATCGGAAGTGGAGAGATAAGTGGCTGGAGATTAGCACCTGGTCACAGGCACAGGGTTTTATGGCGAAGAAAGGGAAGGGGGCTTAAGCCCAGGGGGCTTAAAGCCTATATATAAAAAAGGTCGGAAATAGGCCAAAAAGGGGGGTTTTTAGGCCCATTTTAGTGTTTTTGAGGTTCCGATAGGAAGAAAAGAGGGTTTTTAACCAAGTAAAAGGGGATTTCATGGTTAAAAAGGGGTTTTTGAGGGAATGGAGGGTAAATGGGAGGAAAGGTGGGATTTTTCAGAGGAAGAAATGATGGATAAAATGAGGATTAATGGCCCTTTTTAAGGAGTGAATAAATAAAAAGGAGATAAAGGGGTGACTCATGAAGAATGCTTATGAAGGGGATATGATGAAGAATGATGGTGAGATAATAGGCTTTCAAAACAGTTTTCTTGGAACTAGCATGGCTTCTTGGAATGCTCTTTTGAAGGAAACAGTAGTGAAGATTACTCTTAAATCAGAGGACACCAAAAGGCTTCAAGAATGAATAGTTTTCTATGAAAATAATCTCTTGAAGGCTTAAGAACACATTTAGCCATCATTTGCTATAACAAAATTTACTGATGGCTAACAGTGGCTCCACTTGGGGATAGCAGCTCCATGGAGGTATTAAGAACCTCAGAGATAAATCTCTGTAAAGTAGACCAGTGCCTTTGTATTTTGAAAATCTTTTCTTCTTTGATCATGCTGCTTTACAAAGATGATCAGTATTACATCAAACAAAATAATTCATTCCTCAAACAACTGCCTATACAACCTACTTTCCTAACATTTTTTTTCTTCATAAGGTGCACTTGGACTTGCAAACCTTTTGACATCAACATTTTATTCTTTTATTGAAATTATAAAACTAATCTAAATCTACCCTTATTTCTTCCATGAGTTCAGATTAAACATTTGAACTCATAAATTCTCTACCTAAGCTACTATCTTCCAGGATTAAACTGTCTGACATATTTTATCCTCTATATTTTGAAACAGAAAATTTCAAACATAGTCAAACCAGGATTAAGCTATCTGATTTGCTATGGTGTCTATGGCTGTATGTACAAGATGCACATAGACTTTATTTGTATAAAAATAAAACAAAATTGTGAAGGCTTAATATCTAAAAATTACAAGCATCCTTCTTTCTTTCTTATGACTCAGATTTTGATCTATTTTGAGTCATGATTTTACTTTCCTCTTGGTTTAGATTTTGAGCATGTTTGAACCATTTATTTTTCTATTCTTTCTTGGTTCAGATTTTTAGCATATTTGAACCAGTTTTCCCTATCTTTGGCTCAAGTTTTGGTCTGATTAGAGCCATTCTTCATCAAACTTACAGGTTCAGGATTTAAGCTTGTTTGAACCTCTGTTTTTTTATCCTAATCTATTCTACTGATAAGCCAAGGTTAAAAAATTTGGCAAATATGATTCACTAACCTATCAGCAGTAAATTGAAATCTATCTAGCCATGATTAGGTTGTATGACTAAATAGCAGTGTTCTTTTTTGGTAGTGGCGTTTAAGCTTGCACACTTTTAGGTTTTCTTTTCTTTTTTGGTATGGAGTTGTACCTTTATTCTTTTATATCTACCCTCTTTTCTCTTTTTTTATTGTTTTTTGTATTTTTTAAATTTTTATTTCAAAGAAAAAAAAACAGAAAACTAACTAAATGCTCACAGGCTGAGCTTTATTGACATTCCTACCTACCCTAATCTAACTCCGAAATATTTACATATTTAGCTGGTAAATTCACTTTTCCATTACATCATGTCAATCAGATGGTTCCATGACTGGTATTTGCTCACCTCTTTGAGCATGTTGGACAGACATGGCCACTCCCATCTCACTTGTTCTTTAGCAGCAGTGCTAGAAAATTTTCTTGATATTTGCAACAAACTGCTCGTAACAACATTTATTCCCTCTTCAAATGTCTTCAAAAAATCAGCATAGGGATCTTGAAATAATACCTGGTTGTGAGTATTTGAAAGATATTTTTCAACCAGGATTACCTTTTTCGCCACTAGATCAAGATCAAGATTATTTTGAGAAAGAAAATCTTCCTCATCTTCATTATCATCTAAACTGGAGGACTCATCATATTTGGTAGTGTTTTCCTCTTGTAGTCCTGACATGTTCTGATTTAGTGGACTGAACTCTGTGAAGAGGTCATTATATTCTTGAGTAGGGGTCTATTTGATTACCTCAACCGTTTCAGGAGAAGGTTCTTTATATTCATCATGCTCAATAAATTATTCATTGTTTTCCTCCTCAACCTTTGAGCTGAAAGACTATTGATTCCCAATCATGTGAAAGTTATTTCTGATGGATTGGATTGGCTGATTGTTGCTTTCAAGCTTATGATAGTGAATTTCATGACACCAATCAACTGTTGGTTGCCTTGCATGATTAGTTTCTATTTGAAGCTCATCATCATCATCAGACTGATCAAAAATTGAACAATCATTAGTATAAACAATCTCACAATTCAAGCATATTGGGTTATCAGTTTGTTTTTCTTTAAGCTGATCTACAAGTTTATTTTTTGGTTCAAGACAACAAGGTTTAGTAGGTATATGAGAAAAAGTGTTTTGTTCAAATGAATTTTTGAGGGTTGGCTGTTTGTTTAATATTTTATCAATCTCTTCTTCTGTCAAAGGAGGGATTTCGCTTTCAGCATAAACAGAAGTACAGCAATCCTCTTTCTCTTGTGTTAACTGGTTTTGAGGCTGGATGTCTTCTTGAGCCTCTTCTAGTGAATCGGTACTTGTGCTTGTAGGGAAACTTTGAGGATTCTTTTCTTTTTCCTGATCTTTCTCGCTCTCAAACAACTCTTCTTGATTATCATGATACTCAATTTGAATACAAGGTTCATGAGTTGTTTCTTCTGCATTATCAGGATGCCACTGTCCTCTTAAAATATGAAATAAGTTATAACATAGAGGGAGAGTCCCTATATGTGTTGTTTTTTCTTCTATTTCAGGTTCTTCGTTTCCTAAGTGGCTACTTGTTTCCTCAAAGGATTGCTCACTATTAGTATTTAAATTTTGTTCGTAAAGTTCTCTTAATAGTAAAACCCAAGATATAAGTAGGCAATCAGGAATTTCTTGACAACCTTCCTCATCATCTTCTATAAAGTCTTGATCATCATACATGTCTTTCTCATTGTCTAGGTCTTGTAGTGGTTGAGTTTGTTCTTGATCAAGGAAAGGCATAGGTTGCTCTAGATCATCAATATTTAAATTAGCCTCATACCTATCCATTATTTTTTCAAACATGTACATCATTTTTTCCATCATGGAAAATTTCTTTGCTTTTGGGTCTATACTTGAATCAATGTTTTGTAAATCAAAAAAGAGGTCATTGTATCTTGTCAACCATTTTGGAGTCTTCTACTAGTGGAGTCATTAGGTCTTTTGAGAATTATGGAGTCGCCAGGTGGAAATTTTTAGCTTTTTGAAGGTAAAATGTTTTATGGTCCACCACCATTTATTTATTTAAATACCAATCTGAATTTTTCTAGGTCTTCTGAGGTCTTAAGGATGTACAAGATGTAATTCACTCAAAATCCCCAATATGGTAGCCACTATGTTAGGACTCCCGTAGTTTGCAAGACTGGCAAGAACAAACGCTGCAGGGCCTACATCAAAACAGCTTTGGAATCCTAGGATCTAGCCCTCTTGGATTCAAAGAGGGATCTCTCTTTATAAGTGTTTTCAAAAGATATGATATTAGGCTAGTTATGAAGTACAAGGGTTTTGTTTGTTTTGTTTGGGTAGGATATCATCAACAATGAAGGAAGTATTTTGAAGGGTAAAGGTGTGAGCAAATTGACAGAATGGTTCAGCTGATAGAATATGTAAGAAATAGTATCAATCCATTGGGCTATGGAGTCACAAAAGGATTTAATTGCACAACAAGTTTCAAGAATGGTCCATGGGGCAAGTCATCTATATCAAAGGATCTCTTTAGGTTGATTGGTGATATGGAACATTAAAAGCGTTGTGAAAGAAGAAAACATATAAGAAAACAGAGGGCAACCTAAGATCAAGTAAGAACTTTGAATCTATCCTGCTTTCAGCATACTCTCAAAGGAAAACATTTAAGATAAACATAAAAAGTAGCCTAATATCAGGTAAGGACTTTTAACCTAGCCTGCTTTTGGCATACTCTTAGGGAAACTTTCAAAGAAAATATCTCAAGTTGTACTCAGGAAACATGGGCTCACCAACACTTCACTGGTTATACTCTATTGAATTATCCTCAAAACACAATTAGAAGAAAACATTAAGATAAATCTTATCAGTGATATTTATGGTACTTTTAGAAGTAAATCCTAATCTACGTTTGTTGTTCTTTATCAGAGAAAGTGGACAGTATGAAAAACATAAGAAAAACAACAATTGCAGTAAGAAAAACATCACCATTGACATAGACCAGGATCCCATAAATCAGCTTGTATATTTTATGTTCAAACCAGTTACAATATTCTAGTCTAGTAGGTCTTTACAACTTCAAACTTCTCATCTCATCCTATCTTTCTTCAATTACTAACAGAGATTCAGTAGCCTCAACAACTATTTACACTTGATAAGTATTCAACCAACAATAACAATGAACTCCTCATATGATATATATAGGTAAATTGAGGAGGTGGAGTGGAAATAAGGTCCAACTATTCAATTAATATAGAGTAAATGCTTCTCGACCTTTGGGAGGCCTAATAGAGAAGATATCTAATGTCTTAACTCTGCTAATTGATTTTTACATTAAGTTTCATCAACTTCAGTCACTTTTGTTGACTTTTGAGGCTTTGGTAGGCTTTTAATTACTTTATGAGCTGTCTTTGGCAAATATCTCTAACCGTGCATTAACTTTGTAGGTTGTTGAGTAAATAAGATGGCAAGTGGCACTTTTGGTCTTTGGAGGGAGTAATTTCTCCACTGATATGTCATTCGAAACATTATTTTGGATTATCTATCTTGATTTGTTTCTTTAAACATGAATTAGGCCTTTGATATGCGTTTAGGCCTTCTTTGTCATCTTCGGGGCTTTTTTTTCCTTTCTCAACTGTTTTATCCTTTAAACTGTGTATTTATCCTTAATTCGTTGACTTAGCTTTTGATCCTTTGTCTCTAATCTTCATTGTCTTTCTCTTCTTTGCTGTGAACAGGTATCTCTAGTGCATTGAGGGTTTCATTTGTTTTACCAGCGTTCATCAGTTACTGACAAAACACTTGAAAGCCACGTAAATCCCTTTTTTGCATTTTAAACCCCAACGATCGTCATCCTGGGGGGGTTTCCGCCACTGGTATGGCTGTGGAGGACCCTTTAACATTATAGGTTGTCATTAAAAGCTTAAAATAGACAAAAAACATCAATAAAACCTGCATTTTCATGGCTAAACTGCTTCGGAGGCTTGGCGGAGGGTGAAATGGCAATGCAAAGGTGAAAATGTATGCAGGAGGAGGTTCCATGGACAAAACCTGTGAAAACAGGTTTAAATTTAGATTCTGGCACGAAATAGTGGAGGCGGTTTTTGGAAAACGACGAATGGTTTTCGTGCACACAAAGGGTGGTAATTTTTTTAGCGCGAAACGAACGCGATATCGCCCGTCGGGCGACACATGTCCAGGTGAAAACCATCGTTTTCGCGTTGAAAATGCGTGATTAATTCTTTTGGAGATTTGAGCGCGAAACAGATTTGGGACCGTTAGATCTTCTGGCCGAAGATCTATGGTCGTGGATGAGCACAAAGGTTGGAAAGTTGCACGGTAGGTGAGGAGGTAGTGGAGGCCAGGTGGCAAGCAGAGATTGGGAGATGGTTTCGTTGGTGGAAGGTGGGGTCTAGGGGTGACGTTGGATTTTTTGTTTGGTAGCGCGGGTATGCGTCGGGAGAAGGGGGAGAAGCAGGGAGTGTGGTAGCCATTATATCAATAAGATCTATGGTGGGGATTGACCAAGGGGAAAGCATGGTGCGAAAAAAAAAATGAAGGAATGGGGCCAAGGAAAGAGAAAGGTGTAGTCCCGTGGAGGAAAAAGGATCCGGGAGAGGAGAGATAAGGGGTTGGAGATTAGCACTTGGTCACGGGCGCAAGTTTTTATGGCGGAGAAAGGGAAGGGGGCTTAAAGCCTATATATAAAAAAGGTCGGAAATAGGCCAAAAAGGGGGGTTTTTAGGCCTTTTTTAGTGTTTTTGAGGTTTCGATAGGAAGAAAAGAGGGTTTTTAACCAAGTAAAAGGGGATTTCATGGTTTAAAAAGGGTTTTTGAGGGAATGGAGGGTAAATGGGAGGAAAGGTGGGATTTTTCAAAGGAAGAAATGATGGATAAAATGAGGATTAATGACTCTTTTTAAGGAGTGAATAAATAAAAAGGAGACAAAGGGGTGAATCATGGATAATGCTTATGAAGGGGGTATGATGAAGAATGATGGTGGGATAACAGGCTTTCAAAACAGTTTTCTTGTAACTAGAAAGGCTTCTCGGAATGCTCTTTTGAAGGAAACAGTAGTGAAGATTACTCTTAAATCAGAGGACACCAAAAGGCTTCAAGAATGAATAGCTTTCTATGAAAATAATCTCTTGAAGGCTTAAGAACACATTTAGCCATAATTTGTTGTAACAAAATTTACTGATGGCTAACAGTATGGATCTGCAATCTTCAATACCGAGGCACTTGTAAACAACTGCTTCAACTGCTCAAAACTAGCTACACATTCCTTTGTCCATTCAAATTTATTTCCTTTTTCATTGCAATGATGTAAGAGGATAGGAAATCTATGACAAATTCCTGATAAAGCACCTATAGTAACTTGTTAACCCTATAAATGATCTGACATCATCCACATTCCTAGGAGTTTCCCATTCCATGATAGCTCTGATCTTTTCTTAATCCACCGCTATACCTTCATTGGAAACGACATGCCCCAAATAATGAATTTATGTCTAAAATAAATTGAACTTACTAAGCTTGGCATATAACAGATGCTCTCTTAGCAGTCTCAACATTGTTGCTAATTTTTTTTCATGATATTCCTCATTCTAAGAATATATCAATATATCATCAATGAACACTATCACAAAATTGTCCAGATAAGGGCACAACACACTATTCATCAAACACATGAAAGTAGTTGGAGCATCAGTAAAACCAAAAAGAACCACAACAAACTTATAATTCCCATACCTGGTCCGAAAAGCAATCTTGTAAATGTCCTCTTCTTTAATGCATACATGATGATATATTGATCTCAAATAAATCTTCAAGAGCATTGTTTCTCCCTTCAATTGATCAAATAAACCTTAATGCATGGTAAAGGGTACATGTTCTTGATCATCACCTTGTTCAAATTTTTGTAGTCAATGCATAACCTGAGAGTACCATCCTTCTTCTTCCTAGACATCATTGGTGCACCCCAAGGATGCACACTTGGCCTAGTGCAGCCCTTGTCAAGCATTTCCTTCAACTGCAACTTCAATTCCACTAACTCTAGAGTGCTAATCCTATAAACTTCCTTAGATGTTGGTGTTTCTCCTAGCATCAACTCAATAGAAAATTTCACTTCCCTGTGAGGTGGTAACTCTGAAATATCTACTAGAAACACATCCTGAATTTTTTTCAAAACTTGATACCTCTTTAAGACTTCTGCATCATCAACATCCTTACCTTTTTCACTAGAAATATGAACTGCAAATAACACACATCCTTTATTTCTACTACACTTGGTCTGCATAGTTGTGACCATCCTCACTAATGTAGGCTTCTTCTTACCCTGCAATATTCCCTTCTCCCCGTCATCATCGAAGCACTCAATAGTCTTATCATAACAATGCACCTTAGTCCTATATATATACAACCAATCCATACCCAACAACATATTTTATGATCACAACAAAAGTATATTTAGATGTGATGATGTAGCCATACCATTCAGCTCAAATGCACAAGCTCTTACCCAATGATGAACTCTTTTCTTGGTACTTATATCCAAATGCACCAACCAAGACTCTACATGCACTTCTTTATTCAAACAAAACTTATCCACCAGGTCAAGACTGATATAACTATAGTTAGATCCAAGTTCAATAAAAATAGAAACAAATTGATCACAAATATTACCTTCCATCTCGATAATATATGTTAGATGATCAACCTGCCTATTATTTAAAGTTGCATAAATACAAGCAATACTCTATCTAGCATCCCAAACTGTATATGCCTCCTGGGCACTGTAAATTTGTGGTTTTTGACCCTGATGTTGTGGAAAATATCTCTTGTGATTATCTCCACCACAAGTCCAACACTGCAAAGACTTCCTGCCCTCACCCTTTTTCTGCTCCTCAAATTGTAATCCCTATCCTCTGTCGGCTATATTGAAATTCTTGTTTTGTGCTACATTCTCTTTATTACCTGTATCCTGTAGTATTCCTCGCTTCTTATTCCGCTTTCCCTTAGTCTTTTCATTACCTTTCCAATTATGTTTAGATTCATTCTTGTGCTTCAATTTCTCATAAAAGTGATTCAACTTTCTGATGGATTCCTTCAACAATCTAGGCTCGTCAAACTTGTTATAGGTCAATTTGGGCATCATCTCCCAAGACCTGGTCAAACTGGACATCATCCCCCGGGACCAATGGATAGTGTCTATCATCCCCTTACATATGAGTTGCTATATTCCCTAAGTGAATACATTCCATTCATGGCTTCAATTGTGAGATTTCCAAGGTTTGAAGTATATATTATATAACCCACTGACTCTCCAACGCTCCTCTAAAAGGGACTAACTACGTTGGAGTGCCAATACCTCCATGCAAAGGTGAATTGTAGTGTACTTCCCAAGACTTAAGGGTGTGTTGGTCATCTAAGAGCGGAATTTTCATTGTTCTGGGAATCTCCACATGGCCAATTCCTTCTAGAAGAGTCCATAGGTATCATACTTAGAGTCCAAGTGTCTATCTAACACCTCTAAACTTGGAAACATATCTTGCATATTATTAAAAATTCATTCATTGAGAAACTACCATCAGTTTCCCTATAAATTGAGCACTCATCCTAGTGCTAGGGAAGAATAATTTTGTGCAAAGTTATGTTGTTGAATTATCAATTGATAAGAGAGTGGAATTACTTATATGTTGTTGAGATGATTCTAATGTGATGAGGCTGGAATGAAGTTGGAGAAGGTTGATGAAAAATCGATCCATTGGTTGTAATATTCTTATCTTACTCTTTAATAAAGGTTGTTTTTCATTTTCCCATACATATGTCTCTATTTATTATGCAATGAATTCTTGAATGATGTATGTATTTCAGATCTAATTGGTTTGATTTGAGTAAGATAAGTAGATATATGGAAATTTTATGTTGCTTGTTGTTCTCGTTTTGTGTTTGCAGGAATCAATCTAGCATCATGAGTTGGATTGAGAGCGACAGTGACAGTGATAGAAGGAGAAGGAGAGTGAAAGAATCACAAGTAGGCTCTTTCTCATTTTCGTATATATGCTTGTTTTAGAGAAAATAATAGTTATCTTTCACCTATTTTTCTAAGTGATGAACACCACGCTCAGGGAATTTGATTTATCAGTAGACTAAAATTTTGTATAACAAATTGGTGACTCCGCTGGGGAGATCCCATCATTCCTGGTGTTTTTTCCTCTTCTTAACTTCATTAGTAGCATCTACTTTCTATTATCAGTCATTTGACTGAACAAATTGCATTAGAAGTGTGTTTAGCTACTTGTTTCACAAACCTAGCTGCGCCCAACGCATTGTTTGTCAAGACACAGTGCATTGTCTCCCATTCAGGGGTGCTCTGCAATGCATTGTCTCCCCTTAGAGACTGTGTTCCCCCCTTAGCCAACAAATTTCCACCAAAAATTTTCATTTCTTTCAGTTTCAGCCACTTTTTTGTTGTATTCTCAGATGTCTGATTGCTCTTAGAGACCAGTGAACTTTCTTGTTTCTTCCTCCTTCGAAAAGTAATTTTTTCAATGTTTTGTTGAATGTTTTCTTTATCATTGGCAAATCAAATTCAAAGTAGTTAATTTTTGCATTAGATAAATTTTGTTTTCGAAAATGAAATCTTTGTTTCATTCCTCGTTTCCTGTAGGAAAATTGTAGTTCCATTCTTCATTTTCCTAAGAGAAATTGTTGTTTCATTCCTCATTTCTCATAAGAAAACACTTGTTTCAGTGATTTGTGCATTTAGTTTCCTTACATTCATTCATAACTAAAGGGAGATGAAAATAAAAAAATTCATGTGCATATAGAGTTTGTTTGTGTTGCATAGGAACAAGTTAAATAAATCTACATTTAGATTGTGCTCTTTTTTGTTTGCTCAAAAACTTATTGATCTTTCCCCTTAGTAGCTAGGATTTTCATTGAAAAATCTATAATGAAAAGCTTGTTTATCATTTAGTTTGAAATTTTAGGCATTTCCATCACATCACGCAGTGAACCTCAAAGACAAAATTTTAAACAAGATCAACATAAAATTTACATCAATCAACCTAAGAAAGCATTGTAACATTAACAATAACATTTAGAAGGTCTAGGCTAGAGATGTGTTCCGGTGTCGTTAAAAATAGCAGCTGTCCCTAACTTGTCTGCAATACATTTCGAGTGTGATACCTCACTCCACGTACGTAATTATATCGACGCTTGTCCACATACCTTCGGGTATATAGGGCAGTGTTCTAGTATGAAAATTATAAGGGGGTGCTCTCACTGTGCAGTTTCCCATTAGACAATGCTAATACGGACTTGGGCCTCCACGTACCTTCGTGTACATTTGGGAGGAAAAATTTAGGTTGGCATCCATCCAAAGGTAACCAAGTCGACCACATTTTAACTTGTGATACACCGAACACAGCATTTGGGGAGATTTCCTACCTGTACTTCTTGGTTCGCAGTTCACAATTACTTGGTAAACCTTTTGCCTAGAATTACCCCTTTATTTTGTTTACTTGTTTTTGTAATAAAATCAATTAGTCGTCGTGGAATAAGAACATCCCTTTCCCCGTCATTCACATAGAATATAACTTAAACCACCTTTACCACCAGAAGCCATTTCTGGTCGGCGAAGACGACATCGTTCTACCAAAACTAGTACTATCAGTACCTTTGGTGTGACATCATCATCACATATACCAGAGTCATCTCGAGTTGTTTCTACACATCCTGGTTCATCCACTGTTGTCAAAACGGAGTCCTCATAGCTACCTGTGGTCACTATCCATCCAATCAGTGAGACCATACCTCTCGAACCTGACGTTGTTCAACTGGAAGTTGATCTGGATCCCATTGTTCTTTTACCAAAACATCTAGATCCCGAAGTCAAACAACCGGAAGTTGTTCCTGTATCAGTCGATCGTAGCCATTGAGTCTCCCATATCGCACAGTCAACCACCTAAAACCTATCTCGGGCCTGACAGCGAAGTTCTTCCACCTGGTTTGATTTCGATTGAGGAAATACCACAAGAAGAAACATGCCCTTCGACTCCAACCCATTTTGGATCGGAGCTCTATCTTTACGAGACTTTTCCTCAGTTGACTTACTCTACTTGTTTTTATCCTGTTTCAATTCGAGTTCCCGTAGATCCTATAGGGTATACATTGGGTCGTATGACCATGGCTGAGTCAACATATCCGGTTGTACCTTCGGTTACAGTTGCGACAAAGCCTGGTCTTTCTACCCCGTCGATGTTTACCACATCACCAGAGTCACATCTATATGGTGGTCCTTCTGTCCCACCTGGTTACCAATCTTTATCTGCAACCTTCTATGGTACATCCTCAAACCCATGGACTTCACCCATGTCATCTTCTGGTATTCTATCTGATACATCTCTAATGAGTATTGAACGGCTTGATCCTTTATATGCATCTTCTGTGCAATATCAAGCTGGTCCATCTAGGCATATTCCATCCAGTACAATCTCAACTGGACTCCCAGCATTTGGAGAATAATATATTCCATCTTATTATACTCCTCATGCTGGGAGGCAACCTATGGTCACCCATTTCAACAGTACTCCACGTTATATGGTCACCCAAATGTTGGAATGACTGTTTGTCAGCCCATCCTTCCCATTCAACCACAAATGGTTGTGCATTCATATCAACCAGTTCAACTTGTTGCACCCACATCTACTCCACTTGTTAATACTTCTTTACCCTTGTTACAAGATTAGACTGTTGTACCTCAACCATTTTAGGCGGTTCCTTCCACCCAATACCCTCAAGTATTAGGCCCTCAGACTCCAACTCCTTCGGCTGGTTTACAATAACCACCTGTATCTGGAATTATTTATTCACAAGCTGGATTACCCTATTAAGGGATGTCATAGGAAAAACTAGGTCTTACCTATTTACAACCGGGTCCAAGTTATTCTATTTTGGGCTATAATGTTGGTGGGCAGACACCTTGGTAGCCACAACAGCAAATCCCACAACAATCATTCCAACAAGAAGTAGCTTACCCAGGTTTTGGTCAACAAAATCCTCAAGTGTTTTCTTATCAAAACAATCCCTATCTCGGTTACCAGCAACAAATTCCTTATGATGGTGCTCAAAGTCCTGTTGCCCAAGTAATTCCATCATATCCTAGCTATTCTCACCCTGACTTAAATTGAACGTTTCCCTTTGTTGCAACTTTAGAATCGCCTGATTTAAACCGACTTACTAATGACCCCATCAACTATGCTCCTTGGTGGCCGATGATACCCTATAAATTACCCTCGGATATTCCTAAGTTAAATGGAAACTCTGGAGAAGACTTGTTAGCGCATGTTATGTCTTATCATTTGTGGTGTTCATCCAACTCCTTAAATGATGACTCCGTTCGACTACGTCTTTTGCAGCATACGCTCACTGGTCCTACCATGAAGTGGTATATTGAGTTACCACGAGATTCATTTGATAATTTCACTGCCTTAGCTACTACCCTTTTCACCCACTTCTAGTTACCCATACGATATGAAACTAGAATGGAACTGCTGACCAATTTTAAAAAAACTAATGCTACTCACATTTATAATCATATTCATGAGTGACGTCTTCATTATAGAATGGTCAAAACATTTGTTCCTGATAAGCTCCTTGTTGAGTGGTTCATTAAGTCCTTGATGCCATATATCACTGAGGATGTGGCTAAAGGTGGCATTTCCACTGAAGAGCATGTCATTGCTCGTGCCCATTACTTAGATTTGATTTATAATCAATCTGGCACATTCAATGAGAAAATTCCCAATGCGTCGCGATCTAATTTTACTATTCCTCCTCCATCTAAGGACTCTCATGCCGACGACGGTATGATAGGTACTACAAACACTCACCACTATACTGCATTTGATCCTGCACCTTATTCCAAAATTCATGCCGTGTAATTTGACAAAGTCAAGAGTGACAAGCAACCTAGAAGCAAGAAAAAGGGGAAAGTGAAGAAAAATAAAAATTCAACCCCGCGGGAACAATCAAATAATCAGAAATATCGTTACCCTTGAATAATATGTAATGAGAAGCACTTTGTTCGATATTTTCCTCACCATGCCGAAGTCTCAAAATTTCTTAAGACCTCGACTGCATCCATTGTATTGAAAAATCCATTTCTAAATCCATACACGAATATGGTTGCTACGAATCTAGCTTCTAGTTCCCAATTACTTACGCTATCTGTCACAAAGCCAAAAACTGATGTTTTGGTGTCAACGCGAAATAAATATTATGGTAGTCAGGCTACTGATCAACCGACTACCTCGACCATGAATCCCTCTATGGAATGTATTCTTCCAACTGTTATTCCTGAGTTAACAAGAAAGCCACCTAAGGGAGTCGTCCGTAAATCGACATTCAATCCTCAAGCCCGAGCTGCTAAAAATTATAATATAGTTGAATATTTGGCTCAATCCCCTTCAGCTATGTTGACTCTTGAGTTACTTCAAAATTTTCCCTCCCAGAAGCAGGCTTTGTTGTCGGAAATTGGTGGAATCAACCCGATAGATTCCAATCTTGTAGTCTTTAATCATACAAGCTATGTGCCACAATTACCAGCAGAATTGGAACTATCCATCCAACTAAATGTTATCAATGACCTTTTTCATCGTACTATTATTGATGAGGGAGCATCTACTTGCATTATGTCTCTAAACTGCTGGAAGTCACTTGGCTCACCGCACTTATCTCAACTACCTACAACGTTGAAAGCTTTTGGCAGTTGTACATATAAGCCTTGTGGTATCATCAATAACCTGCATGTCGAACTAGGGGAAAAAACTATAACTGTTGAAGTTGAGGTCATTGACGGACCCCTTGACTACAACATTTTACTCAGAAGGCCATGGATATATGCTATGACTGTGATTGTCTCTACTTATTTTAGAATGATCAGCTTTCCTCGTAAAGATATTATTACAATCATCAATCAACTCTCCATATTTACCTCCAGTTCCCAAGTAACTGGAAGCGTTCCATTAGTTCACGCACCCTAGCTAGCACTTCAAAACATTGGTGTAGGGCTCTTAAAGGATTCCTCCCTAATGGGCACCTTTTCATTACTGCTGCATTCGACGTCGGAAAATATTGCAAGAATAGAGACCTATTTCATGATATCTTCCACTCCATATGGCTTAAGGAAGATTACCAATGATTCTGAAGTTGTTACATTGGATGAATTCCTGCCACCCAACCCAATTGAGCTAGCATAGCAACCAATCTACATGGCTTGGGAAGTGAATCTAAAATCATTGTCGACGATCGTTTGGGTTGATCGTTAATTATATTTTGGTACTCCATATAATCCTTTTTCATCCACTTTCTTGAAAAATGAGAGCATTTTGGAATCCATGATGCCAGAAGGAGAACCATGGGAAGATCATCATCATCGTTCCCAAACTCAACATTACGAAGAATATAATATTATTGAAATATATCACCCATCGATCAAAAATTTCTTTTCGAAATATTTTCCTATCAATGCAATTGAATCCGAGTGAAATTTAGCAAATATTAAAGAAACCATTTCTAATGATATTTCGACCAAACTCGGCGTTGTAGAAAACATTCATGTCAGCATGTCTTGCTCTCCATCAGAAATAAAAACATATCACTCTCTCTTTCATGAATTCCAAGATATATTTGATTGGTCTTATGAGGAAATTCTAGGCATAGATACTAGTATCGTTGAACACACCATTAAAATTTACCCTAATGCTAGACCGGTACGTCAACGCCTTCATCTTGTTAATCTGAAGAAGGTTGTTTGCCATTAAAGCAGAAGTTGACAAACTTTTGTGCGTTGATTTCATTTACCCTGTTCCACTAACTGATTGGGTTTCTAATATTGTTCCTATAATGAAGAAACAAGGGACAATTAGAGTCTACATCGATTATCAGGATGTCAATCTTGCTTGTCCGAAAGACAACTATCCTACTTCCTTTATCGACCAAATTATTGACAATTGTGCTAGATGTGAAATATTTTTGTTCATGGATGGATTCTCCGATTACAATCAAATCAATATCAGCTCAGAGGACCAACATAAGACCATTCATCATTCCCTAGGGTACATTTTCTTATCGTAAACTCCCATTTGGTTTAAAGAACGTAGGGGAAAATTTTCAGAGAGTAATGGATTATGCTTTCAATGACATCAAGCACATTGTTTAACCTTATCTATATGATTTACCCATGCATTCACGAAACCGAACTGATCACTCGATGCATTTGAGAGCTATCTTTTTATGCTACGGACACTACAAAATACGCCTCAATCCACACAAATTTGTGTTTTGTGTTGGTTCTGATCGTTTGCTAGGATTTTTCATCTCAAAAAAAAGGAATTTGAATCAATCCACTGAAGGTCCAGGCTATTCTTGATTTTCCTGCGCCATCAAATTTACTTCAGCTACAGAAACTTCAAGGAAAGGCTAACTTCCTAAGGAGGTTCATACCCAACTACACCGAAATGGCTAAAGGATTTACTTGTCTCTTGAAAAAGGGGATTCCCTTCCATTAGGATAAGGTTGTGCAAGCTTATTTTGATGTTGTCAAGGACACACATGTCTAGGCATCATTAATGTATCCCCCAATTATCAGAGCGATTATTTCTTATATATCGTCGCAGCAGATATGACCATTTCTATGGTATTGGTCCAAGAATAAGATATGATAGAACACCTGATATATTATTTGAGTCATAATCTCAATGATATGAAAGTGAAGTATTCATACATCGAAAATATTGGCTTAGCATTTTTTCAAGATGTCCAAATATTTCACCATTATATCATGTTCTGGAAGACCATTGTCATTTCAGATTGCAACCCCAAGAATTACATTCTGTCACGTCAATTTATGGGCGGGGGAATATTCAAAATGGATTTTCATTTTACAGGAATTTGATTTTTAATTCATCAAATACAAGTCAAATAAGTCTTTAGTTGTGGCTGAGCTTCTCTACGACCTTCCCTCTGACAGTACTGTTACTATATCGGAACCATAAATTTTCGATGATTCTATGTTTTTGATCCAATCATCTGATCCTTGGTATGGGAATTTTATCATTTATCTCCAAACCTAGACTTTTTGGCCTAATACCTCTCACTCTCAATAGTGACGTATTCGATACCAAGCCAAACATTATCTGATCATACTTTATTGTCATGGTGTCGATACGATTTTGAGGTGCCTCACTCATGAGGAGGCCAAGAAAGTTTTAAATGATTTTCATCTTGGGGCTTATGGTGGACACTTGTCTAGATACGCTACCGCGTAGAACATTCTCCACGTCAGTTACTTTTGGCCAACCATATTCTGCGACTACATCCTCACAGTCATAAGTTGTCATGTGTGCCAAATATTTGATTTTAAAATCCAAAAACCGCCAGCATTGATGCATCATGTTATCTTTGTGGGACCATTTGCAAAATGGGGCATTGACTTCATGACCTACAACCCTTGTTCGTCTAGGGGGAATGGTTATATTATTTTTGCAGTAGACTACTTTACCAAGTGGGCCGAAGCAATGCCTACATTCAATAACAAAGGCAAAACAACTGCATTATTATTTTTCAATCATGTCATTTCATGGTTTGGTGTTCCACAGGCTATAGTCAAATATCATGGCAAGAATTTTCGCAATCACATGATGAATGAGTTGACTGCCAAATTAGGATTGTCACATGATAGTTCTACTCCTTATTATCCACAATCCAATGGACAAGTTGAAGCTATTAACAATATTCTTAAGAGAATGATTCAACAAGTGATAAGAGTTCATAAATGAAATTGGAATTTGATCATGTACTTGGCTTTGTGGGCATATTGAACCTCAGTAAGAAACACAACAGGATTTACCCCCTTTCAATTGGTGTATGGTCTGGAAGTTATCTTTCCTATCCAATGTGAAATATTGTCATTAAAACTTGTTTTTGACTTGTTAACTGACACCTCTACTAAAGAATCACATCTTTTTAACCTCATCCTTCTTGATGAAACACGTCATGAAGCCGCATTAGCTAATGAAGTGCATAAGAGACAAATCAAGGCATAATACGACCAACATCTCCAGCCTCACATCCTCTCTGAGGGTGACCCGATCTTACTTTATGATCAGGAAGCTGATGTAATAGGTACAGGAAAATTTGAGTTGTTATGGCATGGCCCCTACATTTTCAAAAGACTTCTTGCTAAGGGTGCCTACGAGTTAGTAGATTATGATGGAATTCCATTGGAGCAGCCTCGAAATGGGTTGTATCTGAAACATTACTATGCTTAGTTGAGCATAGTAAAATTTTGTAATATATTGTATATATGATTTTGATTTGCATTTACTGTCTTAGTTTATTTTTCTAGAGTTTTAATGAAGTTAGTAATCCACTTTACATTTCATTGCAAATGTTTGAATCTTTGGAACCATTCGTTGGGTATGTTGATGGTGCTAGTCATAGTATGCAGAATCTATCCTCTACAGCATGGGCCATTTTTGCTCCGAGCGATGAGTTAGTGAGTTTTCAAGGGATTTGTATTAGTAGATCTACAAATGATATTGCTGAGTATAGCGCATTGTTTGAACTTCTCTTTGATGCCATTTCATTTTTTATTAACCGCATCATCATTAGGTTAAACTCACAACTTGTTGTACTGCAACTTACTAGTGTTTATACTGTTCGAAATCCAACATTGCATCGTATGCTCCTAAGAGTTCGAATTTTGGAAAGACATTTTGATTACATTCAATATCAACACATTTCTATAAATTTAAACACATTAACTGATTCCTTAGCGAATTATGTTTTAAACAGACATTTGAAACACATGTAAAGACATATTTTCAATTCACATCATATAATTGAATAGGATTGTGCAATAAACATAGGAAAACTCTGAAACAAATAGATATATAGTTATAGGTTTTTACAAAATTTGTGCCAAGACAAATTGGTCATTTGACCTCAAAATGTATGCAAAATGTCATAGTAAACTAGTGATTCTTGTGATAACAAACTACTGATCTAGCTATCTGACGCAATAACAACATCCAACAGTTAGGAATGCTAATAGTGTGGCATTGCAGTCTCATAGGTAACTCTTTGATCCAGTAGTACAGAATCCCAAGATCCCTCCACGTGTTTTTGTAGCTCAGCAAGAGTCTCGGTCATATCTAAATCCCAAAGGACTTCTCTCCCAACAACCCTCTCTGCTAGCTCATTTGCTCCCTGCTCTAGCTGACACACTGGTCGAACTCGACCCACATCTGTGTACGTCAAAACTTTAGTTTTGTCTTGGGAAACATCAAAATACCAAAACATGTAGAAACCTTAGAAAAATCAAAAAACGTGGTCAAAACATTCTTACCTATTTCACCACATTGTGCACCATCTGGTAGAATCAAGTCTGGATCTCTGCGGAAATCTACGCCCGCATATGGATACTCATCTATGGCGACCATCTATCATCTGAACCAGGCGAAGAAAGCAGAAGAGAATATGATGGTCGATTAACCAGAATGTCTAGACATCAATTCAATCCATCTCTGCATCTGTGGATCTCTAGGGCCAAATATGTCGAGTGTAACATGTTGTGGTTGCATCAATGGAATCTGCTCTAAGGCGAAGGAAATTAGGATCCAGCCATAATTGAAATTATTCTTCCTTCCACCCTTGCTTTGGTCAGTTGTTCTTTCATCTGAAAGAGAACAGCTTCATCCCAGTTAAATATTGTTGGTTCTAAACACTCAAGTGCATATTTCATGTATGATATGTTTTCCACATGTAGTGTAGCGGAACCAGCAATTTTTGCAATGGTAAAGAGGATTTTTCTCAAAGGTAGATCACGCACGTCACAGATATTTATTTTCCCATATTTACTTGGTTCGGTACCTAGATGACAATGTAGGTGTATGTAATGTCTCATTTTATCTCCTCCTAGAGTAGGTCCTGCAAGGGAAATGGGAGAACCTTGCCTTGATATTCCAGTGAGAAAGTGAATGTCCTCCACCAATATTGGGAGCACTTTGTCCCCAATGTCAAAATCCTGTAATATCGGATCCCATGAACGAACTAGGAACTCCAATAGTTCCATTTTTTGCCTCATCCCTGACAATCTAAATTATTTTAAAAACCTGCAATCTCTGAGGGCTCTTACTGTACCTGGATCATTTAGGGCTATCATATCATGTTCTTCATGTTCTCTTTCTCGCCATGTAATCGTCATTTTTATCTAACGAATACCTGAAACACAATAATAAGCTTCATTAGGATTCATTTCATGCAAAAAACTTGGGAAATTTTGGGCACGCAGCAAGGAAAAAAAATGGAAATTGCACCCAGCGCATAGCAGGTCAAGGGATAGAGTGTTGCAGTGCATCTGACCTTCAATTTCAGTGCACTGCAATGCACATTTCAATATTCAAGGGTCTGTTTCCCTCTGAGCATAGTAGATTTACCCTAAGGGGCTAAAAACCTTAAAAAATTACCATGAAATGAAATGAAAAACGTATTAAAAGAAAGATAATGTTTATAGCTCCAACCTGGATCGAACGATAAGAGAAATCGTCCACAGAAACTATCACAATCAACCACTGAAGTTTGGGGGCAAAACTAGTTCAGAGCTTCTAATTTTGAAATGGTAACTTTGGAATGGTAAAAATGAATGGTGAAAACTCTTTTAACTAGTTAATTTGATTACTTCAAATCATATTTAATGTTGTGACTATGGTTTTTATTCTTTTTTTCTATCAAACAGGTATTTTTAATCCATTTGATGGTTTTCTGAACAGGTTTTATAGTTGATACAACAGACTAGTCATGCACACTTATTCAAGAATGATTTGACCGAAAATCATACTTTTATCCTTCTTTTCTGAGCTTTGATAAAAATGAAAAAGGATTTGAAGCACACTTTTATCTCTTTTTCGAGCTTCGATAACTGCGAAAAAAGGAACCCCTTGGAGTCTTATTTTAGCTCTTTTCAGACTCTAATAATGTGAAAATATTGTCGAGCACTTGTCTTTTCGAGATCGTAAAATCAAATGAAACAACATCTACTCAATATAATTTTAACCCTTTTATGGACTGAGATAGATTATTTATGAAAAAGGAAAACCTTATTCAAACATGGCTAATAGGTTTTCTTAGGTATCATTTTACACTTTTTCGGACCTGAGCGACAAATTTACGAAAAAAGGACTCATGGATTTTTCTTTTTTCCTCTTTTCCAAAATCTCTAAATATGAAAAAGGACCGGGTTTTCACTGTCATTAGACTCGATAAAACATAAAATAGTGATGGGCTTGTAGATCATGGAAAGATCGAGTTTCATTTATCGCTAGACTCGTTAAATTATTAAATAGTGATGGATTCACCCGAAGGGTCAAATTATATATGAAGCATATGTTACCCTCCTCAAGCTTGTTAAGAAATAAAGAGGTACTAGTCGGTCATGACTGGGGGAAATTTGGGAAAAAGAATAGAACACTTTATGGTAGCAGGTCACTCTTGAACATGACACTTTCACTCCATCATCCTGACTTTTGGGTTGGGTAATCTTCTTGATGGTTCATCATACCTTCACTTCGGTTTTGGGTCAATGTTGCCAACTCATCTCAGTGTCGTTGATATGTTCAAGAAAAGTCATCCAGTAAATCCTCATCTCTCTGCAATACTCATAAACCTTCATTTTCATGATAGTCATCCCTGAACATTGTTATATCAAGTCACATTTTTTCTCTAAAATCGTTACTCCCATTTCGCGTTAAAGTTACTTCCTGTCGACATCAGCTCATCATCTAGGAAGTTTACTTAGAAATATATTCCAGTACCCTGAGACTTTCTACATCATTGGCAGGTTTCTCACTTCTAGACCTTTGACCAAGAGATTTTGTTTTTCGTTCGACATAAAATCATCTATTCACTCCTTGCAAATTGTGATGCAGTACCTTGAGATCCATTAACATCAATGGTGGTTTCCTCGTGTCTGCTAACAACTCACATCATTGGATGATAATTAGACGATGCCTTCCCATGTCCAACTTCAAATCATATATTTTCTTGGTTAGACTTGTACCTGAACGATTGAGTGAATGAGATAAGAAGACCCTGGATCTAGTTTCATCCATCCAGGCTGCGATTTCAGGATTATTGTACACATCATCTGTACGATGTCTTTACATACAGATCATCACTCGAACATGGGCCTATATTTGTAGGCATATCTATATTTGGCAACATTCCAATGTAGACAACTTTCTGAATTATGTACATGTTATTAGATAGTTTATGTGCTAAGCATGGGAATGCCTCCCTCAGCAATTTGTGATCAAGATCAAAATATCATGATGTAATGTATTTCAAGATTGATCCAGGTCACCGTCCACTTTAGATCCTACTCATCATATCATAAAGCATCTCATCTAAATACAATTATTATTTTGACTTCATGATTTAGGGGGAAACTGTTATAGGTCAATTTGGGCATCATCTCCCAAGACCTGGTCAAACTGGACATCATCCCCCAAGACAAATGAATAGGGTCTATCATCCCCTTAAATATCAATTTCTATATGCCCTAAGTGAAGAAATTCCATTCATGGCTTCAACTGTAAGATTTCCAAGGTTTGAAGTATATATTGTATGACCCATTGACTCTCCAACACTCCTCTACAAGGGACTAAGTGCATTGCATGGCCAATACCTCCATGAAAAGGTGCACTGCAGTGCACTTCCCAACACTCAAGGGTGCGTTGGTCATCTGAGAGTAGAATTTTCATTGTTTCGGGAATCTCCACATGGCCAGTGCCTTCTAGAAGAGTCCATAGGTGTCATACTTCTAATCCAAGTGTCTATCAACACCTCTGAACTTGGAAACATGTCTTGCCTATTATTAGAAAGTCATTCATTGAGAAACTACCTTCAGTTTCCCTATAAATTGAGAACTCAGCCTAGTGATACAGAGAAATAATTTTTTGAAAACTTATGTTGGTGAATTCTCATTTGATAAGAGAGTGGAAGTACTTATATGATGATGAGATGATGTTGGATGTGATGAGGCTACAATTAAGTTGGAGCAAGTTGACAAAAAATCGATCCATTGGTTGTAATCTTCTCCTCCTACTCTTTAATAAATATTGTTGTTCATTTTCCCATACATATGTCTCTATTTCTTATGCAATGTATTCTTGAATGCTGTGTTTATTTCAAATCTAATCGGTTTTATTTGATTAAGATAAGTAGATATATGTATATTGTATGTTGTTTTTTTTCTATGTTTGTGTTTGCAGGAATCGACCTAGCATCTTGAGTTCGATTGAGATCGTGACGGCAATGGCAACAAAAGGAGAAGGAGAGAGAAAGAATCATAGGTAGGCTCTTTCTCATTTCTGTATATCTGCTTGTTTTAGAGAAAATAATAGTTATCTTTCACCTATTGTTCTGAGTGACGAACATCACGCTCAGGGAATTTGATTTATCCGTAGAATAAAAATTTCATATAACAAAACTCAATCTTGTCTTTGAATGACATCGACAACCCACTGATGAATCTCTGAATATTTTATTTCTCCTCCTTAAGATAAGGAATATATCTCAACAACTCCAAGAATATGCTAGTATACTCCTCATTAGTCATAGATCCCATCTTCAACTCATAGAATTCGTTTTCTTTGTCATCATAGTACCTTTTAGATAGATACTTATTCCTAAAAAGTCTCTCAAACTCACTCCAATTCAACTCCTCTTCTAGAATTCCTCTGAAATTATTCACATATTCCCACCAAATGTATGCTTTTCCTTTAAGACTGAAATTAGTTATCATGGCTTCCATGTTTCCTGAATATTCATGCAATCTGAAAAAATTATTCATCCCAAGAAACCAAGCTTTTTCATCTTGTGTCTTCTTCATTTATCTATCAGATGTAGGAGGCTTTGATTTCTTAAACTCCTCTAGAAAGTACTACTTATCACTCCTCCTATATATGGATGGTAACAATGATGACCATGTTGTCTCTCTGAACTAGAACTAGGATAGAACCCATGATCACTGCCCCTTCGATCAAGTGTATCTAGAAATTTTCCATCTTTGATTGTATCCTCTCTATCCAATCTGTGTCCTAATCGAGACCTGCCTCCATGTGCCCCATTTGTCCTTTCCTCCTATCCATGACTGATCCTAAGCAATCCTTTTCTCTGCAAATCTGATAGAGTCTGAAGTATCACAACATTAACTTCCACTTGCTTCTTATGTTCCCTAGCAAGTATTTCTTGTGAATGAATGATCCTTTCATTATCTTCCTTACAACTTATGATCTATTCTTTCAAATTTCTCAATGTATATTCTATGTCAGGGGAGTACTCATCACCATGTTTTTCATCTGATCTGTATGGATAATCACATGAAATATAGTCCACCACTTTTCTTTTCATCTTTAATCTTTTACTTCCTACAAACATACCATGTCAGATAAACCAAATATAAATATAATCAATATACCTTAGTGAAGTTCAGGGGTGGTTATCTCGTCTGCATAAATCAATCCTATTAGGTGCCCGTAATTTGTCAGATTGGCAAGACCAAATGTACAAGGGTAACATCAAACCAGTCTTTAGAGTCCTAGGACCTAGCCTTCCTAGACTCAGAGAGGGCTCTCCCTATGTTTGTGTAAAGGATGTGACTTAGTTTATTTTAGGGTTTTGAATTTAGGCTAGTTATAAGGATTAGGGTTTGTTTGTTTGGTTGGTTGGTTGGATAGGTTGTTAAGAAGAATAGGTAGAATAAGATAAAATCAATCCATTGAGATATGGAGTTTGAAAAGGTCTTGAAAGGCACAATAATAGGTCAAGGGTATTTCATAGGGCAAGTTAACAAGGCCAAATGGATCTAAGTAGGTTTAGTGAGTGAGAAATAAACATGAAGTTATGAGTGCAGTAGGTTCAAAGGGAAATCAAGGATCCTTCAACATACTAAGAACAAGAAAATATTTCAGGATGATAGCATAGCAAAACTTAAGAGCAATAAAGGATTCTTCAACTAGAATTTTGCTAAACAGACCTTAAAAACAACAGACAAGTAATCCTAGAGAGTAGTTAAGAATTATCTAAACATTACTTTCAAACAAAGAGATATTTTAACATAACATTTCAGTGAAACTAAAGAGCATTTAAGGATTATTTAATTAAACTTCAAGGAGGAAAACATAGAGATCAAAGGAGGCAAATAGAAGTAGGGTGCCAAGAAAGCATATCCTACTCTAAAATTTCTATCCTATGATCAAAGAAACCATGAACATTATGAAAACTGAAGTAAAAAAATACAAGAGTGTAAATACATCACCATCTAACAGAGCTCATGAATCCTAGGAATGTGCTTAATCCATTGATGCTCAATCCAAAGCAATCATGACACACCAAAGCCAAATTCTTCAATAAACTCAGAGTCTATATCATATTAAGCTCAGAAACCAATGAGGCCTCCATGCAGTATTTAACTAGAAAAGGAGGACCAAAACCCTAACTAGGGTTTCCAAAATTTCATTAATACATCATAAATTCCATTTTTTTCCAAAGAGACCATGCAACGCCCCAGGCACAAAATATCTAACTTAATAAATGCTAAATAACTTCTAACATAAATTCTGAGCTAAATAGGAATGATTTGCCTTAATATTCATCAAAAATATATTTTTTCAATAACTTTGTGTCTTTTTTTCACTTTGCAGGCAAGGGCGCAACGCCAAGGTCCAAGGGCGCAGCGCCTTCACTGGAAAAATTTCCTGTTTTGTAACCAAAATTTGGAGGCCTTCCAGGTGTCCAAATGAGCTCCATGATAGCTCATTGGAAAGAATGTCCTGTCTAGTTTCAAAATATACCTTTATTTTTCCATTTGGTGTCCATTTTCCTGCCCAGAAATGCATTTTCCCAAGACTTCTAAGGGCACAACGCTAGCTCTAAAAATAGTGCAGAAAGTTGATTTTTGCATGTTTTTGGCACTTTTAGAGGACCAGTTTTTCTCCAAATGAGATGAAACTTTGTGAGGGTGAAGTCCTTGACCTAAGGATCCTGAAAATGTCAATTTTTCCTCCAATGTGTGCCCCAAAAAAGAGTGCAGCGCCAGTGGTGTTGCGCCTTTGGCCCTTCAAAACAGTCAAAATTTCAAAATCTTCAAAATTGTGCCAAAATTTGGATTTACTTTGTTGATTAGGTTTGGGATGCTTGTAGAGAAGCATCCACAAGGATATCAAGTTTTTATTTTTCTTTTGCCTCCTTTTCTTTGGCTAAGGATTTCTTCAATCCAATTGTCCTTAGCCTCTTCCTAGGAAGTTGTTCTTCCTGTTTTTCATCAATGACCCTTTCCTTACCTTTTTCAAGCTATTTTATTGATGTAGAAGGCATGGCCTCTTTCCTCTTTGAGGGCAAAAAACACATGCCTATTTCCCCTATGGTAGGTCAAAGGAAAAGGTTCAATTTTACTAATCCAAGTGCCACATGTCTCACTGCCATCATCATTGGTATCATCACTGCTTTCATGGCAGCTATCATGGCTCTCTAACCTACTTCCATCATCACTGCCAACATCATCACTACTATGTGCTTCACTGCCCTCACTGTCATCCTCCTTACTGTCATCATTACTCTTTTCCTTGCTTATTTCTTCTTCACTGACATCTGCCTCACTAATTGATTTTTCATTGTTTTCTTCCTCATTGGCATCTGCCTCCTCATTGCCTTCTTGTTCATTGCTTGATTTCTCATTGTTTTCTTCCTCATTGGCATTTGCCTCCTCATTTCCTTCTTCTTCATTACTTGATTCATCATTGCTTGATTTCTCATTTCCCTCTCCCTCACTATTTGATTCACATTTGCTTGATGCACTAGTATTATGAGATGATGGTGAGCGATTGTGAGAGGGTGATGAAGGAGGATTGTCCTGAGGTGAAGGAATATGTGTGGATGGTGAGGTGGATGAGTCATCATGTGGTGAGGGAAAGTGAGTATATGAGAATGAGGGATAAGCTAACCACTCAATGAAAATCCTTCTGCTAACATGTTTATACTCTGTTTTTCCGAACTTGGAGTGTAATTGGAAATGAAATGAAAAGATGGTGATGAAATGGAATTTTAGGCTAATGAGGGAATGAATAAGTGAGGGCATAGGTATATTAGGCTAAGTGAGAGGCTAAAACACTTAATGACAACCCCCAGCTGTTCAATAACTCTTTGTTTTGGCTGACACTCTTCATAGGCAGAGGGAGTGAGGTTCAAACAGTGATTTCAATCATGAAATTTAGGGTTTCATCTTAGGGTTCCATTTCATCCAATTTAAACCATCAAAATTGCTTGAAGATAGGTGTATGGCATGTACTTACCCTTATGATTTTATTGGAGGACCTTTGACAAGAGCTTGGAAGAAATTTGGAGTGATTTGAGTGTTTTGAGGGCTTATAAAACCTCTCTGTCCAAGGGCTCAGCACCAGTGCTAAGGGCGCAGCACCAGGGCTGAGGGTGCAGTGCCAACTCCTGAGCACACAGCACCAATTCCTAAGCGCACAACACCTTTTTGCAGAGGTAATTTGGAGGCCTTCCCAGTGTCCAAATTGGGCCCATGATAGTTCTTTGGAAATCTTATCCTATATAATTTCCAAACCTACCTTTTTTTTGCTGATTGGATTTGATTTGACCTGTCAAAAGTTGATTCTCCCAAGACTAGTCAAAAGTGTTGAATGATGGTGCAGAAATGCAGAGTGCTGGTGCAGGAAACTTTTGGAGGCCTTCCTCAACTCAAAATTGAGCTCATGATAGCTCATTGGAAATATATTCCAGTCATTTGACTCATCAAGAAAGTCATTTCAACACTCCAGCTATGAGAAAGTCTGATTTTCCCAAGGTCACTCCAGAAGTGCAGCAATTCTCCCGTGACACTTGTATTTTTGGCATTGCTCTAAAACCATGACACATGTGTAAAATATGAAGGATTTTTTTCTTCATGGACCTACTATGGACAAAAACCTCTCTCAATTTTGTCAAATTCATCTTTTTTTGGTGAGAAACATACTTTGAAGCAAAATTGGCCCCAGGTGTGGCAAATGATTTGTCCTTTGGAATGACTTCTTGGAAAATTATGGAGGCATAATAAGTTCATTAGAAAATTTTGGGATATGATCACATAGTGGAATCTTCAAATTCTTCTCCTGTTTTCACCATGGAGCTCAACTCATGCTTTTTACCTTTTCTGGCCATTTTCCCAAAACCCTAGATGTTTGGAGTGTTTTAAGACAATAATCAGTGTTGTCTTCTAATTTATCTATAGCCCTTTCAAGTTCATTCATTTATGTTTAGTTCACCTCACCTTTTTCCCTATCTCATCAAAAATCTCTGATAGACTTTCTTCATGTTTGGCATTGTGTGTCTCCTTCAGATCATTTCTGCAAGTGGTTGGTGTTTTGGCGTTCAATTGGGCTGTCAAGCTCAAAACCCTAGTTCTCTTTAAGACCAACTTGTTTCCCTTTCTTATGTTGTGATTTGTCTTGACTTAGGAGCAGACCATCTACCTTACCAATACCTTTAGTTGATGAAAATTTCAACACTCCTACAGAAGTGTTAAACTCTTTGCATTTACCTCTTGCAGACTTTGAGCTGATAGGGTAGTCTTCTTTGGAAACTTTCAGATATTTCTTGGATAACCATGTGTTGATCTTCTATTACATCTGAGCCAGCTTCTAGCAAAGGATAAACAGTGTTTGAAACACCAATCCAATCCAATCCAATTTTTGTCTATGTTGTCTATGAAAATCACATAGACAACAGTGGCTGAAAAAGCACCCCAAGTGGCTAAACCCTGAGCTAGACCTATTTTTGTCAGCCCTGGGCTCTTAATCGCTCCCAAAGCAAGGCATCCATGTGGTTGGGAGCCTCCAACCTCATGTACAAGCCTACATCCATGCGGTTGCAACCCAAATTTTCTAGTTTAGAGGGCGTGGTCCCAAGATCTAAGCCTACATTTCAGGTCAGCCTCCAGACCACTGCCTAGAACTTCCTGTAACTTCTTAGAATCAATAATGACATGAAAAAAATTCTAGACATAGAAATTTCAATGAATAACTTGACCTAGACTACCTAGAACATAACAAGCATTTCATCAAATACATTGCAAACATGTAATCTATAGGTCATGCATGCATATCTGAATAAATAGGTTTGAAAATTATCTGAGAATCACCAAGAAGGACTAATTCCCTCTCATAATAGTTTCCAGAACATTTTTTATCTCATGTATTCACTAACCATTCATCAACTGATAAAAACATATCAAGAGTCATAGACAATATACATAATATGACCAGCATATAACGAGCAAATGAACAACTCATAAACCATGATAGAATAACCATCAAAGCCACATAATCTCAAGTAAAATTTCTCATAAAATACAATAGGAAAAGAGCTCTTATTAACATATGAAAAATCCAACCAATTCAAGGACTTCCAAGTACCACCCGACCGTAGATTTGGATTAACCAAATCTCTCTTTCAGCTAATCACCTCTACGCCATAATCCAAGCATGAATGTGGGATCTCATGGAATAAACCAAGACAAACCAAATCAGGGATTCTAGAGGAAAAACCACCTCAACCCTCAATTAGTGATTCCACCTCACGATCCGACATCACCAACACCAACCAGATCTATCTCCACCCAAGTTTTCTAGGGATCCAGGAACTATTAACTCAACCCATAGTCTTCCAAGGCTCCATATAGTTTTTCCAATCAGGATCTAGGACTACTAACTCAACCCACCAAAGGATCTAGATCATTTTTCCAACCTATGCTCCAAGACTATTAACTCAACCCAAGTTGTTCCATGGCTCCAGAGCGTTTGTTCCAACCCACAACCATAAGGAATTATGAGCACCAATCAGAAAACAATCAAGTGGAAAAACCCACAACGCCATGGATATCCAGGAAATGTAAAGGCAAGGCTAAAACCATTTTCACTCCATGTAATCCTCCATGCCAATGATAGATCATAACCAAATAATCACATGCATATATCGTGCATCCATAAATCAACAAGGAAATCACACATGCAACCTGTTACCTGCAAAAAATTCTAGTTGTAGTTTTTTATCCACCTATTCCCTTGCACTTTCCTACTTTCCTTTTCCTTCTTTCTCCAAACCCAAAGTATGCCACAATTCTTCAAGAGTGATCCAAGAAAACTTGGAGTGCGTAAGAGTATGAGAGAGGGAATAGAGAGAGAGCTCCAAGCTAAAACTAACAAAATGTTAAACTGAAAAAAGCTTAAAATTGATCCTCATAAGCCTTTTTATCGTTGAGGCCTCTATTTTCTTCATTTTCCTCTATTTTTACTTCAATTTACTCCTCATGTAATTATGTGATATTTCACCTTCCTTTTCTCCTATTTTCCATTATTTCACAAAACAAATGCCAATTATGACCACTTTTCCTTCACAAATTCCTCTACCAATTTCCATGGCCATTAATTAATCACCAGTGATACCCCATTACTATTTTTTTCCCAGCATTCAACTTGGAATATGTGTCCCATGACCTTCGTCTTATTTTGTCATTATTAACTTTATTACATGAACTTTTAAACTAGCGTTGTTACACTATGAGAAAAAGTTTTGTAGCTAACATTCAGAAGGAGTTTGAAATGTCTATGATTGGGGAACTATCCTTATTTCTTGGTTTTTAAGTTCATCAATCATAAAAATACATATTTATCTCTCATACCAATCACCTTAAATAGGTATTAAAGAAGTTTGGTATAGAAATTTGTGCACCCATGAGCACTCTCATGGAAACATGATGCAAGCTTAGTAAGGATGATGAATATCTAAAACAAATCAAACCATGTACATGACCATAATTGGAATCCTTCTTTTCTTAACAACATCAAGACTAGATATCATGAAAGAAGTAGGTTTGGTAGGCATGTTTCAATCAAGCCCAAAAGAAACTCATGTAAATGTAATCAAAATGATATTTAGATATCTATAGGGCACCAGATATTATGACTTATGGTATCCAAGGGGCACATATATTACTCTCAGATCTTATACAAATGCAGATTGGGCTGGAAGTGTTGATGATAAGAAAAACACCAGTGGGGGGCCTTCTTTTTAGGTAGTTCTTGGTCTCCTATCTCATCAAGAAACAAACCTCCATTTATCTATCCATAGTTGAGGCAGAATATATTGCAGTGTTATCATGTTGTACTAAAGTCTTATGGATGAAGAAAAATCTCAAGGATCTTCAAGAAAATGGTGATCAACTTGTACCCTTCATGTGCGATAATACCATTTCTATCAATTAATCTAAAAAAAATAGTTATGCATTCTAAAACCAGTCTAAAACAAATCACATTCCTCTTAAATACCATTTTTTTCAAGAACAAGTTGTTGATCAAACAGTCAGATTGGAATACATTCCAACAAAAGAACAAATTGCAAACATATTTACCAAAACCCTTCCCGGAAAATGTTTTGAAGATATTAGAAAAAAATACATGTAATTTCTTCCTCACAAGGGGCAATGGTTCATCAGTTTCATATAATAAACATGTTTGTTACAGGGGAGTTCAAGAAAATATTATGCGTCAACACATGGGGAGAATATTCCCTTTGAAATAGAGTATGCATTAGCAGAGGGGGAGTATATTCTATTTTCCATTGATTTCAAAGGGGGAGAATAAACATGCATCAGGAGAATATCACTCAAAATTCAACAAGTAGATAGGGGTAGTCTAATATTGAGATTCAACAAGAAAATTTCAACACCCACGCCTAGTTGCATGAAGCAACCAAACTAGGGTGGGGCCCATAGTGCTATTTTTGGGTGCATGTCTATTTTGGTTATCCCTTAATTAAGATGGACAATAAACTGTAATATATTCTCAATGTAAATTTGAAATAGTTAACTGATAGTGATAAACTTGGTTAGCTAGTGGATTTTGAGTTAGAGGTAGTTGGTGAGGCATGCAAAGTAATTCTAGTTGTAATAGAGTTTGAAGTGCAGTGGTGCATTAGTTAATGCAGGTTGTAATCAATATAACTCAGTTAAGTGAGTTAAACTCAGTTGTGCTAGTTGTAACTGAAGATACACTAGTGAGATATCAAGTGAATTAAATATTAATTTATTCACAATCAGTGACCTCACATGCAACTAAGGATTTACTATTATTAGTTGCATGCATGTCAGATCCAGTGGAGACCCAGTTGAGATATAGGTGAAAGGGAAGTTGACTATCAGTTGTAGGATTATTGGGCTGCACACATGCAAAAAAACACCCATTAGAGTGCCCATGATACTTTCACAGTCAAGGAAGGAAATAATTCCTCTATTTTAGGGATTTCATCCATCAGGGATTACGCAAGCAAGGTAGACTATCTAGAGGCTTAGAATTGGCTATATGTTGGCTAGTTTTGTTCATGACAGTGTGAGACAATTAGCTGAGTAATGGAGGGCTCTTCTGAGAAGAGTTTTATATGTAATTGTTTCATGATCCATTCTGAATACAAAATAGAATATAGTGGGGTTTTTAAGTGTAAGCTTTCCCCGGGAAATTATTTGTGTTGTGTGTGATTTGATTCTTCTTCATGTTCATGTGATTAGGGATTGTGTTTTTAATTACGCAAAATATTTTTAGAAGTGATTCAGTATTTAACTTTAGTACATTGTTAGATCAGGTGAATCCAAGATATACATGCATGTTGTATAATTTCTACATGGTATCAAAGCACAGCAAATCGTAGAAGTGAAGCAGGAGCTGAGTTTGTGACTGGATAGAATTCGAATTTGCAGAAATACTTTCTTGGTGCTACAGCTAATTCAAGATCGAAATGGCTTTCAATGGCTTGAGGTTGGAGTATGCACTCGAGGGAAGCTCAAACTATATTTCTTGGAAGGACGGGATGAAGGCAAAACTCGAAGACAATGGCTTTAAGGAATTCATTGACAATGATGTTCCTAAACCCGCTGTGACAAAGGCTGCAAATCTTGTTGCATGGCAAAAGAAAGTGGCAAACGCAAGGAGGATATTGTTGGAGGGAGTAAGAGACCACATTGCCTCAAGCCTCCATGGGAAATCCACACCATATGCAGTGTGGAAGGCTTTGACTGATCTATTCCAAAGCAACAGCGACCATAGGAAATTGGCACTCAAAGATAAACTCAGGAAGATCAATATGGAAAAGGGCGACACCATTCCAAAATATCTAACAAGTTTTTTCCAATGTCAGGATGAACTGGGGAGCGTTGGAATAATAGATTTTGATGATGATTTGGTGAGCTTGGCTCTCCTAGGACTTCCCAAGAGTTGGCACAGTTATCAAGACTCTATGAAAGAAAGGGAAAATTTTCTAGATTGGGAACGATTATGGTCGGATTTGGTGCAAGAGTTTAGATGGAACACCAGAGATGGATCTTTATCTAGGAATGAGGATGAAGAGTATTGTGCTTTGGCTGCCAAGGTGAGGAAGGGGAAGAAATTCCAATCAAAATTCGATTCCAAGAATGGAAAGAAGCAGTAAATGTCCAAGGTGAAGTGTTTTCACAGTCATGAGCATGGGAATTTTGCTACTAACTACCCACAAAAGAAGAAGAATGAGAAGGTTGGAGGATCTATAGCTGGTGAGGCCCTTGCCTCTCAATTTGAGCTTGACTTCTCATTGATCACATGCATGATGTCCAGTGCATTGGGATCTGTGTGGTATTTGGATAGTGTCACTTCCTTTAACATGATGGGAGATAAGGAAATTTTCAGTGACTTGGAGGAGAAGGACCTCCAGATGCATATTGAAATGGGTGATGACGAGCGGTATAGTGCTACCAGGATTGGTACCATTACCTTCTAGAGGTAGTCAGGTAAACCCTTTCAATTAAAATATGTAATGCATATACCAGTTCTGAAGAAAAATTTAGCCTCAGTCGCAATGTTCGAGGATAGAGGCTATGATGTTTTTTTCAGTGAAGGAAAAGCTTTCCTGTGACATAAAACAACAGGACAAGCCAAGAGGATAGGGATTTGAGTTAAGAATCTCTACAATTTGGAGGTATATGGCTACCCAGCAATGATGGGCTAGGTAGATCAAGTGGTGAGCTGGGATGAGGGCGAATTATGGCACAGGAGATTGGGCCATCTTCACCATGGAGCCTTGAAATTCATGTAGTATATTTATACTGGTCTTCCCATGGGTACCCTTGCGCAGTCAGACACATGCAAGGAATGTAGTATGGGAAAATATGTAAAGGCCACCTTTCATGAGAAGGAGAGCCGAGCTTCAGGGATCCTTGAGAGAGTTCACACAGATGTGTGTGGTCCTTTCTTTGTTGCTTCGACATCAAAACATAAGTACTATGTAATCTTTTTTGATGAATTTTCTAATAAATGTTGGATCTTCTTCATGCAGAAGAGATATCATACATTCTCTAAGTTCTGTGAGTTTAAGGCACTAGTGGAGAAAGAGTCAGGGAAGCAAGTGAAGGCTCTTAAGAGCGATAATGGTGGAGAATTAAATCTCTAATGAATTCAAGAAATTCTACAGCAAGTAAGGAATTCGAGGAGAACTCATAGTGCCTCATAATCCACAGTAGAATGGGGTCACGGAGAGGAAGAATAGAACTATTTTAGGTGTAGCACGAGCGATGTTGCATGATCAAGGCCTACCAATGCATCTGTGGGCGGAAGCATGCAACACAGTATTACATGTGAAAAACCATTGTCCTCATAGAGTACTTGGCATGAGTACACCTAAAGAGGCTTTCAATGGTAAGAAACCTGATGTTTCACACTTTAAGATTTTTGGCTCATATGCTTATGTGCATATGACCAAGGATGCCAGGAAGAAGCTGGAACCAATAACTAAGATTGGAATTTTTTTGGGGTACACTAAAACACCCCATAATTATCGTGTGTATTTTCCAAACAACATAATGACTGTTGTGCGACTGGATATAAAATTTGATGAGGAGAAAGCCATGCGGTTGTCCCTTGAGAGGGAGTTAGAATTTCATGCAAAGGAGGAACTATTGGTTCCCAAGGATGAGTCTCAAGATGTGGATCAGCCACATTAGGAGGTTCATGGAGTGGAGGAAAACACTCATGCAGAGCCATCCATCAAAAATGGCAGAAGGCACACCACGGAAGTTGATAGATTGAGACTTGATGTTGTAGAGAATGTAGGAGCCCCTACTTTACAGCACAGACAAAGACAGTCTCCTGACTGATTTACTGAATACATGGCTCTCATGAGAAAATGTATTGTGACTGAACCATCTTCCTTTCATAAATCAGTGCAGCAACCAACTTGGGTTGATGCAATGGTGGAGGAGTATGACTCCATTGTCAAGAATAGTGCATGGGAGATAGTCCCAAGACCGGTCAACAAATCAGTGGTTGGATCGAGATGGATCTACAAGGTAAAGAAAGTTGTTGATGGGAGTGTGGAGAAATAAAAGGCCAAATTTGTGGCCCTGGGATTCTCACATTTTGAGGGGATAGATTATGATGATAATTTTTCACCTGTTGCAAGGTATTTTTCCATAAGACCCATCATTGCACTCTCTGTGCAGATGGGCTGGCATATTCATCAGATGGATGTGAAACTAGGTTTCTTAATGGGATCATTGAGGAAGAGGTGTACATAGAGTAGCCTAAAGGTTTTGAGATATTCAGCAGTGAGTCGCATGTGTGCCAACTCAAAAGAGAACAGTATGGGCTGAAGTAAGCACCCTATGCTTGGTACACTTGCATAGAAAGCTATTTCACCGGACTGGGCTTCACCAAAAGTGAAGCAGATGCAAACCTATACCAGATTGTGGTTGAGGGTAAGATATTGATCATTGTTCTTTATGTTGATGATTTAATTTTGACTAGTGATGAGCAGCCGATACACTCATGCAAGGAGGATCCTGCAAGGGAGTTTGAAATGAAGGACATGGGACTCCTTCATTATTTCCTTGGATTGGAAATATGGTAGCGTGATGGTGAAATTTTTGTGTCTCGAGGCAAGTATGCAAAGGAGATACTGGGTAAGTTTAACATGGAGAACTGCAAACCCATGGATACTCCTCTTCCAGGAAATTGGAGGAAAGAGGATGCTCCTTCTGGAGAGGTAGTGGATGCTACTATCTACAGGCAGTTAGTGGGTTCACTAATGTATTTGTGAACATGAGACTGGACATTTTCTACGCAGTTAATTAGTTGAGTCAAGCTATGGTTAATCCTACCAAGCTCTTTTGGAAGGCAGGGAAGCATGTCCTGAGATACCTAAGGGGCACATCAAAGTATGGTCTATGGTACAGACGGACAGAGGGAGTGAAGCTTCAAGGCTTCACGCATGCAGATTGGGCGGGCAATCCATCAGAAAGAAAGATCACATCAGGAGGGATCTTTAGCATTGGATAGAAAACATTTTCTTGGTATAGCAGGAAACAACGATCTGTGGCACTCAATTCATTGAAAGTGGAAAACATGGCAGCAATTCAAGCTGCATGTGAGGCTATCCAGATGAGAAAGATCTTGGTTGGTTTTTTTGGTTCTCAGATGGATCTGACAATGATTCGTTGTGATAATAAGAGTTGCATTAAACTCTCGATTAATACTGTGTTTCATGATAGTTCCAAGCATATAGATATTCGGTACAATCATCTCAGATATTGCGTGCAGAGAAGGATAATGTTGCTTCATTACATTCCCGCGGAAGATCAAGATGTAGATATTCTGACGAAGGCTCTCACCAGGAGAAAATTTGAATACCATAGAGATAGGATCAGGGTGAAGGATAATCCCTTTCTTTTTGATAGGGAGTGTTGAGATTCAACAAGAACATTTCATCACCCATGCCTAGTTGCATTAAACACCCAAACTAGGGTGGGACCCACAGTGCTATTTTTGGGTGCATGTCTATTTTGGTTATCCCTTAATTAAGATGGACAATAAATTGTAATCTATTCTCAATGTAAACTTGAAATAGTTAACTGAGAGTGATAAACTCAGTTAGCTAGTGGATTTTGAGTTATTGGTAGTTGGTGAGGCATGCAGAGGAATTCTAGTTGTAACAAAGTTCGAAGTGAAGTGGTGCATTAGTTAATGCAGGTTGTAATTAGTTTAACTCAGTTAAGTGAGTTAAACTCAGTTTTGCTAGTTGTAACTGAATATACACTAGTGAGAGATCAAGTGAATTAAATATTAATTAATTCACAACCAGCGATCTCACATGCAACTGAGGATTTATTGTTATTAGCTCCATGCATGTCAGATCCAGTGGAGACCCAGTTGAGATCTAGGTGAAAGGTAATTTGACTATCCGTTGTAGGATTATTGGGTTGTACACATGCAACCAAACACCCATTGGAGTGCCCATGATACTTACGCAATCAAGAAAGGCAAGAATTCCTATCTTTTAGGGATTGCATCCATCAGGGATTGCGCAAGCAAGGAAGGTTGTCTAGAGGTTGAGAATTGGTTGTGTGTTGATCAGTTTTTTTCAAGACAGTGTGAGACAATTAGCTAAGTACGGGAGGGCTCTTGTGAGAATATTTTTTTATGTAATTGTTTCATGATCCATGTTGAATATACAATAGAATATAGTGGGGTTTTAGCTGTAAGCTTTCGTCGGAAATTATCTATGTTGTGTGTGATTTGATTCTTCTTCATGTTCATGTGATTAGCGATTGTGTTTTTAATTCCGCAAAATATTTGTAGAAGCGATTCAGTATTTAACTTTAGTACATTGTTAAATCGGATGAATCCAAGATATACATGCATATCATATAATTTCTACATCTATCCCAAGATCATAAATGATTATCACATTTATGGTGGTGTTGCCATTAATTCCAAAGGGGGGATTATTGCACATAGGTTGTCATTGATGTCAACTACAGTGTCATTTATGTCAACATCTATAAACATAGGATATTATTGAATTTGGTGTACACTCATTGATTTCAAGTAATGTCAAGTTGAGGAGGATCTTACTAAGAATTCATGACTGAAGTGAAGGTTGTAGTTCATAAATTCAATTAATTGGATAGCCTAGCTTTACAGTCATTTTCCCCTCAGTTATCTTAATCAAATGAGCATGAAAATTGGTTGGATAGATAGGCCTCTTAGAGGTATTTCCAATGGTATAAGGAATGAGGAGAAATGTTGATTTGAAGTGAAGACAATGTTAGCAAGTAAAAATGGCTTCAAGGAATCTAAGCATCTGGGTCATCCGAGGTGAAATCAGATGATCTTTGGAATATACAGGAAGATGTTAGATTCATTCATAAATCCAAGGAATCCATACCCATTTGTGATTCACAAAGGTATTTGAGCCTCACAATGCATTTGGGCCTCTCTCGAGGTACTTGAGCATTTGGGGATGCACTAAGGCATCTGGGCATTCGGTCATCTAGGATGAAATGTTTTGTGGAATAGGTGAAGCAAGAATAATACTATATTAGCTTAATGAATTCAGACTTTGATGAAATTCAGTCTTATCCAGTCATCTAGGGTGCATAAGGTGCAAAAAGTAACACACAACGAATGAATTTGGATACCGTATTTTCTAGCACCAAACAAAAGGTGGACTCCCAATGAAATGGAAAGGAAACTTTGTAGTAACATGACATACCAATTGCATGATAAAAATGTGGTACACTGAAGGGAGGACATGTGGAAAGTGGATTTGGCATTTTTTGGCTCGCCAAGTGGCCCTTTTTCGAGTGACACATGGTAGCAACATGGCATGACCAATGGTAGAGAGATGGTGTGGCAGATGATGTGGTAGGTTTGGTTTGGTTGGTACAAATAACATAGAAGTTGAGCTAGGATGAACATGTTGCAAAAGTGAAAACGAAAAAAATTTGGATGTCCCCTTGCCCCTTGTTAAAGTTCAGAAAGTCAAGGGGGGGCTCAAAATGACTTCTTTTCCATTGGATTTGATTATTTCACGAGATAATTAACATGCCTTTTAAAAGGTTATAGAATTTTAAATGGCACATATGACAAACTATGAACCCTCCCCTTGTTAAAATTTGGTTAGTTGAGGGGGCCAACAGTGACCTCTCCACTTTCGATCTTAATTGGGTCAATTTTTGCGTATTAGAAGTTGTTTTGGCATTAAATCTACATTCATATGAATACAAAAGACAAAGGAAGGTGCTTAGTCGATATTTTAGAATCATGGTTCTATGATATTCGTATCTGGGGTCAGTCCATAAATAGCATTGAGATTCGGATGTTGGATATGAGTGAAAAGGAATTTCAACTTGTGGTCCCATCCCTAAGTCATGAAGTGCTAGGTGCCAAAGCACTTGGATCTAAAAAAATAAATCTAGTTGTTCTACAAAACATTAAAACCAAGTGGCGTTGAATCCAAATATGTTAAAATACCTTAAAAACACGGTTATATTGAAATGTCACATGGATGCAAAGCAAGTCATCTAGGAGCCAAAGGAATATGAAAATAATATATGTCATTCAGACTCAATTTTAGGAAGAAAAATAATTGTTGACCCTGCCATTTTCTATCTAGTTCAATATAACTAGGCCAAATAATTTTGGAAGTAGTTTATGTGGACTCGATTGATTGAGATAGAAGTGGTTTTCTTGTTTGATATTGTTTGTTGTGGTTTTGCAGTGCAGAAAAGTGTGAAATAAGTCCAAGGCATGAAGTCTATGGAGGACGTGTGACCGTGGAAGAGGTTAGAAGATAAAGTCAAGGAATGCATGCAAAATTGTTCAATTCAAGTGCAATTGAATGTTGTATAATCTAGGAGAAACATACAAGGATTGTGGAAACCAAGCTGAAGATACAAAACAAGGAGTGATGTTCAGAATGGGGGAGAAGCACAAAAAAAAAGCTAAAGACATAAATAAAGGATTTTGTTAAGCACTTATGGTTGGTTCTCGTAAAAAATTTCGGGGGGTCAGTGCCTCCTTCTAGTTGGCACTAGAAAACCAAAGTGTGTGTGTGTGTGTGTGTGTGTGTGTGTGTGTGTGTGTGTGTGTGTGTGTGTGCACGTGCGCGCGTGTGTGTAGTATTTTCATGTTTTTGATGTGATAAATATTGTATGTGCATTGAAGTGTTTTGATTGGTTAAATTAAGCCATTATATTAATTCATCCCTACCCCTCTTAGTACAATCATATTTCCAACAAGACCAACTATAAAGAAAGGTTTGATGGGTAGAGGGGCCAAGGATGTTTCTAAGCAGGAAATGATGGGATGAATTTAATACCATGTCACGCCATGAATAAGTAACTCCACATGATAATTTCCATTAATGTGCAATCAATTTTATACAAAGAGGTGACGCTTTATTTCTTTTTCCAAAGGTACCTTCTATTTTTGATTCTCCTAATTTTATTTATTTACAGGAAAAAAACCTCAATGAATTATGTCCAACATTTCCACATTCTCTTCCATTCCCACATTTCTTTGAACCAACCCCTCTTTCACTTATACATTGCATATACACAAAAAAATTTCCCTAAAAACAATGGAATTTCACATAAACTTTGACTATGGTGATCTTTCACTTATATATTTTGTATACTCGCACAACATTTTAGAAAAAAAATAGCCTTTTATAGAATATTTATGATTTTGATAGCCATTTTGGGTTTTTTTTTTTAATTAGTGGAATCATTAACTAGAAGGACCCATACTCATGTGAGACAAGGTTGACTCTTATCTACTACCACTATAACCATTAAGTGCACCATGTTGCTCTTAATGTGGACACTAGTCAATCAAAGCAAAAAAATCATAATATTTTTCTAACATAATGTTTTATATAACATTTTCAAGATATATAACATATTTTTTGTTTTAGTAAATTTGGAGGTATATGGCATATTCACATACAATAAATAAATAAATAAACTTGTTGTGATAAAGGTTCCGAGATTAATAAAAAGATAATGCCAAACAAAACAATATTTTCCAAAAATTAAAAAGCATCAAAACACTCATTTCATTATACATGTCGCATTGTCAAGATTGAAAAAATCATTGAAAAAATAATTAAATTAAATAACTTCTTTATTATTGTCCAAAGGGTCTTGGATAGATGGTGATCGGGTGCTTTGTTAAGGCACACCTTGATGTGAAGTCACCTATTCAATTATCATTTTAGATAGATGGCGATCGGGTGCTTTGTTAAGGCAGTCCTTTATGTGAAGTCACTAGTTCAATGTGAAGTCATCGATTTAATTGGGGGTGATATATTGGACATGTTGAAGATGTAGTATTGCCATGCTTACAAAAAATATATGTAACTTCTATCAATACCACATGCCCAAAACTTTAACTCATTTCATGTTACACCAGATGATATATTTTTAATTAATCAATTTAATTAAAAAAATAAAAATATATATAATTATTTTTAAGATAATTCTTAACTTTTAGTTTATGAATATTGCTAAAAATATTCTAAAACATAAATCAGTATTATCTATTTAATAATTATTAATAATAAAGGAGTTGGAGTGTTTGAATTGCATTTTTTATGGTGGTAATAGATTCAACACCATCCAAAACCCTTGGGGCACCCAAAATACTCAACTTTAACAACTATAACTCAGATTTTCAAAAAAATTTGCCATAATTTTTCATAATCTTATTAAAATTTCTAAATTATTTTATAATTTTTTTAGATTCCAAAAACCAATATTCCAAAATAAACACATTTATTAACATAATATTTTTTTAAAAATAAAAATTAAGTCAAATTATCATACATTAAAACAACAATGCCATGATAAAACGTTTAAAATTATGATTAATGAAAAAAAAAAAAAACATATTCCATACAAATAGCTTTCATCATTAACGAAGAAACTTTAGTGAGATTCGTGTTTGCCTTTTATTGTTCATGATAAATCGGAGTAATAGTAATCATTCTCTTTGTTTCTTCTACTTAGCAAATCATATAGCTATTATCTCTTTTATATAGTAAATTATATTTATTATTAAAAATATATATACATATATCAAACTAAACTAATATTTATAATAAGTTTATTATTTATTATATAGAGTTATTATTTTATAGTGATGGTAGAGTTTTTTTTTTATTATAATTTTTTTTTATATATAAAATTTGATTTTTTTTAAAATTTTGGTAAGATTATATTTTTATTATATTCAATATATCATTTTAATTGAATTAGAAATTGAATCAATAATTATGTGTGAAAATTTAATAAATAATACAAAACTTAAATCTTACTCAATTTTATTTAAATCTATTAAATAATTCACATTTATAATAAGTTTTTCTTTTCTTACTCTTAAATTTAGAAAAAAAATTTCTTTAAATCCAACCTCTCTTACCACTTCCTATATAATATACCGAGAAATAAACACGCTTATTAACCTAAATATTTCAAAAACAAAAATCAAATCAAATTATCATACATTAAAACAACAATGCCATAAAAAGACGTATAACATTTAAAATTATGATTAATGAAAAAATTAAAAAACATATTCCATACAGATAGCTTTCATCATTAACGAAGAGATTGGTGTTTGACTTTTATTGTTTGGTTAAATCGGAGTAATAATAATCATTCGCTTTGTTTCTCCTACTTAACAAATCATATAGCTATTATCTCTTTTGCATAGCAAATCATATTTATCATTTAAAAAATAATAATATCAAACTAATATTTATAATTTAGAGTTGTTTTTTTACAGTGATGGTATAGTTTTAAAATAAATAATAATATCAAACTAATATTTATAATTTAGAGTTGTTTTTTTACAGTGATGGTAGAGTTTTAAAATATAAAGTTATAAATCGTTTTTTTAAATAAAATAGTTTTTTTAATAAATTATAATATAGTTGTGTATTTCTTTTTTTGATTGTCAGAATGTAATAAAAATAAATATAATAGTTATTATAATTATTTTTATTTATTAAATGGTTGTTGAATTTATTAAATGGTTGTTCATATTTATAATAAGTTTTTGTTTTCTTACTGTTTTGGATTTATAAAATATTTTGTTTTTGAATTAGAAATTGATTTATAGTAATGATTAAAACAAAGTATATAATAAAAATAAATTATTTATATTAAAAAGTTTAAATTCAACTTTTATTACTCCTTCTTAATAATATAATGTATTTAGTATTTAAAAATATTTTTTTTAATATTATCTTTTTCTCATTTAATAAAAACAAAAATAAATTATTTATATTAAAGAGTTTAAATCTAGTATCTATTACCACTTTCTAATATAATGTATCTAGTATCTAGAAATACTTTTCTTTAATGTCTCTTTTTTCTTATTTAATGGAAACTTGCACACATGAAAATCAACTACAGAGCAAATTGATATTGAAATATCACAATTAAAATAGTTTTTCCACTAATTTTAATCATTAAAGTTGTAGCAATATGAGAAAAGAGATTGATATTGAAATATCACAATTACAATAATTTTAATCATTGAAGTTGTAGCAATATGGGAAAGGAGATTGATATTGAAATATCACAATTACAATAATTTTAATCATTAAAGTTGTGGCAATATGGGAAAGGAGATTGATATTAAAATATCACAATTACAATAGCTTTTCCACTGCTCTTAAGCATTAAAGTTGTGGCAATATGGAAAAGGAGGTGAGAATTAGCAAGAGAAGAGTTTGTTATTGAGATATCACAATTACAATATCTTCACCATTACTCTTAAGCATTAAAGTAGTTTCTCCACTACTTTTAAGCATTAAAGGTGTGGCACTATATAAAACTAGGTGTGTTGATTCTAAGAGAATCTTAAAGAGAATCATCCAATAGTCATTTTTATATTTGGAATTAAAAAATGTTACAATTATCTCAAAGCAATAATAAAAATAAAATACTTTATAAAAGACAAAAACAACATCAAATATTTGATATAATACTAATCCTTACTTTCCACCCAAAAACACCTTTTACTTAAAAATCTTCTCTTTCCCATTTCAAAAAAAAATTAATATTATTATATTTACAATTAATTTTTTTAATATTCCAAAGTACTAAAGTTTTTTTCCACCCAAAAACACTTTTACTTAAAAGTCTTCTCTTTTCCATTTCAAAGGAACTTAATATTGTATTCACAATGACTTTTTTTTAATATTCTAAAGTATTAAAATTTTGGGGTGTATAAAAGACACAATACTTAAGTTTTAAGAAACTTTAATTAGATTTATTTAATAATTTTTTTTTTTGTTTATCTCATGAGATGAGTGGATCAAAACATTCCAACATATAACACGTTAAGAAAGAAAGAAGAAAGAAAGAAAGAATTTTAAAGTTCACGAGGCTAAAAATAGCCTATGGGACAGATTGCTTCTCTAACTGACTCTTGTATTCGGCCCTTTTCCTGTGAAGTTTTACAATGATCACTCCCAGCGTATCGACCAACTTTTCGCTGAATAAATTATCCCAAGAATTAGCTGCCAGAATATCTCCATAGTTTTCCCTGATGTCTTTGAAGGCCTCACACTCTAGAATGAAATGTTTTTCTGTTTCCACTTTTCTGGAGGAGCAAAAAATACATACTCTTTCTTCCCACATTTCTTTTGGCCTTTTCCAGCGCCCTGTTTCACAACGGAGTTGATGAGTTAACAAAACCCAACCAAACATTTAACAATTAAATGGCTGAAAAACAAAATATATTTAAAAAACCAAAGCATTCAAAAAGGGCAATTTTGAATCCTTTTTGAATCCGACTGAAATAGCGGATTTGTGAGGGAGCAAACCCCCAAAAAAATTATATAAAGATCTTGAAATAAGGAGTACATAGCTGATCACGTGTTTCAGAAGTACATTCGAGAAATATCTGATCACGTGTTTCAGAAGTACATTCGAGAAATCCAAATATAACGGACCCACACGTACGCACGATTTTACATGTGACAAATGTTAAATACGTGGAGTTGAGTGAGACGTCTGGATTACGAGGATCGCGATTTGCTGGTCATAGCCTCAGCGTACCTTTTAAGTTTTACCACGCGCATCCATCCCGGTGCCTATTCGAATTTTCTCCGCCAATTCTCCTGAAATTCCGGCCACACACAGCTTTCTCAGCTCAATAATTAAATAATCATCCGCTAATTCGCCTGAAATTCCGGCCAAACACAGCTTTCTCGAACTAATTAATGACGAGATTGACTAAATCGCCATTAATTCCCGCGATATTCTGGCTATACACAGCTTTCTCAACTGGAAAATAACGAGTTTCTCACACGGCTACACAGGTTTCTATACGGCTCTAACGTAACGAGATTCGCCTTAAATTAAATTAGTTGCTGAAGAGTTCTTCTCTAATTCAACTTAATCTAATCATAACGAGATTCTAATTTCGCAAACAGTTATCCAGAGATTCTGATTAAATTAAATTAGTTGCAGAAGCATTCAATTCTTCTCTAACTCAATTTAATAGTCATGAGATTCTAATTTCTGAGACGGTTATACAGAGATTGTCATTAAATTAAATTAGTTGGAAGCATCTCGTTCTTCTCTAAAACAATCTCAATTCTTCTCCCACTCAACTTAATAATAACGAGATTCTAATTAAGTTAAATCAGTTGTGGAGGAACCAATCAACTTTGTTGCTGTAAGCAATGAAATTGGATCTATGTATTTCTTTGCCGTTTCAAATGGGCTGGAAGTTGCAGTGCAAAAAGGCGGATGTCTGGTTATTTTTTTTAATTTTTTTAAATAGCTGGAAAATTTATTATAATTCAGTGGTGGGGATAGTCATTATTGGCTGCTGTATGTCTATAATGACTCATTACACATGAAACCCTTAAAGTGGGGAGAGTTATTATTGGCTGCTATGTGTGGATAATGACTCATCATTCTTATTCAAGGAAAACTATATCTTTTGGTGGTTCATCGATAATGGTTCATCACCCTTATTTAAGGAAAACCATACCCGTTGGTGGTCAATAAGTCCATTTATAATGACTCATCACCCTTATTCAAGGAAAACCATATCCTTTGGTAGTTCAGGAGGGACTTCATCATACTCACTGGTGGTCCATAAGTCCATCAATAATGACTCATCACCCTTATTCAAGGAAAACCATATCCTTTAGTACTCCATAAGGGACTCCTCCAGATGCCTCTATCTTGCAGTGTTAACCTATTTCCTTACGTCCAAAAACTATTATGTTCAATTTTAAAATGTTCATCCATTTTATGAAGTCTTTTTTCATTTATTTACTTAAATTATGTGTTTTTTATGATATTATTTTCTCTTACCCCAAAAAATCTTGTAATTTTATTATTGATAATAAAATTATGTCAATGGCGATTTTTGAAGGTTGGGTAACTTCAAAAAGTAATATATTTTGTCCATATGATCACCTTTTCAAAATGATACATATTTTCACGTGTTATTTATAAAGTCCCTTTCTTCACACTCAAAAATTTAGTTTTTTTTGCCCTATTTACATAAGAAACATACTTTTTCAAAATAAAATAAAAATAAAGATCATTTGTTAGGTATGTGTTATATTCTTTGCACGACTAGCTCTAGGAGTTGTTACGTTGTGTTGGGAACAACAGGGGGTCGTAGGAGGGGTGAAAGCCCCCCTACATGGGGTTCAAGGCAGTGCCCCAAAAATTCTATTTTTATGTGAATCCAAGGACGGCGGGTGGACCCACCTATGGTTTTTGGCATGATGGTTTTTCCCATGGTATTTTGTAGATCCAGTCAAGGTTTATGTTCTAATCCAGGTTTAATGGATTGGGGGCTTATGAATGCTTCGACATGCATATAATGTATTATAATATTGAAAGGAATATAATGAAAAATCAATCTGGTTTTCCAGTTTTGGGGTCTAGGAGAAAAATATTTATGTATATTTTATGTTCTCACCATTGTATATTTTATGTGTTTTTAAGAATTCATTTGCAAGTAATTTTTGTACAAGGTTAAAAGTTTCACATTTGTCATATTGAGAAAAAACATAGAGTGAAATCACAAATTTGTTTAGTGCCAAGTGTCATGAAGAAATTCTTTTGTTGGCCTTAGACATTGTGACTTTCCATGAGTCTAGGTACAAGTCTGAGCAAGCCTTGGACAATCTATATGCTTCTTGGTTCTTTTTCTATATACATGATCAAAAGAAATATAAGAAAGGAAGGTAAGTTGATTTTGTATGTTTTTAAAAATAGGTTGCAAGGGGTCGTTCATAAGTCTAGAGGACCTCAATGTAACTTGATTGCAGATTCTAGAATATTTCGGAAATCTAACAGACATGAGCAATGTCAAACAATTGAGCTCACTCATGTTCGTCAACTTTTTGGAATATTTTGGAATCTACAATTGACATCAGGATGGCCATCTAGATGCTCATATCATCCAATTTATGATTAACATTGATTCCCCATACACACGAAGGTAGGAAATTTTGTGTTTTCAGGCTAGTTAAAGTAGAATTTTTAGAACCATTAACTCCACATAGCTATTTTCAGTATGTAATGCTAACTAAAAATGAGACGAAGTGAGAATGAGAGAAAATAAAATCTCACCAACACTTCATTGAAAAGATGAACCTTAGACTGCTCCATAAAAAAAAAAACCTATGGATGGTCTATTTTGAGTGTGATACCACTTCAAATGGGTTTGGGCATAGAATTTTTATGAGAAAATGATTCAGAATGGATCATTCTATTGTTTTTCATCGATCTTGATGCTTTCAAGGTGGAAAAATCAGAGAGATCAGCTAATAGGAGGAATTTTAGTGATGGGAACTAATGTGGAGAATTGGGTTAAAAACCTTTTGAGGCCAGTTTGAGGCCTTAAATATTTTTTTGGGGTAAAAATTTTCCTCAAAATGATAACAACTCGTGGCGTTATTTTTCACTCAAATACCTTTCCAACAGGGAAATAATTATGTCAATTAGATTTCAAATGCAAAATTTATGCCTCCTTGAATTTGACCTATTTTGATTAACCATTATAATTTAAGAGGATGCCACATTACCCCCTATTACTTTTTGGAAAATAGGCTAGCCATGTGGGCACTATGAATAAGACTAGAAAGGTCAAGTTGTAACTCAATTCAAAGTTAAATGGGTTGAATTTAACTATTAGTTGGCTATTGGAGGAAAAGGGATCCCATTCTATTTTCTTGCATTTTATTCCATAGAAGAGCAAAGTAGTTGAGTGCATATAGAGAGAAATCATAACAAAGGGGGTTTTGGTGCCTATAGTAGTCCATGGGCTACATTTTTAGGCATTGACTCCATAGATAATTCCTTCTCCTTTGTAATTGCATCATTTCCATTCTAGATAAAAGAGAACAAAACAAACTCACCTTCTAGTTGGGTTCCCCAAAAGGATTTCCCAGGTCATATCTAGTGTTCTTTGTGATTGGTGTGTGTTTTTTTTTCCAATATTCTCTATTTTCCACATTATATCTATTGCATGGATAAGAAAAGAAAACAACAAATTCAAAAATTCAAAAAAACAAGAGAAATTAACCCTGATAATATCGATTTCATTTTTTCATTTTTTTTATCAGTTTCGTTGCGATGAACTATCTAGTGGAATATCCATGGTAGTTTATGGATCAAATCGGTATCAGAGCAAGTGTCTTAATGATTTTTATGGGAAGCTATAGGGGTTACTAAATTTACTTAAGGAAAAATTCATAAAACCTGAGGTTGGAACAATATGTCGCAGATATCAACCATAACATGAAAATTCTTATGGCAACTCTAAAAAATAAGCTTAGAGCCAGAGAAGAAGAAGGTTCCAACTTAGAGGTCATATCAAATTGAAAATCAGGGGATCATAAAAAACCTGAGGACTCTAAGAAAGAAATCAAAAACCAACAAAATCATTTCATGAGTCATTCACAGTCCATGTTTAAGATGGAAGTAAAGCCCAACATCAAGTCATATTAAGGTGATATTGAAGCTTTGAAATGAAATCATTGGTTGTAGTAGTTAGAGTTTTATTTTAGTTTCCACCATATAAATGAGGAATAGAAAAATTCATTTATTCATTTGAAACTAGAGGGTCATGCCTTGACCTAGTGGGAAAGCCACATGGAAACCTGAGGTTGGAGAGGGATCATCTAGTGACTAAGTGGGATAATTTTAAAACTATCATAAATTCCCAATTCTAACCTATCACATATGTAGAGTACCATGGCATTACCTAAGGGAGAGACATGGGAAAATTGTACAAGATTACACCACAAACTTCAGGAAGATGGAAATAATGTTGGGTGTATCTCCTAAAACCTAGACATATTCCCCCAAGTTTCTAGGGGGTCTATCCAGCCATCTGAGGAAGCAAGTGATGTTATTAAAACCCTAAATAGCGGATGAGGATTTTGTATACGCACAATAACTAGAAACATAGGCCAAAATAAAGGGCATTCAAGTGGTTCAAAGTATAAGGAACACTATGAAGCTTCCAAGGAGGGGAAGAAGAAGTGGAAAGGGAAAAAAAAAAAGATAGCAACCAAAAAACATTAGTGAAAATATTCTAATAACCATTGAAACCAGTGTAACATTGATATTCACATAGAGGAGAAGTGTCAGAAATTGCATCCAAATTTGAACGAGAAGAAACAAAAGAAATATGTGAAGAAGAAAAATCCCATGGCCATAGATTTAAGTAATCAAGTGGAAATCAACTTAGACATGTATAAGAATGTTGTATGCACATCAATGGAAAAGGGGGTGAATTTGAGTAACCTTCAACAATAGGAAGAGAAGGAGATGACCAAACCCTTCCACATAAAAATACAGGTCAAGAAGATGAAAATTGATGCTCTGTTCAACTCATAATCATAGGCAAATCTCATAACATTGGATATGGTCAAAACATTTGGATTGGAGGTTTATGACCATCCTATCCCATATCCATTGGGATGGGTCAGCAAGGAGGTAGTAATAAACGTAACCAAACACTATAGAATCAAATTTGGTATTAGTGTTTATTTTAATGATGAAGTAGAATTGGGCGTAGTTCCACTTGATGTATGTGGAGTTGTGTTTGAAAGTCCCTATATGTACATGTAGGATTCCACCTTCATGCAAAGAGACAACTAACATTGCCTCATCAAGGACAAAGATTCATTCATCATCAACGTACACAAGAGAAAGTAAAATATTTTTCTAATAAGTGCCAACTATGCTAAGAATTGACCATTTCTAGTAAAAAGCATGTTTTATTATTCTTAAGAGAAAATCAGTTTGTAGAAGAGTCTATAAGAACAAATTCATACCTTGAGGGGTATACTAAGGAATAGAGACATTAATTTGAAGAGTTTCTCCAAGTATACAGGGGAGTGTTCTGAGAGCCTAAAGTGATTCACCCAAGAGGGAATTGGAGCACAAGATCCAATTGTTTTCAAACTCTCCATTACCAAGCATCAAGTTACGACAATCTGTAATATAATAAAATTAGGTGAAGAATAAATTTCAATAGTTGTTGGACCAAGGATTTATTTGACCAAGTACCTCACCATGTGGGTCACCCATCGTAAATTGTGCCTAAGAAGTATGAGACTTGGTGGATGAGAATTGATTATAGGGCATTGAGAAAAATTGAATTCAAGAACAGATACCCCATACCAAGGATAGGTGATATATAGAACTAATTGCAATAAACAAAATACTTCACCTAGTTGGACTTAAAATCGGGATATCACCAATTTTGAGTAAGAGAATAAGATATCTAGAAAACTACCTTCAAAACTACAAAAGGTTGTATGAGTGGTTAATCATGCCATTTGGCCTATGTAATGCACCATGTTCATGAAATTAATGAATGCCATATTGTGCCATTTTCTAGATTCATCTATTATTGTTTATTTGGATGACGCATTAGTATACAATTCTATTTTTGAGGAACACATCTCACATTTGACCTAGGTGCTAAATACATTGAAGAAGAATTATTATTTGTCAAATCCCAAGAAATGTGAATTTGCACAACAATATTTGGTGTATTTAGGATGTGTGATTGGTGGAGGGGAGATAAAGATAGATCCTACCAATATAGAGGCCATCATGAAGTAGTTAGTTCCTACCAATGTTTATGATATTGATAGTTACATTGGGAAAACATATTACCTAAGGAAATTCATAGCCTCCTTTTAAACAGTGGTCACACCACCCCATGCTATAAAAATTAGTGGAAAGAGTTTCTAGTGGGGAAAGAGTCAATATGATCCATTTTAAGAGTTAAAGAAGAAAAATATTCAAGCACCAGTTCTTTCATTACCAAAATTGCACCCTTCAATGTGGAGGAAGATGTGAGTGGGTATGTTATGGGAGAAATCTTAATGGAGGGAGGAAGGCATGTATGCTACTATTATAAAATATTTCATGATATGGTTCTCAACTACCCTACCTACAACAAGGATCTCTTGCCCTGGTACAGGTAGTCAAAATTTTGGAACACTGCCTAATGAGAAATGAGAAAGTCATCTACATAGATCACCAGTCGTTGTAGTACTTGTAGGCCTAAAGTAAGTTACAATAGAATCTTAATTATAAGTTGATGAGGTTTTTAAAATAGTTTCATTTAGTGATCAAGCACAAGAAGGGTAGCACAAACAAGTTGGCCAACATGCTTTCAAGGCTACCCACATCAAAGATCACAACTTTAGGAACTCTAACACACATGGATTATTTCACCCATAACGCATACAAAGAGGAATATATAGAGGATGAGGACTTGAGTGAGGTGTTTTGGTTGTTGCGGAACTAGAGTTATGTAGACAATGGAAATAACATAGTTGGCTATCATCTTTAGAATGGGTTACTCCACAATCTAGATAAGTTATGTGTTCCTAAAGGTGAGCGACTGAAACTAATTAGAGAGACTCACACCTTCAATCTTGTAAGGAATTTTGGTATAGGGAAAATAATGGCCAACTTATAGAGGTATGTATACCCAGGATGCAAGAAGATGTATCTAGGTTCATAAGAGGATGTATGATCTGTTGTTCCAACAAGCTTAGTACTTGGAAACATGTTCTATACCATCACATACATGTACCAACTCACCTTGGGAAAGGATTTCCATGGAATTTGTGGTATTTTTCCCAAAAACAAAAAAGGGGCATGATTACCTATTCATGGAATTTGATAGGTTCAATAAGATGCATGTTTTAATGCCTTGTAAAAAGACCATTAGCAGGAAAATAGCAACAAACTTGTTCTTTAAACAGGTCTAGGTGCACTTTGGGATACCAACGAGCATGTTTAAGACAAGGACACAATATTTCTCAGTACACTTTGGACTATATTGTTGGATATGATGGACACAAAGTTGAAAAGTTCTACAACATTCCATCCATAGATAGATGGGAAAACACAAGTAGTGAACAGGACTTTGGCGAAACTTTTAAGGGGTTACAATTAGAAGCATTTGAATACTTGGGATACAAATATGGTATATATACAATACTCTTATAACAGAGAGATCCACACTTATGTTGGTAAGTCCCCATTTGAAACTCCTTTTTGATATTTTACACCTTCACCTTTGGATATTGCATGTGAACAACAAGGAGGAGTGAGGGAGGATCTCATTAGGGATGCTTTAAAGGTGGAGATTTTTTTTAGAAGATCAAAAAGATCCATCTACAAGTACAAGACACGTTGAAGAAGTCATAGGAAAAATATAAGGCCATGCATTATCAACACAAAACAAATAAGTTATTCAAGGTGGTAGATAGAGTATGGTTATAGTTGAACAAGGAGAGGCTACAAATTCCTACTAAGAAAATCAAGGTTCTGTGATATGGCCCTCTCAAGATACTAGAAAAAGAGGGAGATAATACCTACATACTCAATCTACCCCCATACATATGCATTTACTCAGTAGTCAATGTGGAATAGCTGAAATTCTATGATTCTTCCATGCTGGATCAGGAAGAGGAGTAGGCCCTACATTCTATAAAGGATTTAGCACCAGATTCTCAAGAAAATTTGAAAAAGTATACAATTTGTAAAATTAACCCAACACTACAAGACAAGGGCAACATGACCTAAATTGGTAGATTAGGCCGAAAGGACAACTTCCAAGTAAGGCTAAATGGTACTTGAGGGATAAGATAGAGGAAAATTTTCCTCACCTCATTCAATAGAATATTTTAGGGATTTAAAGCCTCCAAAAATGGGAACGTATGATCCATATTGCATAATTATATATTTTTCATCTATATCAATGATTTCAGAGTGGAAAATTAGAGAAATCAACATTAAAAAGTAGCTTTAATGGCAGTCTCAGTTTGGAGAATTAGGGTTAGAAACATTTTAAGGATAGTATGAGGCCTTAAATGAAGTCTTTTGGAGGTTTTTTTTTTTCATTTTAATGCCACACCCTCTAATTTTATTCTACACTAAAATACCTTTCCAACAGTTCATGACTCACATCAGTTGGAGATCAGACACAAAATGTATGCCCACCAGAATTTGACCTATCATGATAGACCATCATAATTTGAGAGGATGCCACATTATCGCTTGTTATTCATGGGAAAGGGGATATCCATATCCAAACTATGAATAAAACTATGGAACGTTTGAGTTTTAACTCATATTAAGGTTTGAATTGGTAAAATTTAACCACTGGTTGGCTATCAGGTTGCCTTATAACCGAGCCACTAGGAGAAAAATGGGCTCCCTTATATTTGCTTGCATTTTGTTCCATAATAGAGAAAATTAGTTGAGTTTGGATAGAGAGGGAATAACATAGGGATTCTTGGTGTCTGTAGTAGCCCACAAGACATGATCTTAGGCAACTCCACAGAGATTTCCTTCTCATTTGTACTTGGATCATTTCCATTCTAGATAAAACAGAGCATATTAGCCTCACCTTTCAACTATGTTTTCTTCCAAAAGGTTTCCCAAGTCACATATAATGCTCATTATGATTGGTGTGTGCTTCATTTTCCATTATTCTCTAATTTTTTCATTATATATTTTTCCTGCATAAGAAAATAAAATAGTAAATTAATAAATCCATAAATCTAAGGGAAATTAACCCTAATAGTATATATTTCATATTTTAGTCTATTTTTTAATTAGATCTGTTGTGACAAATAATACAATGGATTATCCATGCCATTTTATAGATCAATATTATAATAATTCATAATATATAGGCTTTTATTGGAAATTTTTCAGGGAGGAGATCCCAACATTGTAAAAAATGGCACGGCTCATTTTTAGCCACACTCTCCAAAAAACTGATAATGGAAGATCTCTATCTTGAGCCTTACTAATTAGGAGTTCATGAATTTTTCTCAAAATTGAAAGTGCTCGAAACTATACCAAACTCGAGCGACCGAGTAGATCTCATCGTTCTGATTCTGGCATCATGAACAGTTTGAAAAACCGATGTCGTATGAAGGAGATATCGCATTCTAATCGATTTCCCAAACAGCTAAAATTGTGATAGGGTTGACTAGGATGCCCAGTCAGCATGCAGGTGTACAGTCAACAAAAAGGGGAATATTCTGAGAATATTCTATGTTTAAACCAATGATATTTTTCCATGTGGCGCATTCTGGACCATTGGATGTGTTTCACATATGTGTGATGAGCCAATGGTTGGGTGACATGTGGCCAGCCCTGAGGCTATCACGTTTCCCCTGTATGGTGGTCTAAAATTTTGCTATAGGTTCGGGGGGTTCAACCCCGTGACCTCCGGTGCACCCGCAAGTTCTTCCACTAACTCCTCTACGTTATGGATCTTACCCTATAAGCGCTCCACCGCATTTTATGTTGTATTGAAATGTCAAATGGGGGGGATGTCAGCGTTCCAACCCGCCGAAAGCCTCAATGGTATTATTCACATGCGATAAAACTTAACCGCGACATTAAACATTAACCGATGGTTCCATAACCATAATTTCGGGGGAACTCATCACATGACTCCGGCATCCACGGTCAGCCCGACGGACATGCCAACGAGTAGTGGAACTCCGCCACTACACACAGTTCTGCGCCAAAATTTTTAATGCTGAGGTTTAAAAACCGCGGGGTTTGGGGGGGTCGACAAGTGGCCACCCCCTCCCCTAACCATAACAGTTAACTCTCCAATGGTTACGCTTGGCGGGATTTATAGTGCTCCTCCATTTTCGGAGTTTGTTGCCATTTTAATTGCAGTTAACTGCACTCCTCCAAATTTAGTGGAGGTTTTGTAGGGGACATTGGGAAAAATCCTAGCCAGGTCAATTTTCGACCAATTTGGGGGAAACAAGAGTCTACCTATACTAAAATTTGAGCATTCTGGAGCCATTGGTGTAGAGAAAACAACCATTGGAGGCTTGTAAACACATGTATTTGCAAAATTTTGAGCATAATGAAAGATGGACATTCCATTGGGAGCTGGACCAGCAGATGTAGAACAGGAGGGATGAATTGCTTCATCATGGTTTCTATGTAAATATTATGTGTGGTTTTATTTCTCTGTTTTACATTGTTGTTAATTGTTATTTAGGCTTATTTTCATGCTTAAAATTCACAATTTCATCTGTGTTTCATGAATAAATTCCTCACTCCTTAAGAAAACAAATGGAGAAAAATATGTACATGTTTTGTAACTGAAAAGACACTTAGCACATCAAACTAATACAGTCCTTTCATATCAGGTTGGTATCAGAGCTATAGTTTATTCTCTAGTGTTGTTGTGTGCAAAGATTTGTTTAACTGTTTGCAAGTTTTCACATGCTTACTAGGCTCAAGCTTAAGAGAGGAGAAGGAAAATTGGTGGAAGCAAGAGGGTCTCAAAGTGAGCCACAACAAAGGAGGGAAATATTGCCACATTCTCCACCACCTAGTTCACCTCCTAAAGAAGTAGAATAGAAGCAACATTAATCATGCCTCCAGAGGAAGAATAAATCCATGAAGAGGTGGATCCCAAAGAAGAAGAAAGAGTGTTCAGGAAGCATTCCTTGACTTGACTGAAATGGTGAGAATCCTTTATCAAGAAAGGAATGAGAGACTAGAAGGAGAAGGATCCAAACTTCACAAGGAAGGACAGGGATCATCAAGAGGTCAAAATCATGAAGATAAATCAAAGAAGGACAATGGAGGAAATGGAGGTAGTGGAAAGTCACCATCCTCACCCTCATCATCATCATCCTCTACTTCATCTTCAGTACATCAGCCACACAAGTCAAAGAACGTTGGTAAAAGTCATTTTCTAAAACTTGATGTTAAGTTTGAATTGCCAATGTTTGATGGTGAAGTCAATGCAGAAAGGCTTGATAATTGGATTAGGAAATTGGAGGTCTATTTGAGAATCCAAAACTTTCATGATGATGATACCAAAATCCAATTAGCTTCATTGAGAATGGAAGGTGCATCACTTGTTTGGTGGGAATCCAAGACAAAGGAGGAGATCAAGAAGCATGGTAAGATTCTTCTATCATGGACTGATTTCATTTCTGCAATAAAAAAAAAAAATTATCCATTAGCTCACATGCAGAAAGCCATAATGGATTGGCAAAATTTTAAACAAATGAAAGGACAAAATGTACAAGTTTACACCCAAGAATTTAGGAGAAGAGTTCTCTTATTAGGGGTATATTTGCAGAGCCAAGATACTTTGCTCAAGTAAATAGGAGGCTTACATAGCTAACCTAAGATATACTATCCTCATGTTTAACCCTACAAGTCTAGATGAAGTTTGTGTACAAGCCACACACTTGGAGGCAAGGAGAAAACAAAACATAGATGAGAATGAGGAAAATGGGTTTAAAGTAAAATGGAAGAAAAAGAAGAATGCAAATATCAAGAAAGAGAAGGGAAAATTATTTTGCAAAAAATGTTCAAAAATTGGCCATGATGAAGACCATTGTTGGAAACTTCATCCAGAATTGAAACCAGATAGCTTGAAAGCCAAAGAGAAAGGCAAAACTGTTGCTATAGCTGAACAAAAATTAGGGTTAGATTCAGGAGATGAAACAAAAATTACAGCCATGGGACTAAAGAACATGAAGGGGAAAGAAATTGAAACTAAACCCAGTACCAGTACATCAAACTGTCACATACAAGCTCCAAATGAAGAAGAGCAAATTGAACTGTTTCATGTGAGGGTCATATCCAAACATACCAATATTGACACATTGTTTGAAAGTGGGTCACAAGCAAACTTAATCTCAGAAGACTTGGTCAAGAAAATTAATCTTGAGACCATTCCACATCCAAAACCATATCCACTTGGGATGAAAATTTACAGGTTTCAAAGAAGTTCATATTGCGGTTTGCAATAACTGCACATTTTGTTAACACAGTTGAATTAGATGTGGTTCCGCTTGACATAATGGGTATGGTGTTGGGAAGTCCTTACTTGTATGATATGAAAGCGATCTTCCATCGCCATGAGAAAAAATACCATTTATTCAAAGATGGCAAGGAGTATATTGTGAGAGCTCATCACAATAAACTGGATACTTCTTTAGTTAATGTAGGGAAAATGAAGAGGCTAGTCAATGCAAGCCAAAACATGACATTGATGATGATAAAACAAAGAGATGTTTTGCATCATAAGTTTCAAACAAATTTTGATATATGCAATGAGTTGTTTCAGATTGATAACAAGTTGTCTTTGAAAGAAGGTGACGAGCAGTTGCAGCAGTCAACATTGGTGTTAAACGGCGTTGAAAACAAGGTGTCAGTGCAAGAGGTTGCAAAGGTCAAAGAGAGGACAAAGAAGCTTGGCAAAGAAGGCACATGTTTCACAAATATTCATTTTTGGTTTCCAAAAGGCACATTACAATGACAAAGAAACTTGGTCAAGAGTCGACACAAGTTTAAGGCAAAAGCAGCTAAAAATCGCCACAAGGACAGAGTGCAAGGTGGGAAATATTCCAAGTTTCCATTGATTGTTGACCAAGATAAAACAAGATTTTTTCTGCAAAATTAGATTTTTGTTCTACAAATTCAGAAAATGTGCAGCATGATGGTGTCAAAGACAACAATAGATGGTCGTCAGAATCAAGGAAAATTTTATCTTTTCATGAAAAGCTCTAATTGATGAAATTAGTAAAATTTCAATGGATAAATACTGGAAGAGTGAGGACACAGTCTCCTCATATTCATAATCAGTAATACAGAGAGCTTTTGGGGTCCAAAATCTTCCCAATGGGGAGGTGTGATCAGCAGTTCATGAATTTTGCTCAAAATTGAAAGTGCTCGAAACTGTACCGAACCTGAACAACCAGGTAGATCTCGTTGTTCTGATTCTAACATCGTGAATAGTTCGAAAAATCGATGTCGTATGAGGGAGATATTGTGTTCTGATCGATTTCCCAAATAGCTAAATTTGTGATAGGGTTGACTAGGATGCCCAGTCAGCAAAAAGGGGAACATTCTGAGAATATTATGTTTTCTAAACAAATGATATTTCACCACATGGTGCATTCTAGACCGTTGGATGTGTTGTACGTATGTGTGATGAGCCAATGGTTGGGTGAGACGTGACCAGCCCTGAGGTTGCCACGTGTCCCTTGTATGGTGGTCTAAAATTTTGGTATAGGTCTGGGAGGTTCAACCCCATGACCTTCGGCATGCCCACAAGGTATTCCACCAACTCCTCTATGCCATGGATCTTACCCTATAAGCGCTCCACTACATTTTATGTTGTATTGAAATGTCGAATGGGGGGGGAGGACTACTGACGATCCCAACGTGCCAGCGGCCCTGTTGGTATTGTTCACATGCGATAAAACTTAACCATGACATTAATTGTTAACCGACGGTTCCATAACCGTAATTTCGAGGGACCCGTCACATGACTCTAGCATCCGCGATCAGCCCGAAGGACATGCCAATGGGTAGTGGAACTCCGCCATTACACACAGTTCCACACCAAAAATTTTAATGCGGAGGTTTAAAAACAACAGGATTTAGGGGGTCGGCATGTGGCCACCCCCACCCCTAACCATAACAGTTAACTCTCTGACAATTACGTTTGGCGGGATTTATAGCGCTCCTCCATTTTCAAAGTTTGTTGCTATTTTAACTGCAGTTAACTGCACTCCTCCAAATTTAGTGGAGGTTTTGTAGGGGAAATTGGGAAAAAGCCTAGCCAGGTCAATTTTCGACCAATTTTGGGAAAACAAGAGTCTACCTAGACTAATTTGAGCATTATGGAGCCATTGGTGTGGAGAAAACATCCATTGGAAGCTTGTAAACACATTTATTTGCAAAATTTTGAGCATAATGAAAAATGGACAAGCCATTGGGTGCTGGACCAGTAGATGTAGCCTAAGAGGGGTGAGATGCTTCATCATGCATGTTGTGTAAATCTTATGTGTGGTTTTATTTCTCTATTATACACTATTGTTCAGTGTTATTTAGGCTTATTTTCATGCTTAAAATTCACAATTTCATCTATGTTTCATGGATAAATTCCCCATTCCTTAAGCAAACAAACAGAGACAAATATGTACATGTTTTGTAACTGAAAAGAAACTTAGCACATAAAACTAATACAGTCCTTTCAGATCACTTACAATGGCTCTAAAACCAATACTTTAGAGCCTTTTCCATGTAATTCCCTTCCCACACATATGATATGTCCTCTAGACCATGAATGTGATGCCATACTAATTCCATAAAAGGAAGACTTATAAATAAATGTTCCGCTAACTCAAAAGATTGTGAAAAAAGGACACATTTTATAGGCTCATTAAAGTACCACTTCTGCAAGTTATCCCATGTTGGGGATTTATTGCACAATAGAAACCATGTGAATAATTTTTCCTTTAGAGGAAAATTTTATTTACAAAATCTTTTCTCCCGCCAAGGAGAATTGGGTTGTAGATTGTTAAGGGAGAATTGCATGTATCCAAGTTTTGGAACATATACCCCCAAAGGATTTGGTGCCCAGATAATTTGACTTGGTGTGTATCAAAGAAATAGAATGGATTGTTGGAGAAATCTTATAAATGTTTCCAGGATTTAGTATGATCACCTTCCAATAATGGATCCTCTAGAGATATCTACTCTTGATTTCCCAATTGATTTTTTCTCTGGAATATTTAATTTAAATAATGATAAGTACCCTTTATGTTTAATCTATTTGTTAATGAATCATGGAGAATATGGTTTTGTAGATTTTTAATCCAAGGGTCCTACCTAATGAGAACCTAAATACCATGTTTGGGCTTCCATCACATTCCTTGACCCACAATAGGAAAAACCTGGATGATAACTTCCCAAATAATATATCCATTTTGAGCATATTTCAATGGAGCTCTGACCCAATCAATGATTGAGGAGGCCCTATTGTATTTTTTATGAGTCACTATGGCCTAAAATCATTCACCTTGGATTAACCTCCAAATACATTTTGTTGTTAAAGATGCTTCAAAGACAAGGAAATTTTAAAGTCCCCACCCATTGATAGCCTTTCAAACTACAACTAATTTCCAAGAGTGAAGGAAAAGGGATGTTTTTCTTTCTTACTCACCCATAAAAATATATTGGATATCTATCTGATTTTGCTTAATGTGCCCCTTGGAATCCATGATAGTGAGTCCCAATAGATAAATATCGCATCAAATACATATTTAACAAGAACCAATCTATTTATCTAAGAAATCCACCTGTTGCACCAAATATGTACTCGCTTCTCAATATTTGTTGGGAGCCAGCCCCAATCCACCTTTAAATAGTGGTTTAGCTTAAGAAAAAAACCTAGGTATTTGAGACCTCACCTAATATCCACTAAATATATAGATAAAAAAAAATTGATCCTTCTTTCATCCTATTAAGATAGACCTTGCCAAAACAATCGATATTTGGAATTTTTTATATCCATACTAATTAACATGGAGAAGTTGAATAAGATGTTAGATAAACATTCTAAATGTATTAAATATTCCTCCAAGAAGATTAAGATGTCATCCAAAAACAGCAAATGTGTGAGATAATAACTTGGAATTATATAAATACCTATGAAAACATTATTAGATTTCACATCCTTTATATGTCTACTCATCCCTTCTAAAACCAAGAGAAAAAGAAAGGGGGAGAGTGGACACCCATGATGAAGACCCCTCTTTAGACTGAAGAAGGAAAAATATACTTCATTTATAATGAGTGTGAAGGAGGCAGAGTTGGTGCAATTCATAACCCAAGAGACAAATGACTGGCATAAATCTAAATGGATGAGCAAAATCTTGAGATATAATCAACCAACTCTACCAATGGATTTTGAGATATCTACCTTATATACCAATGTTTTTTTATGACTTGGATGAATAGAGTGAAGGCCTTCTTAGGCTAGTACAATGGCCTCATGGATTTGACACCCTTAGAACCAAAATTATTCAGATGATATAATTTATAAGAGAATCTCCTTAATTTCCATATCAATAAGTTTGGATATGATTTTGAGGGATATTGGCCTGGAATGGTCAAATGAAGAAGTAAATTTTTATATGGGAATGAGGGATATAAAATTTGTGTTGAAGGGAGCTAGAATTTTTCTCGAAATCATAGAGAACTCAATAACCTTTAGGAGATATTCATGAATGAAACAAAAACATTCTAGTTAAAATTCAATTGAAAGGCTATCTAGAATATTACTTTTCCCTTTTTGAAAAGTATGATGTATATTTTCCATCTCTACTTTTGTGACCTTCACTATAAGAAAATTGTTCCCTTCTTGATCAATGAAGTTGGGAAAGAGCCATGTAACCCTTAGAATATATTCTAGTGTAGATTGTCTATTTTCCTTGAAGGTGTATTTGAAATAGTTGGAACCTTCCTCTGCTAAGTCTTGGAATATAATGGCATGAATGTCATCCTCGTTTGTTATATCCCATACGGTGTTTACAAACTTTTGATGAATAGAAAAAAAATGAGATAAATTTTTGTTATCATCTCTAACCTGTAGCTAGATAGCCCAATCCTTCATCCTACATTATTTCTCCTAGTTAAGAAGGATATTCCTTTCCTTGCATTCCAAATATTTGAGTTTTTATTGAATTGAATCAGAAAAAAAAACCTTCCATATATTTTCCCATAATTTCTTTTATTTTGGTCTCTTTTTCATCAAGTAACTTTGATCCAATCTTTATTTTTAACTTTTCCTAAGAAATAATAGTTGCCTTGAATCATTTTAAATTTTCCTGAAATTGTAAGGCATGAGAAGCTCTCTCATGCAAATTTATCGCCCTCCAGAATTCCTTTATTATATGTTTAAAATATGGGTCCTCAAACCAATAAGGATTCAATTTAAAGGGGGTAGGTGGCTATGGGAGAGAGGGATTCAGATCTAGGATAATAGGGAAATAGTCCAAGTCACCTCCCATAATTGAATGAAGATATCTCTAGTAGGATTCCAAAAAGGAGTTTGAAATAAGGAAATGGTCCAATATATTTGCTATAATAAGATTCCCAACCTTGTTATTTCTCCAATTTGGTTGAATTTTTGGGGGTTTCATATCCACTATACCGACCTCCTATAGAGAGTTTAGGAATAAGTCTGCTAGAGGATACGTATGGGCTCTATGGCCCCATACTTTTCAATATCCCAAGGTAAAATTTTAGTTTCCTCTTATAATGATCCTATTAGAGTGTAGTAATGTATTCTTGAAATTATTATCCAAAATTCCTTTATATAAAAATAAGGCCCATACATATTGAGGCACATAATGGGCATATCCAAATCCTTTGAATATAATTCCAAGGCTAAACTAGACCTAATTGACTAGGAAAATGAAAAGGTTCAAAACATCAAATTTCCATCCTTAAGTGAGACCTCTTGATATGTTAGTGGCATCACTTGACATGAAATCCCAATGAAGGAAGGTGTATTTAAGGATCTTTGTGGCTTTCTCACCTTCCATCGTTGTTTCCTGTGAGAAGAGAACTTGTGTGGAGAGAGACTCCATTAGCCTCTTTAGCAACTTTTTAGTAGAGTTGGCTAGATTCAAACAATTTAGAGACGAAAATTTCATGAGGAAAGCTTGACGAGGTATGATGCTCTAAGGACTCCATATAAGGATTTCTATTTACCATATGTGTGATAACATTATCACCTAAAGGAATACCTTTTCAATCCAAGGGTTTCCTTTGATCATGGTCCCCAACTGAGATTGTGACGGCATCCATGATATTTTATACAGATTTAACCAAACCAAAATATTATCCATCCCCATATAATTATCATACTTAAATGATAAAAATACTTCATAAAAAAAAAATTGAGCTTGTTGCCTATTGGGAAGATGAACCCAAATCAAAATAATAGCCAATTTCTATGACCTAGCATTAAAATAATTAGACCATTTCTTGAGAAACAAGGCTTGCAATCCCCAGTTCCATCTGCTTTCTAAGACTTTTTGACCGTCCTCACCTAATTTTGTCACCCGACAACATGTAACATGTTGAGTATTCCAACAATGCAAAAAAAATATCCTCCATCCATTTATGAAGAACCTCCATATTTATCCTCTTGTTGGAGATGTGGATAACAATGGAAATATCCTCGATATCTTGAATGTCATTGAGATAAATGTATTTTCCCAACACCTGACAAGGTTATTCCACTTTATACTTAACCCAATTTTTCTATTTCTTAGTGTTTTCTTTATAGATGGTCCTAGTGAAACTAATGGATAAGAGGGATAGCTTTAGCCACTACTATACATATCTAGAGATAGTCAAATACCAACAAAACCTCCCATTTTAGAAGGTTAACAAAACTAGGGACATGAATCTGGTAGGGGGAGTCAAGATAAATTCCATTATGGAGAGAGTGACAAAGCTTGAAACCAAAACTAATGGGGAAATTAATGGTGCGAAAAGGGAAACCAAATGCTAAAGATCAGGAGGTAAAATGGGTATGCTTCCAGCTTGAGAAGACCTATGGTTATGGAAATTTCCCTCCAAAGTGCTGACAAACAATCTATGCCTAAAAAATCAAACCCATAAAGAAAAAGGATGGATCCCTTGCTAGATTTCCTACTGCTAAATATCTGACAAGGTTGCATGACCCAATTATTCATTTAGAATGGATTGTACATGGTGGCCCAAATCTTATTATATTGGAAACCCTCTTACAGATCATATTAGTAATCAATAAGATCTTTCTCCATGAGTTGATCTTTGTACTTGATGAGAGTGAATGAGAGAATATGGAGCATATAAACTAGGGTATTTGATGAATAAGGGAATCCTAAAGGGATCATGGTCTAGGTCTTCATGCCACATGGCTTGTGAAAACTTCAAACCTAAGTACAAACCCGAGCTCCATCCTAAACCAACTATTTGTGACCTTAGCCTTCACTTGAATCATAAAACATACCAAAAATTAATTTTATTTAGTTTATTTGATAACATGTCACATTTTATAGCCCCAAGGGTTAGCTAAATTAGTTTAGGTTTGGTTACTAAAGTACCTCGCTAATGGAAGGTCATAGGTTCAATTCTCCTCAACACCCTCAAGGTTATGATCTGCTAGTTTAGCTAGCGAGATGTGATCCCTTTAGGTTGATCTACGTAGATTTTCCTCAGAAAATAAATAAATGAATGAAAATGTCATATTTTATTGATGTGGGTAAGTGTGGGGACTTTTTAAAGATATCTTGACCTTCCTAGAACTCTTCCCATTTTTTTTTTGTGAAAATTCATGCATGGTAATGTATAGATAATGTAATAAAAACGTACATGTTCATAGTGGTTTAAATTTATTTTTGATCATGACATTTCAATAGAATGTATCTAAAATTATTTTATGAAAATGTTTATTTTTCTCTTTTCAAAAAATTGAAAATTGAATAAAGATTCATTGACATCAATATGAAGGTAGTTAACTTTGTTTTTTGATTAAATATTTCAATTGTAATTTTTTTATTTTTTTGAAGTTAGGTGCCTTTCATTACGTCAAATGAGGATTAAAAAGACTAACTTTTTTTGTTATTGGCCTACCGAAAGGGAAACCAGACCATTAACATAAGTTCAAATTCTTGAGGTTGCTAGGACCTCATCTAAGTAGAGCATATTGTAAACATAAAATTATGAAAATAGGTTGGTTATTCTAGACCTTGACAGACATCAACATGAGAAGAAAAAAAATATTACTATTGTTGGAAGAAAAAAAAAACAGTGATTCATAACAATTATTGGGCATAATCTCCAGTCATTTTCATTGCTTGGTCATTATCATCATCGAAGGAGAAGGAGATGTTGGTTGATCTAATAGCTAGAATGGTCAACTTGTGCTCTATACTGCCTACTTTTCCCTCCAACTAAGTCAATCTAATAGAATTATCATATTGAGTCCTCTTGTACCTCCCTATGCAACCTACAATATTCAAATTATGTTTAACCTTTTTTTGGCTTCATGCCATGATCAATGAAGTGAAGGGAGTGCATGTAATGTGCCAATTATAGTGGGATCAACAACCCCCTTTCATGGGAGCCGACATCATATCAAGGTGGGGGTTGGGGCGGCAGGGAATGCTCGCTTCTAGGCACCCTCCTTGGGGTAATTTCAATCTGTAAACTTATTTTACTTCTTTTATTTGTTTGTCACCATATATTCTACACCCCACAGGAGAACTTATTTTACTTGTTAATTTCATGTTAAATACAAAAAAAACTCAACACATAGAGTAACATACCATTCAAATATCTTAGTCATAAAAATTTATATATATAACCATGATTTCTATATATATATAAAATAAAAAAAATTGCATATGAATTTCTTGAGAGCCCAGTACTGTCTTGGTCAGAAGACCGACATGTTGGTAAATACATTTCAAAAATCCAACCACCAAATAGTGAACCATTGACATGGTGGATAACCAACCATACATAAAAGAAAATAGATACTAACAATTGATCATTTTATCCTTTAACAACCATTTCCATGCAAAAATAAGGATTGAAAAAAAAACAAAGGAGCAACCACCAACTATGAGACCATGAGATAAAAACAAAAGTAGAGATGGACTTATTCGTCCAGGATGGTCAATAGGTGATCTGGAGAGGATTCTGCACTTACCATGTTGATTGGTTGAGAATTTATGACCTCTTCACCATTTGGAGGTGCATTGGAGTCAATGCCAGAGTTTGAGATAATATAGCATTCTATTTTTCTAAAATTGACCACAATTTCATCCATATCATAACGGATGTCCCTCGAGATCTGCTTCAATTCCTCTTGACCCACAAAGAGATTATAGTTATCAACATGCTTGTCTCGCAGCACCATGTGAATAAGAGTCTCCATATTCCTATGCGTTGATATATAATGCATAAAATATAACCTTCTCTTCCAAAGTTTATAGGGTTTGGCACCCATTTGGTGCTACCACTCCAAACTTCATAATTTTAATAATACATACGGTCGTTGAACTCTTTATCTTCTAAGGTGTGAATTTCCTTCCGAACCTCCAAGGGAATTGCATCAAAAAAATTGACAACCGACTCCCACCCAAAGAGTATTCAGTGTCTAGAAGAAGATGCCCCATATTGTCCTCCCCTATGGCTGAGTAGTCATTAATGGGGAGCCATGAAAGACTAGAACCTGCTAGAAAATAGAGCACGACCAATTTGGAGCAATCAAGTGAGGTGAATTTTACTAAAGAGTGGATGGGATAATCCAATTAGGACCCAAAGGACTGAGTGAAAAATATCATAGAGCTTATACTTGTGAACGAAGAAGCCAACATATATATCTTCGAGAAAAATACAAAAGAAGGACCCCTAACCCGACTGAACATTAAACCCTTAATGGATGAGAACCAAAGAGTAATTGACTTCATGTGAATTTGGAGAAACCTTCTGGGGAACGCGAAAGAGAAAAAAATCAAAACCAACTCAAAAAATACCTACTGTACCAAACGCCTATGACCATTAATGGGCAATTGAACAAGATTCCATAGGGACCGAGGGATTGAAGGTCGGTAGAGGGAAGAAAGAAAATGAGCTCAAATGAAGGCCTATGCAAGGTTCTATGAAGAAAGCACACAAACAACATTGGCACTCTTGTTGTAATGCTTTTCCTCTGATAGCTATACTCCTTGATAGTGGACTACAATAGAACAAATACCCGCAAGAAGACTTGAAATGGACTATAAAATGAAATTGAAGGACAGAACATACCACTAACACTGAATCACAATGATATTTAACCTCACCTAAACCTAAAATAATATATGAAAACTATTGAAATGGCACCCCAAAGGGGGCTTCTGATTTAATTTTCCCTTAATTAAATTAGAAAAGAATTTGTAATTTCATCTCATGGCAGCTTGTATTAGTTAACTAAGTTAGAATGACTGAGTTAGCTTAGGAAATTTGAGTTGAGGGTCAAATAGGAGGCATGTAGATTTCTCCTATGATTTAAGGGGGTCCAATTACAATTATTTGTGAGTTGTAATTAGTTAACTCAATTAATTGAGTTAAAATCAGTTTAACTAGTTATAACTAAGTGATGAGCTAGTGAGAGGTCTAGTGAATTAAATATGATTTAATTTAAAAGTAGTGAAAAAATATTTAACTGATAATTCGCTATAATTAGAAAATTTTACAGGTCATTTATAGAGTCATGTTGAGGCAAAGGATGCATTGTGCAATCAATTCCAAGGAATTTTCTATTTAATAGGGTGGCAATTCCTCCAAGAATGTGTGAGAAAGGAAGACTGAGTAGAGGTTAAGAAATGGTTAAGTGATTGACTGATTTTTCCTAGATCAGAGTGAGACAGTTGGCAGAGTGAAGGAATTTCTCTGAGAGAGAAAGGAATTTTATTGTTTCATGATCTTGACTTTATTCAATATATAGATAGTAGGGTTTTAGGCAGTGTGCTTTTCCTATGTACATCTTTTATTGTGCGATTGATTGTCTCTTTCTCTTACTTGTTATGTGACTGTGCAATGGTGTTTTGTTTCCGCAAATTGTAGAAAGATTTAGTATCTTGTTTTAGTACATTACAAGATCAGATTGAATCCCATTGTTAGATTTTCTACATGGTATCAGAGCACCAGGAATCACAATAAGAAGAGAAGAATAGAGTTTTTTTTTATCGGTTTCGAATTTGCAGATTTATTCTTCATGTCCCAATAACAGATCAAGATGTATTTCAATGGCTTGATACTCAAATATGCACTCGAGGGAAGTTCAAATTACATAGCATAAAAGGATAGGATGGAGGCGGTGCTTGAGGACAACAGACTAAAGGCTTTCATAGATATTGATATCCCTCAACCCACAACAATATATGCTCAACTTCTTGATGCATGGAAGAAGAATGTAGCAAAGGCGAGAATGATATTGTTAGAGGGAGTTAGATATTATATTTTCTTGAGTCTCCACGGGAAGGAAAATCCATATGCTATGTGGAAGGCCTTAATAGATCTATATCAGAATAGAAATGACCACAGGAAGTTGGTGCTGAAATACAAGCTCAGGAAGATCAAATGGAGAAGGGCGATATGATCCAAAAATAATTGATGAAGTTGTTGAGATGAGCTTGTAAGTGTTGGGATAACTATTGTCTTAGATGATTTGGTGAGCCTAGCTCTTTTAGTCCTTCCCAAGAGTTGGCATAACTACCAAGACTATGTGAATGGGAGGTAGAAGCTACCAAATTGGGAGTGACTATGATCCGATCTGGCACAAGAACAAATTCGGCGGAGCACCAGAGATGGATCCTCATCAAAGAATAATGATGAGGAGAATTTTTCCTTGGATGGAAAGGTGAATAAAGGGAAAGGGAAGGCATCCCATTCCAAATCGGAGTCTGTAAATGTAGGAAATAAGTGAGACTTATCAAAGGTAAAATGCATCAACTGTCATGAGCATGGACATTATGCCACAAATTGTCCACAAAAGAAGAATAACAAGAAGGCCTCAAGAGGAGAAGCAAGTGAAGAAATGGCTTCACAGTTCGAGTTGGATTTCACTCTCATCACATGCATGGTGTCATCGGTGATGGGTTCTATGTGGTACTTAGATAGTGGAGCCTCATTCCATATGACCGACAACAAATAATTCTTCAATAGCTTGGAGGAGAAGGATCTCCACATGCACATCGAGATGGGTGACGATGGGAGGTATTACACTATTGGTTTAGGTACATTTACCTTCCAGAGGGATTTAGGTAATCCACTCACATTAAAAGATGTCATGTATGTTCCTGGTTTAAAGAAGAATTCGGTTTATGTTACTATGTTGGAAGATCATGGCTATGATGTGATCTTTAGTGAAGGAAAGGCGTTCCTTCATCACAAATCCATGGGACATGTGAAAAAGATTTGGGTTTGAGTAAATAATCTCTATAATCTGGATGTAGAGGATTGCGCAACACTGAGCAGTAAAGCAGAGAAGGTGGAGAGCCGAGACATCAATGATTTATGGCACAAGAGGTTGGACCATCTACACCACATCGCTTTGAGGATCATGTAACATATTTCTATAGGACTTCCAAAGGTTGCACTTGCGTAGAGAGACACATGCAAAGGGTGTACATTGAGGAAGTATAGCAAAGCCATCTTTCATGCTAAGGAAAGTAGACCCAAGGTGATCCTTGAGAGAGTTCACTCAAGCTTGTGTGGACTTTTCTTGACAGCTTCCACAAAAAAGCACATGTATTATGTGATTTTTTTTTATGCTTTTTCAAGAAAGTGTTGCATTTTCTTCATGCAGAAGAAAGATCATAGGTTCTCCAATTTTTTTGAGTTAAAGGAGCTTTTCGAGAAAGATACACAGAAGAAGGTGAAGGCTCTTAGGAGAGACAATGGTGGAGAATACATCTCTAACGAATTCAAGAAAAATTATTCCTCAGAAGGAATTCGAATAGAATTGATTGCACCTCATAACCCAAAACATAATGGGGTTGCACAAAGGAAGAATTAAAGAACAATTTTGGAAGAAGCACGAGTTATGTTGCATGTTCAAGGCTTATCGTTGCATCTGTGGGTGGAAGCATGAAATACAACAGTATTTGTGTAGAACAGAAGTCCTCATGGGATACTTGGGATGAGTACACCAGAGGAGGATTTTTTAAGGTAAGAGACCGGATGTGTCGTATTTTAAAAATTTGCATTCATCTGCTTATTTCCATGTGACCAAAGATGTCAAGAATAAGCTAGATTCAACAACAGAGTTGGGGATATTTTGGGGTACACTGATACACCTCACAACTATCGGGTGTAATTTCTAGCACACATGATGATAATGGTTAGAAGAGATGTGAAATTTGATGAAGATAAAACCATGCGATTGTCCCTTGAGAGGGAGCTCGAGTTACATGAAGTTGAGGAGATATTGGCTCCAAAGGATGAACCTCAAGATGTGGAGAAGCCACAAGCAGAGGAACAAAGAGTGTTAGAAACCACTCATGTAGAGCCATCCACCAGATATGGAAGGAAGCGCAGCAAAGAGGCTGACAGATTATTGTTAGATGCGAGAGAGAATGTGGGAGCACCCACATCACAGCACAGGCAGAGAAGGTCCCCAGATCAGTACATTGGATACATGGCTCTTATGAGTGAAAGTATTTAGATACAACCATCCTCTTTTGAGGAAGCAGTGCAGCAGCCAATGTGGGTTAATGCCATGGTTGAGGAGTATCACTCCATTATCAAAAATAATGCATGGGAATTTGTCCCAATATCAGTGATGAAGTCAGTGGTGGGATCTAGGTGGGTCTACAAGGTGAAGCAGGCAACAGATGGGAGTGTGGAGAAGCACAAGGATAGATTTGTGGAAATAGGGTTTTCTCAGGTGGATGGGATTGACTATGGTGATACTTTTGCACCAGTCGCAAGGTACTCATATGTTAGATCCATCCTTGCACTCTCAGCATAGATGGCATGGTAGATACATCAAATGGATGTAAATACAACCTTTCTCAATGGAGTTTTTGGGGAAGAAATTTAAATTGAACAACCAAAAGGTTTTGAAACCTTAGACAGGGAGTTGCATGTGTGAAGACTCAAGAGAGAATTGTATGGGATGAAGCAAGCACCTCGTGCTTTGTACACCAGGATTGAGAGCTATTTCACCTGGTTGGGATTCACCAAGAGTGAAGCGGATGCAAACCTATATCATATTGTGGTTGATGGTAAGATTTTGATTATTGTACTTTATGTCGATGATCTGATACTGACAGGTGATGACCAGCTCATAAATTTTTTCAAAGAGGATCTTGCAAGAGAATTTGAGATGAAGGACATGGGGCTCTTGCACTATTTTCTGGGATTGGATAAATGGAAAAGAGATGGAGAGCTATTTATATCTCAAGGAAAGTATGCCAAGGATATTCTAAGGAAGTTCCACACGGAGGGAATCAAACCCATGGAAACTCCTCTTGCAGGAAAATAGAGGAAGGAGGATGCTACTTCGGGCGAAGTAGTGGATGCTACTATTTACAAGAATCTTGTGGGTTCACTCATGTATTTAGTGAACACACAACCTGACATATACATATGCTACACAGTTAACCAGCTGAGCCAAGCTATGGTTAAACTGACCAATCTCTTTTGGAAGGTAGGGAAGCATGTGTTGAGATATCTCATGTGCACTATAGAGTATGGATTATGGTATAAACGGACAGAGGGAGTGAAGCTTCAAGGCTTCACCGATATAGATTGGGTAGGGAGTCCATCCGACAATAAGAGCACATTAGGAGTCATATTTAGCATAGGATCGACAACTGTTTCCTGGTACAATAGGAAACAGAGACTGGTTTCACTCAATTCAACAGAGGCGGAGTACATGGCAGCTAGTCAAGCAGCATGTGAGTTCATGTGGATGAGGAAGTGTTGAAGCCCCGAAATTCCATTGCAACAACATGGGGGATAACCACCCGGTCCAAACCTTAAAGCACCTCCTTTTCTGTTTGGTGTAGTGGCTCCGGCTGGGGATAATGGGACCAGTTTCCCAATAAAGAGATTGATATGGTAATGGTAGGTTTTGGTACAATGTGAAATGATAAATGAATTTAAACTAATGAAAGTAATCTATTTAAATAACAAAACATATGCATTTACTTAATCTAGTTATTTAACTTAATCTATAACCCGGGAAAAATTACCATTGATGCGATCTAGAAATATGTCTTACAGAAAAAAGTAATAAATATCATTCAATTGCTGAAAAAGATGAAAATTATGTAAAATGATTATCTTGACTAAATAATTAATCAAAACAATTATGTGAAACATATCACATCTATCAATTCCTTTATGTATATAATAAGGAACTACAGCTGAAACATTGTACAAAAGTGCATGAATGATAAACTGCAAGTGAGACTACATACATATCACAATATAAAAAGAGATTACTGTAGATCCACAATCAAGACTTAATCATAAGATAAAAGTACCATATATGATAAGTTCTGCTCATGAAATCCACAATATTGATCTGTTTCCCTTCAATTCAAGTATACTTTAAGAGTACAGAAGTGCAATTTTAGTAAATCAGATTCAATTTTCCAAAAATTAGGTCATGTTCCATATATTTCATCAAAGGCATTCATAAAAGTACAAAAGTGAAATCTTTCATAAATTTTTCTTTGACAAAATTATGGACCCTTCTCTAAATGCATGAGAAGGGTTTAAATACTAAACTAAATATGTTAAAAATAGATTATTACATAAAAATTTGAGGAGGTTTCAAACAACCTTCCTCATAATAAGTAAACTAAACTACAATCTAGAAATAAAGATAACAATATTGCTTAAGTGGGTTGATCTTCTTTCTTGATTTGATCTCCAAGCTGACAAATATCCATCATTAGCTTTAACTGAGTTGGTTGTATGATCTCAGATCTGAATTGGCCTTTAAACATGACATTTGAGAGTGTTGGCAACGCTTTTCTAGTGGAATCAGTTAAAGATCGTGGAGTCATGCACTAGGGATGTGATTTGATCAAGAAGTTCCAGTAATTTTCTTCATCTAATTTTTTCATCTGCTTGATAGATTTTGTCTGTGTCTCGATGCTTTCTTTCAACTGTGTCTCCAATAGTTTGACCTCTAGTATTGCTTCGGCTATATATTCTTTAATAATTTTAGCATTCTGCAACTGTTCATTGACAGACTCAATGATCTCATTTACTAAGTGTGTTTCCTTTGATGTTGCTTTCTCTGCTTGTCTCAACTACATCTCCGAGTCTTTAAATAAAATAACCTTATGAAACTTGTCAACATTCAGGAGATCAATCTTCTTCCCTTTATCTGATTCTTGCCATAAAATGAATTTATAAATTTTCTTGTGAATCTTTTCACATTCTAATCTTCTATTTTCCACTTGCTGAGTTAACATTTTACTTATTTCACATTATGAATTAGTGGCTGAGATTTGTTGACAAAAAGTCTCCTGCTGCTGTTTCAACTTTGTATTCCATTCTAGTGCCTCTTTTATGAACTTTTCTATTTGAGGTTGGATTTTAAGCTTATCCATTAGTACCTCAATCTATGTGTCCTTCTCAAATATTTGTACTTGATGTTGTAACTTCAATCTTTCAAATTTCTTCTGGAACTGTGCCATTTTCATCTCAACTTTTTTAATGGCACTATGCTTTTCTTGTTCCAGTTGTCTTTCCAAATCTTGAACTCTATCTTCTCTCTTTCTGAGAAGAAGTTGCACTTTTGCTGCTTTATCCATCGTGGCATTTGCATATGCCCATGCAAATTGTGACAGTTTGGTAAGATGTTCTGTTAGATTGACAAAAGTGTCTTTCCAGGCAACATCTATTGATTCATTATTAAGAGTTGTCATTGTTTCATCAAATCTTCTTCTTTTCCTCCTCTTTACTATAGCTTTGTGACTTGGACTATAGAAAACATCCAGTGGAGGTATTTCCTCAATATTTAAAATGATTTCTTCTGTTGGGGAGGCCGGGATGATCTCCTGTTCTTGAACTTCTGGGATTTTTTGAAGTGCCACTGATGTTTCTGCTGTCTACTCAACTTAGTGTTCCTAATTGATGTCATAAATTGTCAACCAGGGCTATTAAACTATTGAAGTGAAGTGCACCATATGTGCCTAGGTATCTTCTTCCTACTTCATTTTGTTTAGTGTTTTTCTAGTGTTTTTGGTTTTGTGTTTTTATGCTAAGGGGAAAGGAATTGAATTGCTAGCAAAGAGAAGTTACTGATCACACTAAAACATAATAAAATCTACTCTAAACTATGAATGGCACCTAAGAATAGAAAATGTTAATCCACAGATTGTAAAACTGATAAGAAAAGTAAATCATAACATTAAACTTAGTCCAATTCATTTCATTAGAGGTATGTTGGAACAAACTGAGAAAAGGATTAGTTTGATGTAATGAGGTTCTCTTTAAAACCTCACAGAGAAAATCTCATCCATTGTTAGAAATTTGTTGGAACATTTTGAGAAAAGATTATCTGCAACATAGTAAGGAACCCTATGCTAAAATAACTTATGACACTAGAATTAACTCATTCTGCAAATCAAAATGTTACTTTTAAGCCTCATTCAAGGGTTAGAGATCTCTTGGAACAACTTGGGAAAAAGGATGTTTGTAAAATTATGAGAAATTGCAAAAAAGTCAAGAACTCAAAATGATATAACTAATTCTTGTTCATATGATAATGATGTGTTAGAAGAAGTTAAGAACAAGAGTATCTTATAAAATAATGAGGGTCTTTTAAATATAGTTAACAGGACTGAAATACAATTAACTAATAGAATTGAAATACAATGAACAGAACTGAACTAAAATGCAATTAACTCCAAAGTACTACAGCTCTATCTCATTCACGTGTTAGTGATATATTGGAATAGCTCATGAGAACAAGATTGACTGTAATATTCGATGTAAGTAAACATAAAACATGATGCTTAGAAAACTGCCTAAGTTAAGAACAAAACAGAGTTAAAGGTCACTTATCTAGAAAATATGCACAAAGCCTTTCGGATAGTAGGGGCCCTCTACCATCAGATTGGCACACGAATCCTTAACTCCTTAATGTTGCTTCATATCATGCATCAAAGTTATACTTCTTTCATTAAAGGAAAAAAACGCTAAAAAACAGAGTATCACAGTCTTTGAGAACTAACAACAAAACATCAACTAACTGTTTCTCGGTTCACCAGTTATTTTTATAAGCAACTACATAACTGACATTGAGTAGAAATAGGCATAGGTGTCTTTTATAATCAAAATCGAATTAGAACTCCTGTTGAGGACTCGTATTTTTCTGAAGACACCTGCAGAGTCCTTATCCTTGTAGAAGTCTGCTTCTTGGTTTTGGCTTTGTCCACGTGCATAACCACTTTCAGATTTTTGCGCAGCCTTCGTGGAGGACAAGGAATGATGTGGCAGAGTTCTAGAATTTAACCATATGCTTTTTTCCCTCAAATGACACCTGTAACCTGTGTAAACATAAAGATGGCTACAGACTATGCGACTAGCTACAGAATGACTGCATTCTGTAGCTAAGTCTGCTCAAAAATCACTATGACAACAAAACTACAAAAGTATAATAAGTCAGTCATTGCATGTAATCTTAAAGTGATTTTAATCATTCCTATTGATATTTTAAGCCTATAGCTGATAAAGGAAAAATGGAATGAAGTGAAATTTGGTGAAAGGAAAGGACATCTTTAGGGCTCAACATCTGCTAGTTTTTGAGTTTTCTCGGGAGTTTGAAAATTTGTTAATCCTTCTGGATTAGGATTAAGTGATGTCTACAGTACTTGACTAAACTTTGTCCATTCTTTGCCCAAATTTTCTACTTTCAATCTCACTGTCTGCTCAGGTGTAGTTTTAACTTGCTAAAGTTCTTTTGAAGGTGATTTTAGTAGTTCAGCTTCACCAGTTTCTTCCTCAGTATGTATATCAATTCCTTTGATTACATATTCAATTATCTTACCAGGGCTCTCATTTTTACTTTCAGATTCATTACCAAAATGATTTGAACTTTTAGACTTGTGTTGTGAATGCTCTAAATCTTGAATTGATTTTTCTTGTGACTCATCCTTTGAAATATATTTTGCTTCATCATCAAAACTGATACTAGGGGTTGGCTCTCCAGCATCTTCTATTAGTAACAAGTCCAATGGGATTATTTCTAACCTCTTGTTTCTATATTCATGAAAAGCTTTAATGTCTTCTACATTGAGCTTATTAGATGCCATTTTTAATACATCTGTAAATTTCTCTGTTCCTTCAAATAAATCATCAAAAACATCCTTTTCATGCATGAAAGGTCTAACTTTAAGAGCAGTGGTAAAATTTTGGACCACATTATTAGGATCATATTGTCTCCCTGGCATTAAAGCCAAATTAAAGGAAGTAATATTTGGAATTTCCTTCGCTGTATGACCTACATCAAAAAGTGCGAAGGTACCACACTGTAATGGAAATGTAGGCCAAATGGCCTTCTTAGAATCTCTGAGATGATTGGTTATACCATGTACAAGTGTTTGATATGAAATTTCTCTAGCAAAGAGTTTATTTGGAACATAGTAGGGCAAAACATGAGGGGGATAAATACTCCTGAAAACTCTGACATAAGTAAAATTCTCTTCTCCGAACCATTTGGCCACAGGAAAAATATTTGCATTGGCCTCTTTGGAAATTCCAGGAGCTTTCTCATTAAAAATGGTTTGATGAATGGGAAACATGACTCCATGACAAATATTATAGAAATGGGAACAAAATTCAGACTCCCACAGGGATTTATGATAAGTATGAATAGGGTTAGGGTCTTGGTTGGTCCATTTCCAACCCATAACAGGAAATTTCGAGCAGAAACATATGGCATCCATGATATGTGCGCTCATATAAAAAGGAGGGATTGTCCTAGTCGAAAATACCCTATTTGTTTTGTAATCCATAATGGTTTTGGCCAAATTATTGCATGTTTTTTTTTCCCAATTCATGATAATAGAATTGACAAATGTGTCAATTAAGGGAACCCATTCAATGGAAATTTTAGTGGTATCAGGTCTAGAAAACAATCTACACAACATTGCTGCTACAAAAAAATAGGTGATGGAAATTGTGCTATTGGGTACATACCAAGTTTGTCCTGCTTTAATTTTCCTTGATCTGCCTTCCATTCTTTCACCACCTTCATTGGGTCTTGATTCTCCTTTGCAAACTTCTCCAAGAAAGCTTTATCATAAGCTTTTTGTGGCATTGGAAAATGATACATTATACACAAATCCTCTGGTGTGAATGAACCCATGTTTTACTGTTTGGAATTCTTGAACATCCTATCTGCAATATTGAGATTGTCAATGACCCATTTTACCATATCAGTGTATGGTAAGATCTTTGACTTGGAATTTATCCTATGTAAGAATCAACATGAAACTTCGAAGTAGGAAGGTTTTGATGAAGTAGCCCCATCCGCTGTTGTTAATTTCTCTAGTTCCCTTGGATTTTCTCCTTCAAATAGATTATACATGGCTTCCCATGATGAAATTCCACTGTCCTTATTGCACGTAGTGTCTGAAAATAGTGGAGGCATGTCTGTAACTTCAGAGGTGGATGACTAGGCAACTGATTTGCCTTTCTTTTTCATTTTTGTTGATATCTCTTTCTCAGATAGTTTCCTAAATTCAAGAAAGACAAGGAAATTCAGAGTTGATATGAAAAGTGAGAACAGAGAAATAGAGTTAAATCCCCATAAATAAAAAATCCAATGCTTTTATTTGAAACAGGCTTTAGAAATATATCAATATTTTTGAGCCCCATAACCATTTATTTTTGTTAATAACCATTTAAACGATTATCAAATCCTTCACATATTTACACTATATGTCCAATCAAAAGATTTAAATCATTAGATCTTATGAACAAACCAATTAATTAAGTATCACTTCAAGCGCTTTAGTAATAAATGTTGTATCGCAAATCACAGATTTTACAAGCATCCATATTACATATTTCGACCGTGAGTGCATGAAAGATGCAATCTGCACAAATCACATATCACACTTTATCAAGGCGGGTGTAACTTTCATTGGGGATGATACTGCGAGGTGCAATACACGCTAAAACTCAAATCTTTTCACTTAATCGGATTTTTCGGATATGTTTCAATGTTCGTTTATTGTTCTATCGGGTCCGGACTCATCGCAATTTCTTTTCGTATGATATCACTATTTGTTTGTATTTTAAGGAGGTGCGATGCGATTTATAGTTATAAGGGTTTCAAATATTTTTAACGAGGAATCACATATAACTCAAAAAGGTCTTAGCTCTTATCGAAATTCACATATTTTACATGTGTTCTAACTTTGTTATCTTGTGAGTTTTGCGATTTGCGCTAAGCGTAAAGAAATCAAAGCAAAAAAGGTTCATGCCTTTTATTCCTAAAGTTTTAAAACTTAACGCTAAGAGAAATAATGTTTTCTAAACTCTATTTGTTTTTTTTAAAGGGTCCCTATTTATTATTCATAACCTTAATAGATATTCAAATAAGTGGGGGTTTGTTTTATAGCACAATAGGAAGATACTTGTTGGTTTGTTTGGTCAACAGATGGATCCAACAGTGATACATTGTGATAACTAGAGTTGCATCAAACTCTCAATTAATCCAATATTCCATGAAAAGTCCAAGCATAGTGATATCTCGTATCACCATCTCAGAGATTGTGTTCAGAGGCAAATTATGTCATTAGAGTACATTCCCACAAAGGAGCACGATGCAGACATCTTGACGAAGGCACTGGAAAGAAGAAAATTCAAATTCCATAGAGGCAGGATTGGGGTAGTAGATAATCCCTTTCTTGTTGAGAGGGAGTGTTGAAATGGCACCCCAAAGGGGGCTTCTGATTTAATGTTCCCTTAATTAAATTAGAAGAGAAATTGTAATTTCATCTCATGACAACTTGTATTAGTTAAATAAGTCAGAATGATTGAGTTAGCTTAGGTAATTTGAGTTGAGGGTCAGATAGGAGGCATGTAGAGTTCTCCCATGATTTAAGGGGGTACAGTTACAGTTACTTGTGAGTTATAATTAGGTAACTAAATTAATTGAGTTAAAATCAGTTTAATTAGTTATAACTGAGTGATGAGCTAGTGAGAGGTCCAGTGAATTAAATCTGATTTAATTCAAAAGTAGTGATCAATAAATTAACTGATAATTCACTATAAATATTTGTTTCATGTCAGTTCAAAGGAAGGACCAGTTGATACTGAGTTTAACGAGATGATAACTATCAGTTGTATAATTGGAAAATTGTATAGGTCAGTTATAGAGTCATGTGGAGGCCAAGGATGCATTGCGAAATCAATTCCAAGGAATTTCCTATTTAATAGGGTGAAAATTCCTCCAAGAATGGGTGAGAAAGGCAGGATGAGTAGAGGTTAGAATTGGTTAAGTAATTGACTAATTTTTCCTAGATCAGGGTGAGATAGTTGGCATAGTGCAAGAATTTCTCTGAGAGAGAAAAGCATTGTATTGTTTCATGATCTTGAATTTATATAATATATAGATAGTGGGGACTTAGGCAGTGTGCTTTCCCTAGATACATCTTGCTTTATGAAATTGATTGTCTCTTTCTCTTACTTGTTAAGTGATTGTGCGACCGTGTTTTATTTCCACAAGTTGTAGAAGGATTCACTATCTTGTTTTAGTACATTACAAGATCAGATTGAATCCTGTTGTTATATTTTCTACAAAAACGACCAAAAAAAGTACTCAAGCTACCCTGAAGACTCAAGTTTAGGACCAGAGACCACCAAAAATGATATTGCTCTCTTGAAACAAATGTTATCAGTTGAGTGAGTAATGCAGAAAGGAAGGTGAGAGACTAGAGTGAAACCTATATGGGAGAGATAAGAGAGGTTTGACACCTTAAACTCATCATAAAAGTTTTCCACCTTGATCATGAAACAGACTATTATATAACTCAATAGGAAAAAGGAAACTTTTATCATATGCGAGCCAAGGTTTAATCAATACACCCACCAAGTGCCAAGAGTAATACTTCTCCCGTGATTCTTCCATCCCAAAAATTCACATAATAGTGAGGTCATAAATGAACCTCGATCACATATTATAGGGATGCAAAACCATATCCAATCTCGTGTATGATCTCACATCCTTACCTACTTCGACTAAACAGTTGATTTTTTGAAATTCCTTCACAATCACACATACTTTGTCTCCTTTCCACATGAATTTAATGTGGAAATGCCTCCACCATATGGAGGTTCCACGTAATCAAATGTGTAGCCACGAATGATATGAATCCCACCAAGTGGAGGCCATGGAACGTTCACCAAGGCCCACCTCCAACTTGTCCAAACAAACTGTTTACATGTAAATCATGAATGGAGGGATAATATGGTCACCGGAAAATGGAAAATTGATGGAAAGAAGTCGGAAAAGCACCCCCGTCAGGGATCATATCCTTTATTCGTTGCATGTCCTATTCCACCCACTGATACAAAATTTCATAATAGAATTGTGTTGCATCCATTCCTTCCATTCTTCATCCATTGCAATGTCTCTCCCACCACTACCCCATTTGGCTAAGAAATTCATTTCCTTATTACCTTTCCTCTTAGTGTGCAGAGGGATAAAATAATCAAAAGTTAAAATAAATCTCTAATGATATATGCATCTTCCTGATGGTACTAACTACTGAAAATTTTCTCTATATGGTGACCTAATACAATTTTTTGTACCATATAATTTTTTATTTGGGAATCCCTATGGACTTGTAACAATCATATCACTTTCCTTTGAGCTATTTGAATACCTTTTTCTAGCGCCTATAATTCTGCCATATTTTTAGTAGTTTCCCCACAAAATAAAGTGAATACGTGAAGAGGAATGGAATGTTCATCTCGAAATAACCCTCCTATTCCTGTCTCACCTGGGTTACCTCTTGAAGGAGACCCATTAACCAATATAGAAAAGAAAAGAGTATAGATAATGGATCCCACCCACTCTAACCATTGATCTGACAAACCAAAAGCTTGTAGAACATGTAATAAAAAATACCAACTAATTTGTCATATGCTTTAGATAAATCAAAATTTATGAAAATACCTGGGCGCTTGGACCTTTTCAAGGAGTGAATTATTTATTGTACTATTATGATTCCATCTACAATCTTTCGACCTTTGACAAAACCAGTTTGGGCTGGAGATATAAAATTTGAAAACAAGGGATTAATTTGATTTGCTATAACTGTAGAGATGATCTTATAAATTAAATTACATAATCTGTTAGGTATAAAACCTTTTGGACTCTTTGGTTTTCCTGGTTTTGGTATTAACGAAATTAAATTAGCATTCAATGTTGGGATAATGTTCCTTGTATTCCTTGATTCTTCCACTACTTCATGAACCCCGTTTCCTAAAAAATTCCAACAATCCTAATAAAAATTTGTTGTAAAAACATATGGTCCCGGGGCCTTATTATTTGGCATATTCATTACTACTTCTTCTACCTCTGACAAAGATATCGGTCTCGTCAAATTTTTATTTTGTTCCTTACTAATCATTCTTGGAATATGATGAATTACTGAAGAGGTAGTTGGTGATGATCATGTCTTAGTATCAGTCCATAAATCATTGAAATGGTGAACTAATTATCATTCTATACCATACTATGAAAGTAACCTCCCACCCTCCCTATCAATAATGGAGAGTATGTGGTTGTGGAGATGAGGTAGTATTGCATAATTATGAAAAAACTTTGTATTACGATCCCTCTCCTTCAACCATTCAATCCTGTATTGTTCTTCCATAGTATCTCCTCCTACTATCGTCTCTATTATAATTTTCCAAGATTTTCCACCTCCTCCAATTAAAACTCTGGATAAGTCATTTTTAGATGAGTGACATATTGTTTTCCAACTCCCTTCTAGCTTGAAATAAATTCCCAAAGTTTTTTTATTCCAAATTTTTATATGGGATTTTAAATGTATCAATTTCAATTGAAATATTCTCATATTTATGTGACCTTCGATAATTATATCTTCTCACCACTCCTTTATAATTTCCACAAATCCTATGGACTGGAACCAGAAACTTTCGAATCAAAATGGGTGGTTCAATGTAGTTTCCTTTAAATCTATTTCCAGCCTAACTGACCAATGATCATAACCCATGCAAGGAAAAATCGAGGCCTCCATAAACAGATCTCTTTTTATTACTACTTCATATAGAAAGAAACAATATCATTGACAAGAAACCTGATTCCTCCGCCCCTACGATTATCCAAGTGAAGTTTCCATTTTTTGTATCTAGAATATCCACCAAGCAGAGAGTTTCTATCAATTCATTAAAGTCCATTGAAATAGGATCCAACCTACGGATAACTCCCTTTTTCTCCTGGAGCGATATGATAATGTTGAAATCACCACCCACAACCCATAATGAATTTCCAATTAATTGTTTCATATCATGCTTATGCTTGAAAAACATTGTTTTTCTGAGGGAATAGATGAGCCATAAGCCACTAAAAGAAAGACGGAATATTTTATTCCCAAACAACGAAATGTATCGGTTAAAATTCTGTAAGAAGCAAACCATTCCTAAAATAAGACCAGTTGCGGATTCCACCACATTGTTATCCCTCCTGCATCACCAGTAGCTTCTATGAACACATGTTCACATCCTTTCCAACAAAAGCCAACTACTTTATGCATTTTTTCCTCAATCAGTTTCATTTCTTGTATAATTACAATCACATGATTTTCCTTTCTAATTTGATCCCTAAGGTAGCATTGTTTGCCTCTGCTATTGAGGCCCCTTATGCTCCAAGAGAGAATTTTAATTTATACAAGGTTAATGATGGGAAAACCATTCTCAAGGGCAACTAATTCCTGATCAGGTGTGCTCTAATGTATACACGTGTTTTACCTTAATTCTCGCTTTGGTTTTATTACCTTCTTCTTTTGTTCCTTATTTGATTCTTTAGCTAAAATTTATTTTCTCTTTTCTTTTAAAGCTTGAAAGGATTGAGCTATAGGATCCCCTAGTGCGGTCTGCTTATTTGTTTTCAATTGGAGATAGGATTTGGAGTACTTATCTTTCTCTTCTTTGGGTAGAGTCGTGAGGTCCTTCACTGCCCATTAATTTACCATAGAAACTAATATCTACTCTTCCTATGATAGATATGAGATATTATGTTACGAAAGTGGAACAACTTCCTCAAAACCTGGGAATTCCATTAAATCTGATGCACCATGTGAGTTTTCATCATCTCCCATCTTACATTTCAAGGTTTTCTTGTCCAGGGTTTTCTCTATTGGAACAATTTCCATTTGGATAGCCTCAATATCTGAGATATCCTCCTCCATGGCCTCAAGTATTGAGAATGAGTTTTTTTCCTCAGATTCCTTTGTGTTAGTGAAAGGCTGGTTCCTTTGATTTCAGCGTCGATTCGAAACTCTTGTGAAACCTTCTTTCTTAATCACTTTGCTTATATATTGTTCCTTCCACTTCAAAGGACATTCTTGAATAAGGTGACCATGTTCATGATAGAGTCTACAACAAAATGACACATGCTTGTAGTCCAAGGGTTGTTTCCAAATATTACCCTAGTATTCCATTTCTATGGAGTCTCACAAAGGTTGTGAGATATTCATAACACATAGTTGGGCATATGACGTGTTCCTCCCCCTTTTAGTAACCTCTGATACCTTTACAAAATGTCCCAAGACCTGTCCAATGCCTTCAAAAACTTCTGGTAACCAAAATTCAACTAGTAGGGAATATAATCTTACCCTAATTAGTGTTGTTGTAAATTCCTCCTTATTGGGGTTGAAGCAGGCTTCCCAGTGCCTGATGTAGAGACCCGTGTTATTCAGAAAATAAGGACCTCCTTAGAATACGTGACATTTTTCTTCTAGATTCAAAAATTTAATTGTAAATAATCCCTTGGGTCATAATCACAACTCAACCTCTCCCTTTGGCTGTCAATTCAACTATATCCAACGTTCAATCTCCTTTTTTGTTTGTAAAATACCAATAAACTTGCAAATGAAGTCATGATCCCTCATTCGTTTCCTCTGATCATCAAGGCATTTTTTTGGAATGGTAAATTTCAGGTTTTTTGGGGCTTTAGGAATGTATTATCCCCTCAAACCCTTTTGCCACATATCACCTAGTACAGGGAGATGATGAAGTCCTAACAAACCAAAATTAGCTCCAACTTTCTTTTCTTCACCAATTGATTTACTTGAAAGAATGTTTCCGAAGGAGGGGGAAGCCCCTTATACCTTGAAATTCATATCTTGAAAAAAACTTATTCTGATTGACACGAGAATGAATCCTTTATATATATTACAAAGAATCTATTAAGCTTGCTAACACCAACTCGCACAACCACCGACCACCAACTCTCACAGCCACCGACTCAAACCCTCCAACACCTTCGTTAAGATATATATATATATATATATATATATATATATATATATATATATATATATATATATGTATAAATGTGTGCTCTATTTCTTAGTATGAATTAGAAGTGAAATTTCAATACATCTACTTCGCTCTATATCTTAGTATGAAGTAGATCTATTGAAATTTCACTTCTACTTCATACTAAGATATAGGGCACAAATATATATATATATATATATATATTATATATATATATATATATATATATTGTGGTTGTGAGAGTTGGTCTTCGGTCACTGTTTGAGTTGGTGTTAGCAATCTCAATAGATTCTCTGTAATTTCTAGAAAGGATTCATTCCCGTTTCAATAAGAATAAGGATATTAAAATATTTTAATTATGATCATTGTTAAAATACTTATGTAAATGTTTTGATATTGAAATATTTTATGTATGGTTAAATGATATATTTATACATCTCTCTTGTAATAAAATACTCATACATCCTCTAAGAATTTTTTCCTTTTAATTATTTTTTCTATAAATATTATTTAAAATAAAAAATTAACATAAATTCATATTAATTATAAAAAATATTCCTACCAAATTATTAAAAAAACTCATAAATATAATAATGACTTCTCAACTATATAACATGACATGCAAACAATTAACTAATGATGAACCCTAATAAGTGGTAATGGGATCCACTAAATGGTCTTCGAAAGTTGGAAGAGGGCTTTCTTGTTTTTCCTTTCAAAATTAGAGAGCACTTTTTTTTCAAATGGAAGTTGTCACAGTACCACATGCTAGTGATGACAAATAAATTTTGCAACTAAAAACAACTTGTTAGTACCTCACGATTTGAGTCTAATATCAATCCCCATTATTAGTCCCTGCTCCCTGCAAGACTACAAATATTGGTAGATTTTTTATGTCCATTTAAATCATTAGTTACCAATTTTTTTCCCGGGTTATCACTGTTTAACCAAAGTTTTAGAGAGCAATTTTCATCCATAAAAAAATTAATGAAATTTTTTGGTTGATAAAAGGTCGACCTCTTATTACAAGCTTCCCTTATCCCAATGTAAAAATGTTGTGACAAGTTTTATTTTATCTAAAGCACAAAAAATGTTCTGACTGTAATATAACAATTATATCAAGTTTAATTTTATGCAAAGTTTCCCATCACCTCACCACCAACAATCTAGCTTCCACCTCTCAGGTGCCAGCTACCACCACATCGCCTCTCAACTTCTAGCCACTTGCCACCAACATTCACCACAACATTTGCCACCAAAAATAACATGAAAGGCACCATGCAAATTGGAATACATTAAACAACATTTCTGCCTCGCCACCTATTTCTACCATGCAAAGTTGTTGTCAAGCCTGGTCTTCAACTAAATTCATTGATGGGCCTCTAAATTAGAAAAAAAATAAGTCCCATATAACATTTATTAGGCCCACGTACCTTCCTTATGCACATGAAAATATATATTAAATATCTCCTTTTGCACTTAATAATGTTTTCTTATGCTGTAATATGTTCTTAGGAAGGTTTAAAGGTAATTGTATATGTGTGCCTAATATTGGTTATTTTTGTAGAATATTGTGATAATATTGGGTAGATTATGCATATTTTGAGAAGGCGATAATTTAGGGACTTGCTCCCTACCACTGGAAGATCAAGATTGAAGAATAAATGAGCACAATGTCAGGAAATTATGAAGAAATATTGGAGGGATTCAAGGTGGTTTTCCACCCTCCTTAAATATCAAAGGCATCCAAGCAAACTGAAGATGAAGTGCACTCAATATATGGTTTACTTGGAGTCAAAGTGGACTCGATCAGTATTTTCTAGGGAGTTGTTCGTAACTGCCCTATAGAATAAATAGAGCAGAGCTAGAGCTAGGAAGGGTCGATACTGGTCCATTCGATTCCATTCAGAACTTTTGCCGCAAGCTATAGGCTTTTGTCGTTTAAGACCTTCGGGATGTAATAAGACTGTATTTTTGTAATGCAATGAGTATTCATATGACTTTTTATTGATCTATTTCTAGAGAGTTGGGCTCGTGAGTTAGGGCCCAACCTATGTGCCTCAGCTTCTCTGTTGTTATCATTATTCCCTTTCTGTCATTTAGCTAGTTTTTTTCATGCCATTTAGTTAGTTTTATTCTTAAACAGTTAGCTAGCTTCTGATAGTTTCATTGCTATTTAGTTTCTACTTTCAGCATGTTGTTGTAGGTTTTTTTTATTTTCTTATGAATAATAGAATAGAGGAGAAAACTCTAAAAGGTGTGGATCAAGACCTCCCTTCTCATCTCTATGAATAGAGCTCGAGGAGGGTAGACCTTCCCGCAGAACAAAAATGTTTTCTAGTTTATGATTCTCTGTTTCTAGGACTAGGCTAGAATTGTTTTTTCTGTCTTTAACATGCATTGTCCATCTTTCTTGCATAAATCGACAATTTAATTGCAAGCGCAGGTAGCCACGGAGAAGTTCATTGACACCTCTCGCTTCATCTCCCATCTCTGTTGTTACGCCTTTGAAACCCCGTTGTTACGCTTTTATTTCTTCTTTCCACCTTTTGCAGCTGTCGCAACCATTTCTAACTTAAAAACCATTCAAAAACATCAAAGTTTTCCTCTGCCCTTTTTCTCGTCGAGTTTCCTGCTTATCTCACTTCACCTATCACAGAGTCCTTCCTCTCCTTCCTTTGTCGTTCTTCAACACTATTGCGACTTTCCCTTTACCCTACCTTTGCTGATTATCACGAAAATATTCAAAAAAACCTATAGAAACCAACCTTTCTCCATTCCTTTAAACTTACCGAAAATCCTTTCACAAATCACAAATCGCTTGTCCCATTTGAATTTTGTTAACACTTACCACTCCAAACGCCGATTGCGATAATTATCCATACTCCGCCACACCGCAATTGCAAATCACATTTTTCATTTGGTTCTCGTAACACGTTTCGCTCCCAACGTCAATTGTGATATCGTTGTTGTACTTTTCCACCAGCCCTACTGCCACATCAGTATCACTCATTCGCACTTCGAAAACTACATTCATCGAGTTATCATTCATCACATTATCACTCGTCGCATTTTCGCATTATCCACCCAACATCACATTCTCGACTCCGCTAACCTTGTGATATTGCGAATTGCGATATCGCATATCGCATCACAGTAATCCAATCGCATTTCTGCGATCACATAATTGAAAGCCTCCCATTCCAAAGGATTTTTGCGATATTATAAGTTTTAATAAATTCTAATCCCTCTTTCACACTTCTAAGCCTTGTTTCATGTGGTGAAGCCCTCCATTAGCACCTTTACCCCTTTCTTCTCCAAGCTGCAAAACAACACATTTTCAAGTTTAGTTAGGTCATACATAGTTGCATGAATAAAAACATGGTAGATAGAGCATCGGATAAGTAGAAGTGTATTTAGCCATTTGGCCAGCTAAATGTGATTAGAATTAGTTTCCTTTCTGTCATTTCCTTTCAGCACTTTATATTAGTTTCCTTCCTGTCATTTATTTTCATCAATTTAAATTAGTTTCATTTCTGCCATGTATTTTCAACAAGTTCGAATTATTTTCCTTTCCTAACATTTCTTTTCAGTAATTTAATTTAGTTTCATTTCTGTCATTTCCTTTCTGCAATTTATTTTAGTTTCATTGATGTGTGACAGACTTCACTGAGAAACCCTAGAAGTAGCACCCTTTCGTAGAGAGGAAGAGGATGACATGAGTAGAATGCATATGCTATGTATATAGCATTGCCACCTCCAAGTTTGTACGAACCATAGATTGATAAAGTAAAGTAGGGTAGCTCTGGGAGTTGCAGCACTCTTGGTGCAATATCTGGGATCACCACTATTTGGCGCCGATGCCGGGTAGGTGTCTAGTATATGCTTTGATTCTATTTTAGCATTCTTTTTTTCTTTCCTTTTTCATGATATTTTTGAAATATTGAAAAATACAAAAAAATATGATTTTCATGCCTCATAGGAGTAGGGATACTCATAATTTTTTTAAAAATACTTCTCCAATACCAACCCCCCCACTTGACCACGTGGTGCAGTAAGAACCACATCACCATACACTTTTGAAGGTGGAAGATATGGATGGATATGATGAAAATGAAGAAGATCTTATTGGGTTTCCCATTCAAGATATGGACATCAGTGTACATATGAAGAGCATCACTCCATGTTTCCTTCCCAACTTCAATGGTATGAGGACAGAGGATCCAAAGACATTTCTCTTTGAATTTTAGATACTTTGTAGATCTTATGGCTACTTATCACACACTCAAAAACTGATATTTTTTCCTGCAACATTGAAGGATAAATATCTTAAATGGTTCATGAGTCTAGGTACTATTTCAATAAGATCATGGAATGATATGCAAAAGATATTTCTAGGAAAGTATAAAAGCCGTGATCTTAAAGAAGAAACTTTTAGATTGAATAAAAAAGAGGATGAGAGCCTTGAGGATCTAATAGAGAGGTTCATGTATAATGTTAAGAGGGAAAAATTGCATCATCTAGGATTTGACACACTAAAAACCCTCTTACTTAGAAAAATTAGGGATGAGTGGATTGATCTCCTTAATCTCATGAGTAGAAGAGATGTATACTAGTTGTCATTTAAAGAAATTTGTGAAACATGCAAGCGCATATCAAGAGCAAGGGAAAGAGTAAGTAAATCAAAATCAACATTGGTAAGGAAACAGGAACTTAGAAACTTGCTTGATAACTTTAAAACAAAAATTCTTAGCAATCTAAATTAACAAGTAGAAATGTTAAGAATGGAAAATGAGAAAAAAGAAGATGCTGATATTTTTGTTATCCATGCAGAATCATATGATACCAAATGTTGTCCATCATTCCCCAGGTTTAAAGAAGTTTACCAGGAAGACAATGGAGCAAGGCAATCACCAAACAAGCTATGTTATGTAGCTCCAAGGAACACTAGCAGCCTAGTCAACTTGATATGATGCAAGGACCCACTTCACAATTTCAAGCTTATTCACATCCATCTCAAACTAATGGGGACACAATCCCGCCTTGGCAACCTTTTCCATCTCAACCTCAAACCCAATCTTGGCAACATGGTTGGCAAGGACCTTACTGGGAAAATCCACAACATCCTCAATATTTCCCTCAATATCCTCCATATCCAACTCCATGTTATCCCTACCATCCACCTCCACCACAACACAACCTCAACCATATCCATCTCATATATCCAACCCACTCAAATACCTGTACCACCATTTCCAAATCCACACCATGAAGTATCTCAACCCACTTACAATGTTGAGGTACAACACTTAACAAACATCTCCTCTTGATCTAGATGGTATTCATCTTAGTTTAAGAAAGGTATTGCAAAGAAGATATTTTCTTAATGTCATTAAAGGACAACATCAAAAAGAAGAAGATCCAAATGAGGAGATCAAAAGAACAAGGGCTACACTTGATGAAGAGTCGACATCAGAATCAGATGTTGAGAAAGTTTCCTCATGTTTACCAGCATTTCCTCCATGTGTTCAAGAGAACAATCAACAAAAAAAGGAAAATTTGAGTGCCATAATAGAAGAGGACATCCAAGATGATCCAACTCAGCAAGTGGACCAGGGGCATCACAACTATATTTACATATGGTTCCAAACAGTCATTAAGTTGCAACAATACACTCTTCTCCAACAGTACTTAATACAATCCCAGTCAAAGCAATTCATCTCTCATATTCAGGTACATGTCAAAGCATGTATTCCAAGTGTGCACATGAACTTATCTATCATCTTTATGTGTACATGGCTCCATTGGAAGTATTCCTATACTTGAAAAAGGTTTTGTTTTTTCAAGTAGAGTAGGAAAGTGAAAGAAAAAAATGGAAAAAGAATAAAATCCCAGGTGAAAACCTCTTTTGAGGCATTTGAGATTGGCTCACTAATTGAAAACCTCCATGAGGCGGTCATTGGGTTGAAAAAAAAAGAGAAAAATAAAAGATCCTAGGTGAAAACCTCCTTTGAGGCGCCTAGGCAGACCTACAAGTGGAAAACCTCATTGAGGCAGCTAGTAGGCCTTAAAAAAAAGAAAATGCATTTCTCCTTGTATCTCTCTCTAATGAATGCAGGTGCTCTCTAACCTTTGCAAGCATAAAACAAAAAGTTGGCACAAAAAGAAATTTTGGTCAACACTTTAGTCAAAGGTATTCAAACTTGGACTTCCTCCTCATGTGCTCAGATTCTCCAACAGGACCTCAAGCATATCGCCACATGCAGCTTAAGTAGCAGCTTCAATATCACCTGCAAGAAAAAATAAAATGTAAGACTTAGGTATGCAATCATCTAATCCTTTCTTCGAATCTATTTTATCTTAAGAAAACATTAAGAAGTGTGAGAAGGAAAGTTTTTAATATAACCAAAATCAGTAACAGGGCAACCTCAGCCTTATCTAGCAACTAGCCTCACTTTTTCCACCAAGAAGAGGAACAAGACAAAAGTAAAAAGGACTTGAGAAAGTGGGTAGTAAGAAGTTCACTGTAATGGAAGACAAGGTGTGCCAAGGGGTAACCAAGTGTGAACTCAGTTAACAGAAAAAGAACTTTGAGTTTATTTTGCATGCAATAAAAAAATAAAAGAGAGAAAAAAAAAGGAAAAAGAGAGAAAAACATAGAAAAAAATAAATAAAAGGTGGACCTGCCACCTCTTGGCATGCAAAATACAAATTTGACGACCTCCATGCAACACCCACAAGAAGAAATGAAAGAAGAATAGCAAGAATATTAGCATGAGGAGTAGCACATGGACCAATAAACAGAAAACAAAATAAGCCAACATGCAGGAAGAACCAGAAGGAAGGGAGGATGGATAGGTTGCTCAGAAGATGAGCAACAGTTTCAGTAGGGGGGTGATGATGGGCCTCTAAATTAGATAACAATTAAGGCCCATATAACCTTTCTTAGGCCCATCTACCTTAATTATGCACATGAAAAGATATATTAAATATCTCCTTCTGCACTTAATAATGTTTTCTTATGCTTTAATATGTTCTTAGGAAGGTTTAAAGGTAATTGTATATTTGTGCCTAATATTGGTTATTTTTGTAGAATGTTGTGAGAATACTGGGCAGATTATGCAGATTTGGAGAAGGAGATAATTTAGGGACTTTCTCCCTACCATTGGAATATCACGATGGAAGAATAAATGAGCACAATGTCAGGAAATTATGGAGAAATCTTGGAGGGATTCAAGGGGGTTGTCCACCCTCCTTAACTATCAAAGGCATCCAAGAAAACTGAAGATGAAGTGCACTCAATCTATGGTTTACTTGGAGTCAAAGTGGACTCAATCACTATTTTCTAGGGAGCTGTTGGTAGCTTCCCTGTAGAATAAATAGAGGAGAGTGAGAGCTAGGAAGGGTCGATTCTGGTCCATTCGATTCCATTCGGAACTTTTGCTGCAAGCTATTAGGATTTTTTTGTTTAAGACCTTCAGGATGTAATAAGACTGTATTTTTGTAATGCAATGAGTATTCAGATGAATTTTTATTGATCTAGTTCCAGAGAGCTGGGCTTGTGGGTTAGGGCCCAACCCACGTGCCTGAGCTTCTCTATTGTTATCATTCTTTCCTTTCTGTCATTTAGCTAGTTTTGTTTATGCCATTTAGTTAGTTTTATTCTTGAACAATTAGCTAGTTTTTGATAGTTTCATTGCTATTTAGTTTTTTCTTTCAACATGCTGCTGCAGGTTTTTTTTATTTGCTTATGAGCAATATAATAGAGGAGAAAACTCTAAAAGGTGTGGTTCAAGACCTCCCTTCTCATCTTTGTCAATAGAGCTCGAGGAGGGTAGACCTTCCCGCAGACCAAAAATGCTTTCTGGGTTATGATTCTCTGTTTCTATGACTAGGCTAGAATTGTTTTTTCTATCTTTAACATGCATTGTCCATCTTTCTTGCATAAATTGGCAGTTTAATTGCAGGCGGAGGTAGCCATGGAGAAGTTCCATGACACCTCCTGCTTCATCTCCCATATATGATGTTATGCCTCTGAAACCTCGTTGTTACACTTTTATTTCTTCTTTCCGCCTTCCGCAGCTGTCGCAACCCTTTCTAACTTAAAAACCATTCAAAAACATCAAATTTTTTCTCCGCCCTTTTTCTCCTTGAGTTTCCCGCTTATCACACTTCGCATATTGCAGAATCCTTCCTCTCCTTCCTTTGTTGTTCTTCAACGCTATTTCGATTTTCCATTTACCCTACCTTTGCTGATTATCACGAAAATATTCAAAAAAAACCTGTAGAAACCAACCTTTCCCCATTCCTTTGAACTTACCACAAATCATTTCGCAAATCACAAATATCTTTTCCCATTTGAATTCTGTTAACACTTACCACTCCAAACGCCGATTGTGATAATTCTTTGACTGTAATTGCATTTTTCATTTGGTTCTCGTAACACGTTCCGCTCCCAACACTGATTGCGATATCATTGTCATACTCTACCATTGGCCCTAACGCCACGTCATTATCACTCATTCGCACTTCGCAAACTACATTCATCGGGTTATCGTTCATCGCATTATCGCTCGTCTCATTTTCGCATTATCCAACTAACAACACATTCATGACTCTGCTAACCTTGTGATATTACAAATTGCGATATCGCATATCGCATGTCGCATCGTAGTACTCCAATCGGACTTCCGCAATCACATATTTGAAAGCCTCCCACTCCAAAGGATTTTTGCGATATTATAAGTTTTAATAAAGTCTAATCCCTCTTTCACACTTCTAAGCCTTGTTTCATGTGGTTAAGCCCTCCATTAGCACCTTTACCCCTTTCTTATCCAAGATGCAAAATAACATATTTTCAAGTTTAGTTAGGTAATACATAGTTGCATGAATAAAAGCATGGTAGATAGAGCATCAGATAAGTAGAAGTGTGTTTAGCCCTTTGGCCAACTAAGTGTGATTAGAATTAGTTTCCTTTCTGTCACCATTTCTTTTCAACAAGTTAGAATTATTTTCCTTTCCTCTCATTTATTTTTAGCAATTTAATTTAGTTTCCTCTATGTCATTTCCTTTCTGCAATTTATTTTAGTTTCATTGAAGTGAGACAAACTTCACCGAGAAACCCTAGAAGTAGCACCCTTTCGTAGAGCAAAAGGGGATGACATGAGTAGAATGCATCTGCTGTGTATATAGCACTGCCACCTCCAAGTTTGTACGAACCCCGAATTGATAAAGTAAAGTAGGGAAGCCCTAAGAGTTGCACCATTCTTGGTGCAATACTCGGGATCACCACTTTTTGGCACCGTTTCCAAGGAGGTGTCTAGTAGATGATTTGATTCCGTTTTAGCATTCTTTTCTGCTTTCCTTTTTCATGTTGATTCCGAAACATTGAAAAATACAAAAAAATCTGATTTTCATGCCTCATAGAAGTAGGGATACTCAGAAACTTAACTAAAAATATGGGTAGCAATGAAACTTAAAATCTACAAACTTAACTAAGTTTATTAAATTTGTGTTCTTTTGAAATTTCGATCCATTTCCCACAAGACATAAACTAACTTGCAAAATTTTATAAGAAACCTTCAATTTTTAATTTCACATCCATATAGATTCTGCAAGAGAATCTTTAAACTAAATAGACAAAAGTTTCAACTTAGTGCTAACTAAGAGTAAGTGTTCTCAACCCAAAAATCCCAAAAATAAAAATATTATGTTTGAGAAGAACATAGGACATGAAAACTAACCACTTTGAAAGACACTCATTCGACACACAACTAAAAATTAAACCCTTTGTAGTGTGACTCGAATGAATTACAAATAGCGTATAAGGAAAAAAATATTACAAAAGAGATGCACGTGTTGGAAATTAAAAATATTACAAATCTTAACACAACACACAAGTTACAACCCATCCACATACTTCAAGAAAAATTATGGTATAAACATCACAAGATCCATGCCTAATCAAAATATATTTTCATAGTGTACCTAAGAGTTTATTTAATATTAATTAAAATATATTCTCATAGTGTACCTAGAAGTATATTTAACATTGTCATAAGCAATTTATGTTTAGCGTTATATTCATATTTGTTTTCATAGGGATAGATAATAATTTGATATTAAAAAGAAACTTTGGTTTCTAGGTTAGAATCTTTACATAGTTTTTCATGTTCCACAATATTAATAGCTTATGTTTATGGCATTTTTTTTCAAATATTTTTAAAAAGTGTCTATCATATTCCTTAAAGAAAACCTAACAACAATGTATATCTACATAACATTAAAAAACTTCAAGGCTTGGAAAATTATTTGGTAGATGACAATCCTACCTCTTCAAATTCTCCTTGCAACTTAGATCCATCATCCTTGTCATATTGTTCCTACCCTCGTGTTTTTTTGACATTTTTCTTCACTGGTCCCTCGCTAGTCTCGACCTCTTCCAATGTGAACTGTTCTCCACTGTTGTAATTTTCCTCAGTTTTTGCTAGTCTAATATCCATTGCTGGCAATTATTTTTGGACCTCAGTTTGGAATTTTTCCATTATGCTCTACATAAATTCATGCTTAGTATCCATTAACAATCGATATGTCTTCCTTTCCTTTTCCTCGACATCACTCCTTTGATTCAGGGCACTCAACAACCCTTCCACTGCCTCTAGAATATTTTCTAGAAGTTGATTCATTTTAGCTTGCTCATTCCCATCTAATTATGTCCCTAGGTCTGCCACAAGAGGTTTGTGTTGCATTGCTCCTTGAATTTCGATAATTGACATCCTTTGCAAGTTGCTCTTATGAGTACTCAATGATATGTACTACCGGCTCGATTATGAACAACACCATGCCAAATATAACCTCCTATGCTTGTCATCCATCGTTTCTCACTATCTTGATCCCTAAGAAACAGTGTCATGTGAATTCAATTACGAACAACACCAAGCCTAATATATCCTTCTTTGCCTCTATTCCGCCACCTTGGAGCATTAATTTGTATGGCTACCAAATCCATGCCTGGATCATGTCAATTTTTCTGAGATGACCGATAAATGATACATAGGGAGAAGGGGGATTATTTTCATTTTGAATTGTATTGAATGTCTTAATAGTGTCGATGCACTCCCTACCTTTATATTCCAATTATTTCCTTGGAATATTAAAATATGAGACCACTTGTGCTTACATGAGGCTCCGCTCCAGTGCCAACTGTTGCAAATATTTGTACAAAGGTACATATTTGTTGATCTTCATGGTCGAGAAGTTAATGGGAGTTGTCATTTATTCATTGTAGTCACTGGAATGTTGGCCTAGGTCCATTGATTTTGGTTGTAAACGGATAAAGTGTCTTCCACCTTATATATTTGAGCATTGATTCAACTGTAGGAGCCTTTAGATATAGTTTTTGAATCAAAGGGTTTGTTGATTTAATTCATGGTAAGGGAGAGTTTATTGTCAACCTTTTATATTATTATTCTAAGGACCCTTATTCCAATATAGTCCCTTTATTTGCCAATATGTCAGGTATGGTATTCAATTGCCTATACACATGGAAGAATTCGATTTGTTCAAAATGCTAAAATTGTAAAACAATCTCTTGCAATATAGGAGAAAGAATAGACATGTGTGATGTCATTGCTTCCCACACCTATCAGATTACAAACATTGAATCTCTAAAGACCATAATTTTGAATATTTTCCTTATTATTGCTAATTCTAATCCCTCACAAAGTGCAATATATTCAACTTAGTTGTTAGTTGCAATGCCCAAACCCCAAGCATATTATATCATTGTTTGTTCATTAAAACAAAAGATAATCCTTCCCACTCTTGCCACCACTATATTTAACATCATATTTAATAAACAAAAATAGTATTAAAAAATTTCCATTATTCCATTGAAAAGGAAAATACTAAAATGAAATTATGAGTGTAAAATTCATTTGAGATGACATAAGAAACTCTTGAAACCCTTAGGGGACACAACATATTAACTTAAGTTCCACACCTATGGTGCAGCAAAAAAAACATGCATGCTTTTGATAATATGTGCAATTTTAACAGATCACCTACACAGTATTACTAAACAATTAAAGTTGAAAATAATGAATCTTAAAGTAATTTGAAGACATCACGGACACATTATTATTAAGCGATCAAAGTTGAAAAGAATGAATCTTAAAGACATATAATGAATGTATAAATTACTCGTATAAAATATAGGAATTAACTGTAAAAAAATTAATAACTACTTTACAACTATTTTTACGCCGAAGGCGTCCCTATTATGAGCTTTGCTGGGATGAACAATGCTCCCAGCCAATCTCTGTGCTCCACCTATCGCCCTTCTGCCCTGTCAAAATTTGACACTTGGCGGGCAACCAACCTCCTGCTGTCCAATCCTTGCATGGATTGTGCTGCTGTCATCTCGGCCGCTCCGGAATTGGCAGCGGAAGTTCGGGGTTCAACGAAAAAAAATATATACAATTATAATTTATTTAATAAATTAATTTATCCATAACATTTTAAATAAAAAGTAATTAACAAATTTTATTTTTCCACAAGCTCATGATTATGATATTTATTTTCAACATTAATAAAATAATAACATGGATAAAAAAATATTATAGATGATTATTAGCCAATAAGAGAATAAATCAAATAAAAATAATTTCGAAAGATTATTACGTACAAGGCACATAAGAGCATGATTAAAGAAGTCAAAAGGCAGATGAGGGGGCACATAAGAGGATGGTTAAAGAAGTGAAAAACACATAAGAGCATGATTAAAGAAGTCAAAAGGCAGATGAGGGGGCACATAAGATATTTTATGCTTTATGTCTTTTCACTTCTTTAACCATCCTCTTATACCCTTGATAGATCAAATTTATTTGAGATTGGTGTTGAAAGCATAATTTAAATACTTAACCACCAATATAATTATAACCGTACATGACAAGGCATCTAGGAGCATGGTTAAAGAAGTCAAAAGGCACGAAGTATATCTTTCATCCTGAATTATACCCTTATAAATAAAATTTATTTGTGGTTGGTATGGAAGGCTCCGTTTGAATATTTAATATTATTAATATAATAATAATTTTAATTTATTTTTATTATTTTTATAAAAAAATTGGGTTTTAAATCTCTAGTTTTATGGTTTATATAATACTTGACCATAATATTATTTTTAGATAGAAGTTTTTTGGTTTAATCACATTATTAGGATTAGAACCAAATCTTAATGATGTGATTAATCCGAAAGACTTCTATCTATTCTATGAATCACAAAAATCTTAGATCTAACAATATTATTTTTCTATAAATTATTAATTTTTTAAGCATTTATTATTATTAATTAATTTTAATATAGATAAATGTCTTTCGGATTAATCACATCATTAGGATTTGGTCTAAGTTTCGAACCATCTAATGTGGTTCATCCTCTGGATAAAGTGAAAAAGATAATCGATCTTATTGAATAAATAGTGTGTATGTATCATTGCCCAGAGATAGCTATTTAATCAATAAGATCAATTATCTTTTTCACTTTATCTTGAGAATAAACCACATTAAATGGTTCGAAACGTAAACCAAATCCTAATGATGTGATTAATTCAAAAGATATTTATCTACATTATGAATCACAAAAGTCTTAGATCTAACATAATTTTAATAACATTTTATTTTTTATTAATATTTTTCCTTATTAAAAACTATTAATATTTAAAATATTTATTATTATTATTATTATTTTAATATTAAAATTTATTTTTTATTTTAAAAAATAATAATTGTTTTTTCTCTTTCTATGATGAAAGAGGTTGCATCTTGACATATCATATCTTCAATGATTTCCCCACTATTCTTAAGCATTAGAGTCATCGTTGAGTATGAAATGAGCATATGTTACTCTCAAGGAAGTCCTAATGACATTAATCTAGTTGTTGACCATTTTGCAAGAGGAATTTTGTATTTTTCCTTTTGAAGTTAGAGAAGATATTGTCGGTCTAAGAAAAGTATCGAACAAAAGGCGATGTGTTTTTATTCGAAGCGTTAGTTTGAATATTTAATATTTATATATTTATATATTTAATATATAATATTATTAAAGATTATTATTTGATATTGTTGGTTTAAGAAAAGTATTCAACAAAAGTTTCAGTGCTTTTAGTCGAAAGATTAGTTTAAATATTTAATATTATTAATATAATCACAATCCTATATCATATTCTATAATTTTGTTTTAGTATTTAATATTATAAAATATATAAAATATTTAAATATATTATTTGTGAGAGGAATTTTGATTTTTTTTTTTGGAATTAGAGAAGATATTGTTGGTCAAAAAAAATATTTAATAAAAAGCCATGTGTTTTTAGTTAAAGGGTTCGAGATCAATATCAATTTCTGTTTTCAAACATGATGTATTAAGAAAGACTTTTACTTAAATGTTTCCTCTTTTCCCTTTCCCAAGGCATGCATGGGAACCAACAAGAGGTGAGTGAGTTGCCATTGAGATGTAGTAGTTTCAAAAATTTCTCTATTAATCTCAAGCACTAGAGTAATCACAGTGCACGTAAGGAGTAGGTGTTGAGTTACCTGAAGTCTTAATGGGATCCAACCAATAGTTTTCCATCTTTAAAAGATTTTCATGTTTTTCCTTTTGGAGTTAGAAGAAGACTTTGTCTTTGAGTTAGAAGTTGTCACACATAAACTGTTAAAGAAAAGCATGTAAAAAAAGACAATGTGTTAGTACTAAGGGTTTGATTCTAGTGTCAATCCTCAATTTCTAGTAGAATGTATCAAGAAAAACTTTTACTTAAAATGTCTCCTCTTTCCCATTCTATAAGGACTGCCATGCATAGGAATCAATAAGAGGGGAGTTGATAGACACAACACCTGGATTTTTTTTTTTACTTAAACGTCTCATCTTTCCTATTCCATACAGACTCTCGTGCACAAGAATCAATAAGAGAAAAGTTGCTTCTCAACATATTGCAAATACAATGAATTGTTCTTTGGTCTCAAGCACTAAAGTCATCATAATCCTTGAAAGGATCATACATTGAGTGTTAGGAAGTCTTAACATGATCACCCAATGGTCATCCATCTTCACAAGAGGGAATTTGTGGAATTCCTTTTGAGTTGGAGAAGACTTTTCCATTGGGCTTGAAACTAATGCATCCAACATTTTCATAATCCACGTGCTTTACCCTAGAATCTACTACCATTTTTTAAAATAGTCCATCCATAAATAATTTTACTTAAATGTCTCATCTTTCTCATTCCAAAGGTGCTTCCATGCACGGGAATTAACAAGAGGGGAGTCACCTCTTGAGATATCATAATTACAATCTCTTTTCCACCATTCTTAAACACTAGAGTCATTGTAGTGCAAGAAAGGAGCATGTTTTGAGTCTTAGGTAGTATTAATGGTATCACAGGGGCTTCACTAGGGAGCAATACCATACCACATGCGTTCATATTGAGGGATATATATTGATGGAAAAATGACATAATATATTGAGCATATAATAGGGGCTAAAGGGTTTTTATATTGGCGGGTGTAAAAAATGGAGCTCAAAGTTAATAAAAAAATATGAAGAGCTATAAAAACGTTATGAAAAAATGTATACTTACAATATCTAGTGAAAGTAGGGTTTTTTTTAATCGGAAAGGTGCATTGGGTTCATATTGGTAAGGGGTTAAATAATGTGATTTTTAGAGGTATTTTCCAATATGTAGTCAAATTAAGGGTTAATTGTTTAGCATGACACAAATGCACGTGATATGTCAAAGGTTGATTGAGTGAGGCCCCCATGAATGGTATCTACCCAATGATCATCTATCTTCATAATAGGGATTTCATGTTTTTCCTCTTGGATTTGGAGGAGGATTTAGCTTTGCATTAAAAATTGTCACCTAGGAATGGTGATAACAAAGTATGCAATGCTTATTTTTGGCTTTGATTGCCAATTTCTAAGATAATGTTCCCAAAAATCATTTTATGTAAATGTTTCCTCTTTCCCGTTTCAAAGGGATTTCCATACATGGGAATAAACAACAAAGGAGTTCCTTTTTGAGATATAACAACGAACAACTTCTCCATTACCCTCAAGCATAGGATTTGTTGTAGTTCATAACAACACTATGGACCTTGAATCTTAGGAATGTCTTAATTGGATTCGACCAATGGTCATCCATCTTCATGAGAGGGCTTTTGTGTTTTTCCTTTTGGAGTTCAAAAAGGTTTTGGCTTTGGCTTAGAAGTCACCACATACCCATGGTAAAAGCATGACATGCAAAAAAAGGCAATGTGATCATAATGTAAGGATGCAACTCTAACGCTTTTCATTTTTCACCATGGTGAATCAGTAACAGTTGGAGTAATCTGGGCAAGGCCTATGATGAAATCTTCTGGTTGCCACTATAACAACAAGAGTATATCTAATATCCCACAAACCGAATATGAAAATAACTTATGAGTTAGCAAGATTTGAGATGTCACGTGGGTCAGGGCGTTTACTCTTCAAGCCTTATAACAATGGGCCAAACATGTCCCTTGGAATTGAATGTGGGTAAATGAGAGAACAAACCATGCTCCAAACCACTTGAGTTGCAAACCTAAAAAAAATCTAACATTAATGACAACTTTCTAAAACAATACATTGAAAAATTCCTTCTTCATACTCCAAAGGTTTTAAGTCAACTTAAATAACCAAATCACTTTTTAATATAAAAAAATTTAGAGGAACTTAAAGTTCTTGAAATATAATAATTATAATGACTTCTCCATTACTCTCAAACACTAGAATTATCATAATGCATAAAATTAAGCCATAAAGAGTTCTAATTGGATCAAACTAATAATCATCTAGGCAACTAAATTTAACATATTCATACTCCAAAGGTTTTAAGTCAACTTAAATAACCAAATCACTTTTTAATATAAAAATTTACATAAATACATATTGACGTAACAAACAAGTCTAATTATCAATATTTTTCTGTTTTTTCAACACTTATCATTAGAATTGACTTTATATATTTTGTAGTGAATTGTGATTTTTCATTATTTAAATTGTGTGGATTCAACAAGTTACATTTACAATTCCAATATTTTTTTTGGATTTTTAGTAAGATTAAAATAAAATTGGTCCTAAAGAAAGACACGACTAGAAAATGTTCTTCTAGAATTCCACAATAGAATTCTTAGTAAAATAAATTTTTTTCCTTTATTTGAAATGTATTTTTGAATGAATAAAGAAATTTAAAATTCTGAAAAAATCATTGGGACTTTATATATATTGAACAACTCAAATTTACCATTCCAACAAATTTTCATGGAATTGAAGAAAAATTCATAACAAATTACACCCGAACAAAAAAAGAAGAAGAAGAAGCTTAGTAACATTTAAACTATGCTAATTTTAAATCATTAATTAGATGAATTGTTAGACACTTTTTCTTATAGTCAATTTTCCCAAAAATTTATTGGAATGTCAAGGTGTAATCCTCACAAAATTTTGAAAACACTTAATCCATTTATATATTAAAAAATGTGTTTAAACAATTAAAATGGACGTAGTTTAACTTGGTGAAATTGTCTTTTTTCGGAAAACTTTTTTGGATTAATTTTAACCAAACTCGTAGAGATTTAAAAAATCAAATTCAAATTGTTGAATTTAGAATTTTGAAAGTCAAAGAAATTTTGCAGGGTATTTTTTTTTTTTTTTGGGGGCGATGGTCCTTCTATTGACTATTTATATTTATCATGGTTGTTGTGCTTAAATAAAGTTTGTCCTGCCCCCAACCTCGCCCGAAGTTGAAAACTGTGTTGTTCTGTTCGTGGCTCAACTCGCTCGGGACAGGAAAACTAGGTTTGCAGAGTGTTGAATCCATTCATATTTTCAAAATATATTTTAAACTACAAAATATCATAAAATTGTATGCCTGAATTCACTCAATTTTACCAAAAACTAAGTCATTAAAAATATATAATTTTATAAAAATATATATCACTTAATTTTACCAAAAACTGTATCACCAAGGAAAAAGACAAAAACATGGGAAGAAAAAAACAAAAAAACATGAGTTAAACTATACTATTTTGAATTTTACTTGTTAAACTATACCATTTTAAATTTTCAAAAAAATAAAAGGATAAATGTGTTAAAAAACTAAAATCACATTTCTAAAAATCCTAATATTCCAAAGACAATCTAATCCTCTACCATCGTTCGATGCGATTGATCTGGATTGATGTTAAATCAACGGATCGATAAATCCAAGTAGTAGTTGTGAGAAATGGATCGATGTGAAATAGAAAGTAGAGAAAACCAAATAGTTTCTGTGAATCTTGGATTTCTCTACTATGAAGATCGCTGATAAGCAAATAACTCCAAATACAGCACCACCGCTCTGTACTCACGAGCTATAACCACCGCTCTGTACTCACGAGCATGATCGGTGCGTCATTGACGTGAATTCATCATCCTCACGCATTTCGGAACTCCTCGGATCCCGATAACACTACGACTTTCCACGACCAAAATTCCAATTTCCGGCGACACACAACTTTTCCGATTCAATAATAACGAAATTCACACCCGCCCGAGGCAGTCCGGCCGTCTGAATATGGTCCCGCCCTTCCACTATTTCGCATTAAATTAAATTCGTTGTGAACGAATATTGGATGACAATTCGCCGATGTCACCGATTGGAAAACAAAAAATAATAATATATATATGGATATAATTCAGTTATGCTTTGTTTGAATGAATCAATGATGAATTTGTCATACTAAGGGGGCAAATGGAGATAGCCGCAAGTGGCCCACCTGTGCGCAAGTGAAAGATAACGTTTTTAGCCATATTTACTCATTACCCATCTGCTTGTTCTTATTTAAAATGGCTTATTTTGTGAGAGTCCATTCGATTCCCTGCCCCTGGAAGTGGTAACCCTGTTTGCTTTTTTCGGTGGCCTGTCCTGGTCTCTGTCATGGGTTTTGGGGATTCGGTGAGGATTTTGCCTGACATTCCATTCTCTTTAAAGTACTTTAAAATTGCTGATTTGGCCCAGGACGGATGCACTCCTAACCTGCTGTCGCCTGAGACCAGAATTTGGTATTGATAAAGCTTGCACTGCTTACAGGTTCGAGTTCATAAATAAGGCAACAGCTGCAGGATAAGGAGAGCGTTCATTTTAAAGGACAATTGAGAATGGTGGCAACAAGGAAGTCTCGTACTCTTCGGCAACAATGGCTTTCCAGATTAATGGACTTTCGGCTTCTCAGCTTAATGTTTGCGCTTCTGGTATTTACTACAACATGTTTGCTGGTTTCTAAAAAGGTCAGTTCCGCCATTCCCAATTTTGGGTTTTGAGATATTTTTGGCTATTTTTTTTAAGACCCCAAAGTCTCTGAGCCTCTTTATTGGTTTTCTGATTCTGCTGCTTTTCAATTAGATGGATTCTCTGTTTAATTCTCTGTTTTTTTTGTATGCATATGCAGTTCGATGCTATCACACGAATAAAGACAGTTGCTGGGGACAATCTGAAACCCACCCCATGGCATGATTTTCCACTGAAAATTTTTTCTACTTCTAGCAGATATGGGAGAGCTTCACAGATATTCCAGTGCTCCTACTTGAGCTGCGCTTCGCCCTTGAGATTGATACAGCCATCCATCAGTAGATATAACCGCTTCCAGAATAGCAGCAGGTCCTGTCCTGCCTTTTTCCAGTGGATTCACGAGGATCTTGCTCCGTGGCGGGGTGGAATCACAGAAGACCACATCAGGGCTGCCCAAGAATTCGCTGCCTTTCGGGTTATAATTGTGGACAGTCGCCTGTATGTGGATCTATACTATGCCTGTACCCAGACCAGAATGATGTTTACAATTTGGGGACTGTTGCATCTCCTGGAACGGTATCCTGGTTTGGTACCTGACGTGGATCTCATGTTCGAGTGTATGGATAGGCCCACGATTAGAAGATCAGAATATGATTTGGGCAAGAAATCGCCACCTCCTCTGTTTCGGTACTGCAGCAACGGAGATCACTTTGACATTCCTTTTCCAGATTGGTCCTTTTGGGGATGGTAAGCAAAATGGTCAATTCATGCTTAGTAGTTCATGTGTATGAATCCTTCTGCAAACTGTGATTGGAAAAGCATTTTGTCGGTTTTAAGTGTAGCATCAAACCTGGTTTACAAAATTTCGAAGACAGGTGCATTCAGTAATAGAAAGTCCCCAAATAAAATTGCAGATGTTTTGGAGAATAGCATAAGTTCACCTAATCCCTCTCCTAACAGATTAGTATTAAGATAGGATCAATTTATTGCCTAAGCATGCAAAGTAGGGAATCCCATCCATTCATCAATCCTCCTGCATTCCTGTTTGGCTTGTATATCAAGAGTTCCGATATCACTTTCTCCGGTGAAGTGTTTTGCAATATTTGCCCTTTCCTTATATAGATTTCTTTTCTCATACCAGTTCTGTGCACTTGGAAAATATGTGTGTGTTTTATTAATATTTTTTTACAGTGTTACGACTTACGATTGTCCAACTAGTTTACGTTGTGGTTGTTTTTTTTTTCTTCTGCTGATATATTTATTATTTACAATTAATTTTTTTTCGAAAGGCAAATAGTTTTACTTTAGGATATAGTGAAGTTGGATATATTTAGAACCACTTTTTCTCCAAGGAAAAACTTGCAGGGAAACCCAAGGGATGCTTCCCCAAATTCATGGATAGTAGTCCAAGCAAACCTGTTGGTAAAGAGTAGTGTGCCTAACCCAAAGCACTTGGCTGGGCACCTGCTAGTATGGAGCTAGCCAAATGTCCACAACATTGGCAACAAACAGTTGAGCTAGCCCCTTGTGCTCCAACCATTATCCAATAAATCTTGACATTTTTTACTTTTAAATCCGTTTGTTGGCCATATTCACAACTAACGTCCAATAAACTTTAAAGACAGTTACATTTTTGCCATTCAAATCCAATCAACTCTAAGTCTACAAAATTCCTTCTGACCTCTGAAGATGTATCCACATCTAGAAAATGACCATCAAGATTGAATGCTTCAAAGCAACCTTTGGAGCAGTTTTTGCAACTGATTCTTTAAGTTGATAAAAATATAGTACTTAGACTTTCTATTAATTCTTTTATATTCACCCTTCACGTTTCCTTTGGCTTAATTTTCATGCACTGTCAAAATAATACAGGACATGTGCCTGGCCTCATCCACAAGACATCATAGGATGTTCATCAGATATCCAGCCCGTTTCTCCTTGGCTTCATCTATGTGAAGTTATTTATTCTGTCGAAACATCCCAGGAGTTTTACTTGGCTTTATCCAGAAGACTCCATAGGATGTTTATTGGACATACCATGTGATGCTCTTTGGTTTAGTTTTGATGAGGGCATTTACTCTGTCAAAGTAACCCAGTAGTTGTACTTGGCCTTATCGCAATATGTCGCAGAACATTTATTTACCCCGTTGCTGTCTAGGGTGGTTGAAAGCAGCATTGAAATGATTGTAAACAATATCTCACAATGGCAGACTTTCAGGGGCTGTTGCATGCCCGATCACAAAGAATCTCATAGTGGCATGGACTCTAGGTTGTAACTTGTGACAGAAGTTAGAACACAAACGTCTACTTCACGATACTGAATAGGCGTCCCATAGCGTCATTTTGGCCATATCAAGTTCAATTTAGACCAATTCTTCTGAGGTTAGCTTGACTTGTTTAGCATTTCCAAGTTTATTCTCTTTTATGAATTTAACTCAAAGGGCCATAAGCATGCATCTGGCACAGGGTAACAAGGCCGCAAGGTTCAAATGAGTCTCCAAGATACTACAAACAGTTGTAAGCAAGCCCATAAATAAACCTAGGAAAAATCCCACTGAAGAACAATCTAAAAGATGGTCACAGGCTTTCCCAAGGTCTACCTCAAGATCATCTCTCTTTCTCTCTAGGGAGTACTAGCCATATAGGGACTCAATTTCAGTAGGAGTGTATTCCCAGAAACTGTGGAAATGGCCAGAGGTGCTTTACTCTTGGTCAAGTGCCTACAGCAAGTTGCAACTCTATCCACCAAGCAACAAGATCCAGACAATCAAACAACCAAGCATTGCCAAAATATACTTTTAAAAATGATTGATGCAGAACCAATTCTACCAGTGGGATTTTAGATTGCTATCGGTTCCTCATTTCAGGTCATCTTACCTGTAAAGAAAAAGCCTCGTAGATAGGAAAATCTAACATTGTTCTTGCAACCCATTTCCAAATAGTTCACAATATATGATTAGCTAAATGATGAAAAGTTCATAATTTTCCACAATTTTTGTTCTAAATAATAACCATCCTTACAAGCTGATCATTGAATATTAAGGTCCTCTTAATGATTGCAAAAGTGTACAAAATCATGACAATTGTAATATGAATTTTCTGTTTGAGGTATAAGATGGAAAAAATTCAACTAAATTAAATCTCGAGCCTTATAAAAGAAAAGCTTGGGTGTTGAATGAAAAAAATGTCAAATCTAGGAAATATGTTTCAATTCCATGTATTAATCATATGGGGTGGAATCATGAAATCATGCTCAAATGCAATTTGTGGAATCATGAAATCATGCTCAAATGCAATTTTTCTTATTTGAAATAGCTGAAGCTTCCCACTCGGAGTCTTGTAAGTTTCAGGTCTTTACAATTGGAGTTTTCCAATCAAAAAGGTAAGTAGAGCACTTATATATGGTCTCACAGCCATATTTTGCTGCTCAAGAGTCAAGATCGTCGTATACTTTAAAGTATGATCCATGGAATTCCAGACTTAAGCTTGCATGGCATAACCAATGTGGTTATGATTTCCAACCACTTGATTAAATTTTGAAATTGAACTTTATCATGCCTTGCTCAGTTTTGAAACTAATGGACACCCAATCTTATCAATTCCATTGTATTAATTGGGGCCAAGCCATGAAGTCATGTTTAAATGCAAAATCGCTTCTTTGAAATGGCTAAACCCTCAAACTCCTTAAATATCTTTGAGATGGAGTTTTTATAAATTGCAGGTCTTTGCAATTGGAGTTGTTCAGTCAAAGGGGTCGTTAAACCACATATATATTGTCTGACAGCCATATGCTTGTGAGTCAAAATCTTCCATTCTCCAAATTATGATCTTTGGAAATCCATGCTTAACCTTTCATGGCATATCCAATATATTCATAATAACCAACCACTTGTTTAAATTGTGTAATTGAACTTTATTATGCATTGCCTGTTTTTTAAACTGATTGCCATCCAATGCTATCAACCCATGAACGAGAACCATATTTTTAACAGAGACTGATATATATGGGTTTTGAGGCATTCTTATAAGTTATAACATATCTTTGAACACAAGATTCAAATATAATGTGGTCAAAATCATCATTGTACCATGTTTGTTCAGCTCTTACACTGTGATCTCGATTCTTCACTAATATCGATTGTGAGATACTGGCAATAACATCTTCTTGAGAAGCATGTTTCCAGTTATATTATTTCTTGTTGATTTATAGCAATCTTCATTGACATCCTTGAGTGTTTTCTCAGGGCTGAAGTGAATCTACCACCTTGGGAAGAAGAGTTCGATGATATTAAAGTAGGGTCCAAAGATGTGAAGTGGGTGGACAGAAAACCTTTGGCATATTGGAAAGGAAATCCTGATGTGGGTGCTCCTATACGGACAAAATTATTTGAATGCAGTAACTCCCAGACATGGGGGGCTGAAATTATGCGGCAGGTGGGTTTCCAACAATTTGTCTTTCTTGATAAGTTCAAGGGTATTAAAGCAGTGTCCATGGGTCCATTCACCAATAAGATGCTACTGTCCTGTAATCTCTTGCAGGCCTTCAAACGCTAACCTGAGTATGTTGTGTAAAATTCTAACAACTTATGCTTCCTTGCAGGATTGGCTTGCAGAGGCAGGTATGGGCTATGAGCAGTCCAAACTCTCGAAGCAGTGCAGGCACAGGTGAGAATAACTAAGTTTGGATATTCATGCATACATCTGAAGTCTTACCAAGTGATTCATGTAGCATTTGCTTATTGTAGTGTGTTTTTATGCTTGTTCTTTTTCTGAGTCTTTTTCAATCAGCAATGCTTTATCAGTGAGAAAACTTTAGTTGTCTTAGCCTTTACTCTCCTTACACAGGTATAAACTCTACGTGGAAGGTTTTGCATGGTCTGTGAGCTTCAAGTATATACTATCATGTGATTCACCTGTGCTTGCTGTAAGCCCTGAATACTATGATTTCTTCACACGCGGGCTCATGCCGAGAGAAAACTATTGGCCAGTGAGGCCCCAAAAACTTTGTTCGTCCATTAAGTTTGCTGTTGACTGGGGAAACAGCCATCCAACTGAGGTACTCTATCGGCTACCCTCTGTATTTATTTATTCCTCCATATGCATCAACAACCCCTTTTTTTTACCTCCAATGTTGTGAATGGCACAGATTGTTGTGTGTACACATATCAAATACCAGTGAAATTCCTTTCTGTATTCTAATTGTTGTTTGTAGTGAATAAAGAAATAATGTAGCTAGACAACGCATCTTTTAGGTGATTGTTAGTGGTTAGATTTGTGTTGGCTAGATCTCTGCTGGCAGAAGTATTTCGTATGCTCTAGAATACAGCTATCCAGCATTCTAGATGGAAACGACTGTAATCATCATGCATAGAAATAATGAGATACATCCATGATGAGTAATGGATATAACATTTTATCTATGTATATTGATATAAATATGCCTGGCATCCCCCTAGCCTCTAGGGGACTGCCAAGAGGACAACAATCATCTTTGCACCATTGTATACGTCACACTGCACACACAGCTCATTATATCCTAGCTTGCTCCTCCAGTTAGTTACACAAGAGTGGAGCTAGATTGTGTAACTGACACAGCTAATTATACAATTTACTAGACTGAAGCTAATTTAATGCATTCAACTTACCATGATGCATAGCCTCCTTTTCCATCAACTTTAACCATCAGATCGTAGTGACCTTCTAAATTTCCTTTTCCTTCTTTTCTCAGAGGCCTGTCTAGGTGATTTAATTTTTTACTTGAAGTCTTTTCGTTCTTTGGGAAATCCTCTTCATCTATGAACTTGTATAACCCATCAAAATTCTCAAAATCAATTATGCTATTTTTGGCACAAATAACATCTGTAATGTTATAATTTTGCAGGCAGAAGCCATTGGGAAACGAGGCCAACAATTTATGCAGAACCTAAACATTGAAACTGTTTATGATTACATGTTTCATCTTCTTTCAGAATATTCAAAGCTACAAAAATTCAAGCCTCAGGTTCCCACTACTGCACAGGAGGTATGCAAAGCATCTATTCTCTGCCTTGCAGATTCAAAAGAAAGGATGTTTTTAGAAAAGTCTATCCCAAAGACTGCAGCAAAATCACCGCCTTGCTCTCTGCCTAGTCCCAATCATGACTTGATCAAGAACTGGGTGGAAAAGAAAAACAACATTATCAATCAAATCGAGAAGATGGAAGATGTGAATCGGACTAAGAAGAAGGAAGATGTGCGTCAGGGTAAGAAAATGGAAAAAATACCCAGGGCTAAGTAGATGGAAGATGTGCCTTAGGTTAAGAAGATGGAAAATCTAAATAGGGCTAAGAAGATGGAAGATGTGCATCGTACTATATGAAGATGGAATATGTGTCTTGGAAGAAGAAGTTGGAACATATGCATTGGACTAGGAAGTCAAAAGATATGCCCAGAGCAAGAAGATGGTAGATACTTCACAGTATAACTGTCAGGAATGCAACTGGATATCCACGTCTTATGGGTTCATGCTTATTTTGAAGATACATGCCCCTTAAGAGAACAGTTCCGTCTAGATCAGATTTATCTTAGAGATATTGTTCCATGCAGATATGACATGCGAACAAGAGACTAATGTAGAATTACATGATTTTTTCCTTGCAGTATGTAATTAAGATGCAGGTATCATGTACGAAGATGAGATTAATGTAGGACTGCATTATTTTTATCATGCAATGTGCCTGCATGCAAATCACAAAAGATAGAAAGGTCATTGTAGTTTATAATACTATGTATGCTTATTCAACTATATGATGAAAGGCACTTCTTCAATTGAGTAATCTTGCTGTGTGTGCTTTAATGTGCTCGGTGATGTTCAGTTCTGCTTCTCTTATGTTCTGATTTTTTTTCACAAGAGGCTGAATCAGAAAGGGCATAGGAACCAAATTCAGACGAAGATCCACTCCCTTTTCTTCCAGGTGTTGGTGTCATGTAATCATGGTGATTGTGTGATGATTGTGCAAACCAAACGGTAGAAATTTCAGAGTTCACTGACCAATGTAAGGGAGTTTAATTTGTTGGTTGGCACAAACATCCTGTATGATGTGTCAACTGTTATTCTTTGGAATCTGATAAGTTTATTGCTCTACATATTTTGTATTGTAATTAAAAAAAAAGTTAAAAGTCAATATTATCTCTGATTGCTGAGAAACAGCGACTTTTAGTTGAGAAACATGCTCAACTTCTGAAAATGGAATGAACTATAGTGATAATCCATGTTACATGAATAAAAGACGAGAATAAAACATTGCTGCTCTAAAATTTGTTAGTGGATTGATACCACTATTTCAAAGGCATTACTCAACAAGTGTAGATATGAAATATGAAAGTCAAAGTGAAACTTGTTTTGCATTCGTAAAACAATAAAATCTGCAATGCGAAATTAAAAAAGTAGCCCTTCTCTAAGACACAACATAAACTTTTCAACAATAATATGTTTTTTCATTCCTCTCCATCTACTATATACTTCAACTCTTTTTGAGCATCCTGTACACAGTTTAAGGTATTTGTATCACTCAACTAGACATTTAAAGTATGCTACCAAACCAACCCATTGAGCTCCTTCCTGATTTTTTGTATCTGAAATGTCATCCAATTATTGAATTAGCCATATTATCTCTAATTTCTCACTCATCAAGGTCACAGGATTTTATTCACTTTTGGTCACATTCTTCTGCCTCAGTTGTAATTGATTTTTAACCATTTGCATCCAAGACGACCATTGTTTTACAACAATTCCTCAAACCATCTTCAAATAGTTGCAACAATACCACAAAACACTTTCAAATTTGTGGACTGCATATGGTATCTGGGCAAATCACTGAACTTGTGCCCTAGTCGGGGCATTTTTATTGACAATGGCACATGAAAAATGGATCTCCTTGGTCGCTTGCAAAAGAAAAATCCTTATATATGTTATTGGTCAAACCCTAAAATATGTGCAAATTGTGCCTTAATTTTTTTGTTCAGAGTCAAAGTTGCTTTGTATCTCTGCACGTTTTGGGCCATTGGTGCTTCTTATTGGTCATATTGTTGCATCCGTTTCTATTGGGTGCTCATTATGCAAGTCATTTGGATTTGTGTTTGGCTTGCCAGGAGCTTGAAAACCTCCAAATGTCCAATTTCTTATAATCTTCTGCACAAGCCTTTCGAATCTTCACGAGTTGTGTTTGTCCCTTGTGAATTCGAATTCGACTTCCATAGATGAAGAATGATTTTAGTAAAAAAAACCAACCTGTAAGTGCCTTGCCTTTCAATGCATAATCGCTCCATCACTTACAGTGCCTTTGAAATATCTTCCCATATCAATATTGTTCACCGCTTGACTTATCACAAGCTCAACGTTAACACAATATCATCTGAAACCTCAAAGCATATTTTTATTTTAAATGTGACCTTCAATTATCTTCCCATATCAATATTGTTCATCATTTGGCTTATCCTAATCTCTATGTTGTTACAATATCACATGAAAGCTCAAAGCATATTTTTATTTTAAATGTGACCTTCAATTATCTTCCCATATCAATATTGTTCATCATTTGGCTTATCCTAATCTCTATGTTGTTACAATATCACATGAAAGCTCACAGTAATCTCTTTTGTTTCAAAAGGAGGGAAAAGCACCATATCATGAAAATTCAGAGTAATCTTTATGTTGTTCCAAAATGAGCGACAATTATTTGCATCCTGTCTTTTATTGCATCTTACTTTATCTAGTGATTATTATATTTAAAGTATTGGTTCATAAGGATATTGGAACACTTGGAGAACTTACTCACTGATTATTGTAGGGTCATTGAATTTACTAGGTAGGTTACTGCTCCTATAATACATTAGTACATTTTTTGAGAATCTTGTAAGCTCAATTAAAGTCAACCAATTGAAGATAGTTTATAACCTTACGTTAGGTCTAAGGGTGGTATCAACATGATCTCCCTCCTAGAACTCTCCATTCCTCTTTAATTAGGCCATGATTGAGGCTACCTAGGTTTGGACCGCTTGCAAGTTTAGACTCAACCAAGCTTATTATGATACATAATATTAAAAAGAAGAACCCCTATTACAATTTAAGGACATGCCAAGGTCAATCCTACCTTATTTATAACAAAAATGAGATCTCATAAACAAAAGAATATGAGGATAATATAATTAGTATACACACACATAAATTTAAATATTATTATTTTTATTTAAATTTACCAAACTAGGTCATCATTACATGACACATTTCCCTCATGATGGTGTGTAGAATGCACCTCTTAGGAAAAAAGGAAAAGGGAGAGAGAAAGAGAGGGCACATGTTTAATATTTCGAAGGAAGCTGCATGGTACAAGGGGCATTCAAACTATCCTCGTTCCAATTGATTTTTTAATTCAAATTCAACCAAAGAATTGACATAATTCAAAGTTCCACAATAGTTGGAATTCACTCCATCGTACCACTTTGCTTCAAGGTGTTTTTGGCTTCTCTTAAAATTGACCTAGAACCTTAAAAAACCCAAAATTTTTGGATCCATTAGAACTTTGGGTGTAATGTTTCATTGGATTTTAGCGTAGCTCATAAAAAATGGGGAATTTTTGGTGCCCATTTCGAAGTGATAATTTTTAATCCTTTCATGTGTAATATTCAAATAATATTTCATTTCAATTTTGTGACTTGACCTTTCAACTTAAACTTTACATGTCATTTCATATGTATGAAGCCACCACTAAATTGCATAATCCATGCTCATTTGTTACAAATTGCACCAATAACAAGGGTGCTACACATCGTGATGCACTAAGCACCACACTAGTTTTGCGCTATACCATCTTTCCATGCCAGCGCTGTGGCAATGTTTTTCATGTTTGATTCGTAACATTTCTCATTGCTTTAGGACCCCAACAACGCTCATTGTTCTTGCCACATTAGAACTTCCAACAAAACATACATTACTAAATCTTTAATTACTGTGTTGAGAATATCCATTGCTACTTCAACAATCACAACTTTGCATCAATGCATTAACAATGTAGCAACATGTTAATGACAACTCATACATAAATGGAACCACACATAAGACATATTGGGTGCCCAAAGTGGATTCAATCATCATAATGATCATGCACAATTTGATGCTAAACTTTGATCGAAACATGTTTTTAATTGATTTGATTTCATGCCACGAAGTAGTGCTCAACCCCATACACAATGCTTATCATTGATTGCCCAAGATCACCTTGGATAAAGCTATAATATTCTTGTTCATGGATAAATATTTTCTTATAGATAATTTCTAGAATATCTTTTTGGCATCTTAGCATGGTGGCCCCTAGCATAATGAACTCTCCTTATGGTCATCCAAAAATTCATTGCACAAAGGGAAGGCTTTGGTTACGACAACATGGTTCTCAATGGTAGGATATTTTTAGAGTAGGTGTCAATGCTTCCAATACAAGTTTTACAACAAGTCTCATGATTGGTTACCTTTGTCAAAAGTGAAAGGAAAATTCAAGGTTTGCTAATTAGACTTGTTCAAATGAATTTAGGAGTTGTTCATGATTCTCTCTCCATGAATCTAGGGCCCCACCATGTGATGGAAGGATTGCAACATGAACATAGCCAAGAAATTAAGGAATACAAGATACATTATGGCTACATGTGTCTATTCCATAAACTTATGTTAAATCCCCATTTGAACTTGCCTTGGAGGCTTAAATCCGTGTAGTTGAATTGGACTTTTTGGGTTGTGAATTGTTTGGAAGCCTTTGGTTAAGCCTTAGAAGGCCTTTTTTTGTCTATCCCTTCATTCCTAAAGTCTTAGTTGTTAACCATATTGATTCAAACTGGATCATTATATTATTTGTCAACTATCCCGATGCTTTTATAGTGAAAAATTGGGGGAATCAACTTGTAGGGTCATTTTTAACAATGGATTCCAATTTGGAGAATTGGTGTCTGAAACCCTTTGGAGCCATTTTGAGGCATTAAATGATGTTTTCTTGGGGAAAATCCTCTCACTTATGCGTACCCTCTAGTGCTATTCTACACTCAAAGACAATTCCAACAGTGCAAGAATCTCGTCGAATGGAGTTTGTAGGAAAAAAGTTATGCCTCCTTCAAGTTGACCTACCATGTTAACTAACATGGTATGAGAGGATGCCATGTTAGCACTCATTATTCATGTATATGGGGCTAACCATGTGTGGAATTTCAAGAAGACTCTGTAAGGTCCAAAATTGTAACTCTAGTTGAGGGTTGAGGGAGTAAAATCTTATCGCTAGTTGACTATTGGGCTATTGGGAGTGATCTAGCTTAGATCATTATATTATTTTTGACAGTGTTAGTGGTAGAGCCTAGTTTGGAGAATTGGGGTCAGAACCTTCTAGGGCTAGTTTGAGGCCCTAAATGACATTTTTGTGGGTAAAACTTTGCTGCTTAAGTGCCACAACCCATGACACTATTCTACACTTGAAAACCTTTCCAATAGTGTAACAATCATATCAATCATAGTTTGGATGCAAAATTTATCCCTCTTGAAAGTTGATCTATTGTGATTGACTACCATAATTCGAGAGAATTCCATGTCAACCTCTGTTACTCATGGAAAATGGGATAGAAACGTGGGGACTATGAAGAATACTTTAGAATGGTTAATTTGTAACTCATATTGAGGGTTGAATGGGTAAATTTAACCCCTATTTGGTTATCGGGCCATGTTACAACCAGACCACAAGGAGAAAAAGAGGTTCCATTCTATCTGCTTACATTTTGTTCCATAGTAGAGTAGAGTAGATGAGTGTAGATATGGAGAGAGCATAAAAGAGGCGATTTGTGTTTTGTAGCATCCCACAGGCCACAGGTCTCAAGAAGTCTATAAAGAATGCCTACTCTTTTATATTTGCATCATTTCCATCTAGAAAAAAAGAGAGTATAGAAACCTCACCTTCCAGTTGGAATTTCTCTTGAAAGGGTTTCCTAGTTCATATATTGGTGTGTGTTTATAATTCACTATTATCTATTTTTCACATTTTATCTATTGAATGTATATTCAGAAAAAAATAATTAGATATCATTTTTTGGGATTCAACTGCGTTAATTAAGTCATTCATCTATCACCATTTCCATGAGGTAGTCGTAACTAACCAATTTCTCATAATTTTTGAATAGTCCAGTTAGCACTCATTGCATCGGGTGATGCTCACAGGGGTGAAGAAGTGGGATTGAAACTAGTGAAATGAATCACATAGAGTCAATCATCACTTCCTAGGCTTGCACCTGGTAAATCAGGACTTCCCGGAAGGTCACTCATCCTAGATTGCCTCTGGCTCAAGCACGCTCAACTCTGGAGTTTCCCCCACAATAAAACCCACTTAGCTTGCTACCCCATTTGAAAAACCCTAGCAAGTATTGTGCCTCATGAACCATTCAAGTAGAGCTCCCTTCACTCTTTGTATTTAAGTATTGAAGGAATTTCGTAGTGCATTATATTAGATATCATTTTTTGGGATTCCACTGCGTTAATTAAGTCATTCATCTATCACCATTTCAATGAGAGGTAGTCGTAACTGACTAATTTCTCATGATTTTTGAATTGTCCACTTAGCACTCATTTCATTGGGTGATGCTCATCGGGGTGAAGAAGTGGGATTGAACTAGTGAAATGAATCACATAGCGTCAATCATCAATTCCTGGGCTTGCACCCGGTAATCAGGATTTCCAGGGAGGTCACCCATCCCATATCGCCTCTATGTGGACTATTCAAAAATCATGAGAAATTAGTTAGTTATGACTACCTCTAATGGAAATGGTCATATATGAATGAATTGACTAACACAGTTGAATCCCCAAAAATGATATCTAATATAATGCACTAAGAAAAACCCTCAATACATAAATAAAAAGAGGTAAGGGAGCTCTACTTGAATGGTTCATGAGGCACAATACTTGCTAAGGTTTTGCAAATGGGTTAGAAAGCTAAGTGGGCTTGATTGTGGGGAAAAATCCACAGTTAAGCACACTTGAGCCAGAGGCGATCTAGGATGGGTGACCTTCCAGGAAGTCCTGGTTACCGGGTGCAAGCCCGAGAAGTGATGATTGACGCTATGTCATTCATTTCACTAGTTTCAATCCCACTTTTTCACCCCTATGAGCATCGCCTGATGCAATGAGTGCTAAGTGGACTATTAAAAAATTAGAAGAAATTAGTTTGTTACGACTACCTCTAATGGAAATGGTCATAGATGAATGACTTAATTAACACAATTGAATCCCAAAAAATGATATCTAATCTAATGCACTGTGAAAACCCCTCAATACTTAAAAAAAAAATTAATAAATACATAAATATAAGGAAAATTAATCCTCATAGTATAGATTTCAGATTTCAGTCTATTTGTATTAGATCTATTGTGACAAATTGTGTAGTGTAATATGAATGCTAGTTTACAAATCATATTGGTATTAGAGTATATTTCTTTGGGTATATTTTGGAAATTTGTAAGGTACTATATCGGTTTTAGTAGAAAGTCATAAAACCCCATCCATGGTTGATGAATCAGTTTATGATAACCCTCAATTAGATAGAGGAGAGGTTTCATGGTTAGAAGTACAAAATGTAGATTTAAACCACAATGTAGACCTCCTCATGGGGGCCTTAACCAATAATCTTGATATTTTCAGAGAAGATGGAGGTTTCAACATAGAGGCTAAATCAAAGGGAAAATGGAGGGATGAAGAAGAAGTAGAGAAGAAATCTAGAAAAACAAGAAAAAGAGTAGTTGAGTTTGAGCACCATGAACCATTCACTGTCTCTCTTCAATATGGAAGTAAAGGTGGACATCAAGTTGTATGAAGGTGAGATTAATGCTTTGAAAAATCATTGGTTGCACCAATTAGAGGTTTTCTTTAGCATTCACTACATAGATGAGGAATATAAAATTACGTTAGCTCGTTTGAAATTAGAAGGCCATTCCTTGGATTGGTAGGAAAGCCACATGGAAACCCTAAGTCTAGAGGGGGATTCCATTGAATTTTCTACATGGTACACAGTAGAATTTTTTTTTTGATCTAATAATTACTACTAATGATATCCAATCAATTTATCTCATACCACTGATATCATTGAGAAATTATATACAAAATATCAACAATAAATTCTCGCAAAAACAATAAAGATCATATAAAGACAACAATGCATAGTAGAGACAATATTTTTATCCTAGGAAACCAAACCTTGGTAGAAAACCCAACAAATTTTCTTTAGGAGAAGTTATTTTTCAACAAGCTTTACAAATCCAATTTGTCTAGAAATATGTGACAAAATCAAAGTAAAAAATACTAGTCAAACCTAGTCAAACTCCAGTAAATCACTGTTGGTCAAATAGTTAATTTTTGTTTTTCAAATAGTTAATTTTTTCGGCCATGTGACTTGAGACTTCCTAATACCTTTGGTCATCCCCTAAAATAGCTGCCTCGGTCCTCCTTTAACCACAAAAACTTGACCTTTGCTTACTCGCTATGGCTCCTTGTTTCTCTTCTTTGGCTCTCTAAATATTTTATCCTTTGTCGCGACTTCTTGTTTGCTAGCTCTCCACATGAGAATAATAATTCTTTCTATTTGTTGGTGAAGAAAAATGAAATGTCACATCATCTATATATACTAGTCGAATGGGGTTAAAATTACCCAGGGGACGCACCCTTTCATGTGCTGGGATGACTAGTCTTCTTGGGTCAACTTGGTACCACAAAAATAAATTTTTATTTTAATTATTCATAATTCATCATGGCCAACTTAGGCATGCGAGAATACCTCCCGATGCTACACAAGAATAAACACTCCCTCTCAGTGAGGGAGGTATCTCCTTAGTTGCAACATATTTCCCCTTAGTTGATATTTCTCCTGCATAAGAAAATTTCATGATCTGGCTATGTTGATGCATGTCTATAGATCACTCCATGTCTGATGAATCAATTTATGATAACTCTCAATTAGATAGAGGAGAGGTTTCATGGTTAGAAGTGAAAAATGTATATTTAAACCACAATGTAGGCCTCCTCATGGGGGCCTTAACCAATAATCTTGAGATTTTCAGAGAAAATGGAGGTTCCAACATAGAGGCTAAATCAAAGGGGAAATGGAGGGATGAAGAAGAAGTAGAGAATAAATCTAAGAAAACAAAAAAAAAGAGTATTTGAGTTTGAGCACCATGGACCATTCATAATCTCTCTTCAAGATGGAAGTAAAGGTGGACATCGAGTTGTATGAAGGTGAGATTAATGCTTTGAAATTAAATCATTGGTTTCACCAATTAGAGGTTTTATTTAGAATTCACTACATAGATGAGGAATATAAAATTACATTAGCTCGTTTGAAATTAGAAGGCCATTCCTTGAATTGGTAGGAAAGCCACATGGAAACCGTAAGTCTAGAGGGGGATTCCGTTGAATTTTCTACATGGTACACAATAGACTTTTTTCTTTTATTTTTCTGATCTAATAATTACTACCTAATGATCTTCAATCAATTTATCTCATTCCACTGATATCATTAAGAAATTATATACAAAACATCAATAATAAATTCAGCAAAAACAATAAAGATAATATAAAGACGAACATTTACAGTAGAGACAATGTTTTTATCCTAGGAATCTGAACCTTGGGAGAGAACCCAAAATCTTTGCTTTTGGAGAATTTATTCTTCAACAAGGTTTACAAATCCAATTTGTCTAGAAATATGTGCCAAAATCAAAGTAAAAAATACCAGTCAAACTTTAGTAAATCAATGTTGGTCAAATAGTTAATTTTTTCAGCCATGTGACCTGAGACTTCCTAATACCTTCGGTCATCCCCTAAAATAGTTGCCTCGGTCCTCCTTTCAACCACAAAAACTTGAACTTATTCTCTTGATCGATGTGGCTCCTTGTTTCTCTTCTTTGGCTCTCCAAAGACTTTATCCTTTGTCACAACTTCTTGCTTGTTATCTCTCCACATGAGAACAATCCTTCTTTCTATTTATTGGTGAAGAAAAATGAAATGTCACATCATCTATATATACGAGTCGAATGGGGGTAAAATTACCCAAGGGACACACCCTTTCATGTGCTGGGCCAACTTGTCTTCTTGGGCTAACTTGTCTTCCTGGGCCAACTTGGTACCCCAAAAATAATTTTTTATTTTAATTATTCATAATTCATCAAGGCCAACTTAGGCATGCAGGAATACCTCCCGATGCTACACAAAAGTAAACACTCCCTCTCAGTGAGGGAGGTATTCTCCTTACTTGCAACATATTTCCCCTTAGTTGAAATTTCTCCTCCATAAGAAAATTTCATGATCTTGCTATGTTGATGCATGTCTATAGATCACTCCATCTTAGAGTAGGAAATGTGAATATCCTAGACCAAATACCCCTAGCCAAATCAGCATGGCTCAACCAAATTCCTTTATGGATCCTTAGGTAAATGATCAATCTCCTTTGGTTAAATCAACATGACCTAGCCAAAGTCCTTCATGGCTTATTAGAAGAGGATTTTCCTCAGGACCATTCACCCATCACCAAATATTCATGGCCCATCCAAATTCCTTTATGGCTTCTTAGGTGAATTTCATCTATCTCCTCTTGTCAAATCAACATGACCCAACCAAGTCCTTCTGGCCTCTCAGGAGAAGATTCCATTAGGGGAATTTTGAGGTCTAAAATGGGCCTCCTAAGAAAAATGTACAACCAAAATAAACTTTATAAGAACCAATAAGATTCAAGATTACAATGTCAACCATGGGGGATGATTCACCATTTTTTTAAGTAAAAAGGTAAAAATATTAAAAAATAATAAAACAATAAAACAACTTTTTCAACTCTTATTTTAAACATATCTCCCAAATTTTTTACTCAAATTTCAAGAGAGAGTACTCGTTGGATGCAAAATTTAATTCCTCATCCAATGAGTACCCATGTTTCATACTTTTAATGGACCGTATTACACGAAAAATGAGAAATACATGAAAAAACGTGATTGCAATCACGCATTTCATGTATTTCTCATTTTTCGTGTAGCAGGGTCTATTGAAAGTATGCAACATGGGTACTCCTTGGATGAGGAATTAAATTTTTCATCCAACGAGTACTCTCGCTTGAGATTTGAGCAAAAAATTTGGGAGATAAGTTGAAAATATGAGTTGAAAAAGTATTTTTTTCTTTTATCCCTCTAAAATTTGATGATTAAATCAAATATTATTTTATTATTTCCACTATTATTTTATAATTTCCTTAGGAGGCCCATTTTAGACCTCAAAATTCCCCTAATGGTCCAATCCTGCAATTGTTTTAGGCCATTCACCCTTGGTCAAATCATCATGACCTAGCCATGTCTGTGTAGCTTCTCGGGAGATGTTCTACCCGATCATTGCAAAGGAATCAACACTCCCTCTCAACGAGGGAGACATTCATATCACACCAAGCTTGTCTCTAAAGTATACAAAATTCACTATGGATAAAGGCTTGGTGAGAATGTCTGCAATCTACTCATCTGTGGATATGTATTGGAGCTTCATTGTTTTGTTCTGCACCATGTCTCAGATGAAGTGACTTGATCAAGGAGTCCTGCAAGAAGCTTTCAAAGCCACATTGATTCATGACTTGCAACACTCACTGGCACTATACTCTGCCTTTTTTATAAAGAGTGTGACATAAGTTTTCTTCTTGCTAAACTAGGAAATCATAGCTAATCCTAATATGAAGCAACACCCATAGGTGCTATTTCTATTCTCTACACTCATGAACTAATCTGAATCGATATATCCTTATAGCCTCACTTCATCACCTAAGACATCTCGAAGCATATCCAATTGTACCATGCAGGTACCTCACACATGCTTCGTTGCATCCATTGGCTCAACCATATACTAGTTAGCTTCCTTCACTAGATCCATCACCACAACTGATTTCTAGTCACATTGACTGGTTTCTCCCTCTACCAATAAAACAAATCCACTTGTGGAAATCCTGGCTACTCCGTTTTCCATGGAAACAAATCCTCCTATCACTGTTGCTCCCTCTCTCACTAAAGTATACTCGACTATTTGGCATGGTCCCTTCCTAGAAGGCATACAACTCCTAGAGACCTCTTGTATTTGAACATCTTTCCTGAAAATATCAACCCATTACATCCTCTTGGAAGGTTGCTACTTTCATTATCCCTAGGTTATTTTCTCCCTCAGAACTGGAAAATATTTTTATCATATAACAAGGTCCTAGATGTCTGTACAATCCTCCCTCTTTAACATCAATCAATCCCATCGAGTTTATGCTTGAGCCCAAGAACTTGGCCATGTGGTGACTAGAGAAAAAAAAAATATCCTTGTAGTCCACTCGCTCTTTCTGGGAGAACCCTCTTGCCACAAAAATCGCTTCTATGCTTCCATATGTTGCATGAATCATCACCTTAGCAGTCTCCACTATGGACCTATTCTTCCTTTCTACAAAATCTATTTACTAGGAGGCCATGGAAGAAAATTTATAACCAATCAAATAATTCAAGGGCAAGAGGTTGACCAAAAATAAATAATAGTAATAATAATCAAGGGAGAAGAATATGATTGGAAGTAATTATCTCTTAATTGAAGAAGAAACTGTTGTTTTCAACTTCCTTTCTGAAAAATCCGTGAATTTTATTGAGGTGGATGCTCATCGTCATCATCATCAACATTGACTGTTGACGCATGTTGCTTCTTTCTATTCCTTTTCTTCTCAGGACACTGTGAGCCATATTGTCCAAAATTATGGAAAATGAAGCATTTGACCTTTGACACATCCTTCTTGTTATTCTCCTTGTGTTAGAAAGTTGATGCTATGATACCACTTCTTGTAATCGTGAATAATACTGAGAGGGGGGGGGGGGGGAATCAGTGGTGTGCTCTATGGATCAATTTTATCACTTTTTTCCTTTCTTACACAATTGACTGAATCATTCATTAAATAATCAACACCACATTAAACATTAACAAATCATATGAGTAGAAACAAAATAAGAATCAAACAACCATAAGAGAAGCAATGGAGAACACATCAATCATACATAGAGGACACAAAACGAGATATAAGGTGGAAACCCAAAGAGTAAAACCATCGTTAGCTGATAGTCTTTATATTTATATTTCTTATTAATCTTCAAATATTTCTTTTACAGATTATCATTGGCCACCACCAGTGTGCAAACCACAACTTTCCAATTACGCGAACTGCTACTCACTCCAGGCCACTACATGTATGAAATTTGTAGTCCACCACCTATTGGAAGCCACCACTCCCAATAAGATGTAACCTTTGCAATCACAAAAATGTCAGCAAAAATCTATATAAAAGCTATGTTCATCCATGAGTTCTACACACAACGCAAGCTTTGTCTTTGCAACTAATTCATGCACACTTTTCTATAGGAGTATCAACCATATGCTACAACAATATCACTCCTCTCATGGAATTGTCTCTCAATGCTCTATAATACCTCTCTCTCACAATAGAACCAACCTCTCCAACATGAAGGTATCTCCTATAAATAGATGATTTGAAGTGATTAAACAACAATAGCTCAGAGATATGGAGAGACAAACATTCCTATTCATACTCTAGTATTTTCTCCTTGAATTTATCATACCATCTTCTTCAGTCAATGATAGATTTATCCTTAACTTAATCAACTTCTAGAATGAAGACCAACTCTCCTCGAACTATTTGACCAAATACCAAGTGTAAAAACCATAGAAAAAGCCCAAAAAATTTCACTGAGTGCGCTCACAATTCGTGAAATTCATCTACAAGTAGTAACACACCCTCACTATTCAGGAATTGCTTTATAATGTAGGTAATAGGCTCTCTAGGGTGTGTTATAATGTTGGTTGTATATTTACTCAGTTGTGTTACTAGGATCCTCTGTCGATATCTTTGTTAAATTGCTTTATCATTTCCAGAACATGTCCATATTCCTCCGTAAGAATATCCAAAACCTATAGAGCTTATGAAAACATCAGAAACACCTCATTAAGATGTCATAAAGCGTATAATCATCATGAAAAATCCTCCAATATTTTTGACATCAGTTCCAACACAATTGAATCCACGGTTGTCTCCTTAAGTAGACATCAATGCCAACACCATGAGGCCAACATGCTCCTCCTTTGGCGTTGATGTCAACCTACAATCAACACACCAAGCTAATCTCCATAAAATCCTCAAAATAATTGATCTCATTCTCCTCTTGTGACTGTCACTCTCCCACTTTGACATCAATGAAAAAGGGAAGACAAGTATGGTTGAACCACATTCTCAACAATGTTGATATCAACTGATATGTAGATGAAAACTGATCAACTCCTCATGCCAACATGCCAACACCATGCCAACAAACCAAAAGGTAAACACCATGCCTCTATGCCAAATCCATGCACTTCCTTAAGCTTCTAGGCAGAACATGATCCCCATGAACATGTGATGGGGTTGAAAACACTATCACTATGTTGTTGTACATCAATTGTTGTTACTGCCATATTTCTCTTTGCCACATGCAAGAGATACTTCTCATAGAACAAAGACTCAACTCATACATGAACAAAATATATGCAATGATTACATGGTTTCATAGGCCTAACACATGGCTACTAGAATGATATATCATGGCTGTACAATGCCTCCAAATAACTGATATATGGCTAAAGCGCGACTCCTCTTTCATGCATGAAAATCACGTATATGACTCAACCAATGGCCCATAAGAAAAACATGAAAGTACATGGCTACAATAATGACTCCAAGCTCACACATGGTTGAAACACATGGCATCTACCAGCCCAAACATGTCTATAACAACTCTCATCACTCTAACATAACTCACTTCAACACATGCTTGAAATGACCCATGACTCTCTCTCTTGACTCTAGGACCCATGTGCTAATAAGAAAATGATGAAAACAACATGTTACAAGGATCCATATTGAGAGTAAATGGCTGAAAATGATGATATACAATGTAAAATATATGGATATTACATCATGCTCATGAAAGTGCTTTCATGGCCAAAATAATTTCGACTTCTAATGCATACCAACATCAAATGTCGTTGTACTAATGGACCGAGTAAAATGCATGTAGATTGTCCATTTAAGCCATAATATCAATGAGAATATGTAGAAACATATGGCTGAAAGTATTACCTTCCTCTACACTGGATGAATCAATGATATTCTTTTACACATGGCTGATACATATTCTTTTCAACCAAATTGTCAAAGTAAAAAAATACATATGTATGGCTGAAAATGTACCCTTTTTGTTGGAGAATGCATTATGGAAACAATTAATTCAATTTCTCCTTAACCTTAATAATTTCTTGTGAACTTTATTTATCTTCTTCTATTTCTTTTGTTGGATATTCTTCATCAAACAATTATAAAAAACATAATAGTAAAGATAATGGATATAAAAATTAGGCTCCAAGCTAGGGTGAAACCCCTCCAAGGGGAAAACCCAGAAAGTATATTCTCTTCTTATAGAATCTCCTTCAAATGAGAAAACCAAAACCAAAACCTCAAGACTAAGACCTCCTCCTAGCAATAAGTTAAACCCCCAAGAAGCCCTTCCAAGTAGGTCAAAGTCAATCCAAGTCAACAAGAGTCAAACCCTTTCAGAACTTCACCAAAATCAAAATTTTTTCCCTTAGGTTCATTATTTCAGACTTGCAATATGTCTACAACTTCGACCCTTGCAAAAACTTAATATATTCATACATGTGAGAAATTAGGGCAAAACATTGACCAAAAACTCAAATTTTATTCCTTCTTGTTCCTACTTCTTTTCTCCTTTCCTTTATTGACTTCCTTCTCGAATTTCACACCCCAGATCGAACTTCTTGATTGCATATTGAATTTGTTTCAAAATGAGGTCAAACAACTTCTATTTATACTCATACGTGGAGGTCGAATAGCCATCTCTAGGCCAACTTGTCTATGGCAAGGCCAAGTTGTGCTAGAAGGTTTATTTTGACTGTCTTGACTCAAAATAAATTCCTTTACATGATACATCTTTCTCAAATGGGTCTTCTATTCATGACATTAACTCTCTTGACTCATGACAAAAACCATAGAAGCATGAAGAACGTTCTTTATTTAGAAGACCAATCAAAAGAAGCATGGAACCCATGCTTTAAAACAATAACTTTTATTTTTTCTTTTACTTATTACATAAGATATACATATTGACATGAGTACAACGAAAATTATGAAGACCAAAACTAGTTACATTTTCCAACACATTCACTCATGAAAATGTATGTAAAGATGCTAACAAATGAATGAGTGAGAGAAATAAGGAAAATGACAAGTAAACGAAGAAAACCTCATACCATGCATATCTCCCCTTGAACTCATTATAACTCCAATAGGCAAGCTGATCCTATGAACCTAAATGTGCATGAGGCTCATGAACAGACCATGTTGTTGCTACTCATCTCCATCAACTCATCAAGATGACATACGCTCCACCTAAGGCTATTATTGTTTAATCAGTTCAGATCATATATTTATAGGAGATAGCTACATGTTGGAGTGGTTGGTTTTGTTATGAGAGAGAGGTATTGTAGAGCATTAAGAAAAAATGGTGAGGGGAGTGATATTGTTTTAGTAGATGGTTGGTACTCCTATAACAGAGTGCACATGGATCAATTGTAGAGACAACTTATGTTGTGTGCAGATTTCATGGCTGGATATAGCTTGTATCCAGGGTGTTGTTGACATATTTATGATTGTAGGGGTTACATATTTGTCAGTAAATGTTATATATTGCATAGCTTCCATTTTATATATTGTTTTATCTTATATGTGAGAGGATTGTAATGAATTGCTGCAATAGTTTGAGTCAATGTATATGCTATGTAATTAGTGTATCTATGGGTGAGTGAGATTGTTAGATTGATATATGTTTTTTGTTGAGAGTGTGAGATTTTGTATGGTGGTTTGTTGAGTGTGCTGTTGAGTTGATTTGAGGGTAGATAAGTTTTTATGTTGCAAATTATATTAAGTTGTATGAGCATAGAGGATATTATGAGAGCAGTATGAAAATGGAAGAATGTGGCTCAAATATATTTGATTGTAGAGAGTAGTGGATCCAATATGAAAATTTCGAAATGATGTTCACAAGAGGATCTTGAAGGTTGGGGCCTTCAGTGAGGCAAGTAGTGGCTTGTTGTGACAGGGTATAACGAAATCCTTGAACGGGTTCAATATTTTTGAACATTTCTCCTCCTTAACTTGATCCTCCTTGATATTCATTAAATGAGGGATATTTTCAACTTTAACCACTTTCTAAATGAAGAGTGACCTTCCTCGAAATAATTGACCAAGTGAAAAAATGTATGTTTTAACCCTGTACAGAAACTACTTGAAAACGAATTCTTAAAACAAAAAGATATACAATGGAGAGAACATAAAATGAATATACACAGAGATTTCCCCTAGACCCAAAAACCAGGAATACCATATTGATTTTCCATTATATTCCTTTCAATGTTACAATACATATATATACATGACAAAGCATTCATAAACCCCAATCCATAACCATAGTTCCCTTGACCATATCTATAAAATATCATGTGCAAAAAGCCATCATGCCCAAAACCATGTGCAAAACCGATGCAAAAAAACATGGGTAGGTCCGCCGACCATCTTTGGGTCTGCCCAACTATTACTAGGTCCACATAAAAAAAAATTTCCCAGGGCGATGCTTTGGTTCTCATGTAGGGGGGATATCGTCCTCTTGCAAACCCCCGACAGGGGAGTTGCCCCCCTGTGACCCCACAGCTGCATCCGACACAACGTACACCTAATACTACTAGTCATGGAAAAGATATAACACACACCCAACATTCTCCCACTTGTTTTTTCCTTTCCACACAGGGGGTCATAGGAGAGCTTAGTCATTGGCCGAGCCCTACAACGCCCATTGTTTCTCTACACCAATAAAACATCTCACTGCTCACAGACTTCGTCAACACATCTAAAACATTCTTCAAAGTGTCCACATTTACCAACAAAACCTTTTTTTCCTCAACCATATCCCGCACATAGTGATAGTGAATATTAATGTGCTTTGTCTTTGAAGGATAAGAAGGGTTCTTTGCTAAGAAAATTGCACTTTGGTTGTCATAGTCAATACTTATATCCCATTGTCCCAACCAAACTGCTTCCTTGCTTGCATGCGTGGCTGTCATGTATTTAGCTTGTATAGTTGAAAGAGCCACTACATATTGTCTCTTGCTCATCCAATTGACTACTCCTCCAAATAGGTTAAAAAAATAACCACTTGTAATCTTCTTTGATCTAGATCCCCACCCCAGTCTACAAAAAAAAATCCACGGATGTCCAAAAATCTGTCTAATCCTAGTCTTCCTTGGTAGCACATAACATAATCGCTAGTTCCATGCTAATACCTGAAAACCCGCTTCACTACTTTCCAATACTCCTTCCCTAGTTTTAGCATAAAATTTCTCAATACTCCCATTGCATGTGCAATGTATGGTCTAGTATAGACCATTTCATACATAAGGCTACCAACTGCACTTGCATATGGAACACGAGACATGTCCTCTTCCTCTTCTTGTGTCTTGGGACACTGTTTAGCAGATAAATTTACACCTATAGGAATAAGAAACTTCACCGCTTTACTATCCTGCATATTAAACCTCTGAAATATTGTATCGACGTACTTCCTTTGGTTTAACCAGAGCTTCCTCTTTACCCGATCTTGTTTAATTTCCATGCCCAAAATATAGTTTGCAACACTAAGATCCTTCATGTTGAATTTGGAGGACAATTGGGTCTTCAATTATTGGATAATTTCTTTGTCAGTTCTAATCAACAAAATATCATCCACATATAAGACCAAATAAATAACATGGTCACCAATTAATTTAAAATACACACAGTGATCCGCTTTGGTTCTTGTGAAGCCAATTCCCCGTATATATGTATCAAATTTCTGATACCATATCTTTGGTGACAATTTTAACCCATACAGAGACTTTTTAAATTTGCATACCAATTATTTCTTACCCTTAACCGCAAAGCCTTCTAGTTTCTTCATGTAGATCTCTTCTTCCAGATCCCCATGAAGAAATGTTGTCTTCACATCCATCTATTCTACCCCAGAATAAAAAGAAACAACAACAGATAAAAGTAATATAATATAAGCTAACTTGGCAATAGGATAAAAAATATCACCGAAATCAATTCTCGACACTTAGGAATAACCTTTTTCTACCAAACGAGCTTTGTATTTCTCCACCTTGCCTTATACATTAATCTTCTTCTTAAACACCCATTTGTTGCTAATGGGTTTCCTACCTTTCGATAACTCCACCTGATCCCAAGCCTCATTTTTGTCTAAAGATGCCATTTCATCAACCATGGCCTCTTTCCAAAGTTTGACATCCTATGAATCCACTGCCTCCCTAACAGTTATGGGATCATCATCAATTATAGGTATAGAAAAATTTGAACAGAAAGGATATGGACTATATCTTTCTAGATGCCTTCTCTCTCAAACTGATCTTCTAAAAACTAGAGTTTGTGGATCTTTCTCTTCTGATTCCTGTTCTATTGTAGAGTCACATTCTTTCTCCTTTAGCTCAAACTATATCTCCTCAGGTTCCTTTGGTAGGACTTCATGTTTAGTGACATATTTCACCTCTATAAAAACCACATCTTGGCTGTACACAACCTTCCTTGTTTATGGGTTCCAAATCTTATAACCTTTTAAACCATCCTTATACCCAAGAAAGATACACCTTTCAGATTTACTATCTAACTTGGTTCTTTTCTCCCTTGGAACATGTAAATATGCATCACAACCAAATACCCTCAGATTTGAAAGAGAGGGTTTCTTACCACTCCATACCTCATGTAGACTCTTATCCTCCAATGTTGATGAAGGTGATCTATTAAACCATTAACATGCAGTCTCCACTGCCTCTGCCCAGAATTCTATTCTAACCCAACACCACTGAGAATGATTCTTGCCTTTTCTGTCAACATCCTATTCATTCTTTCTGCAACTCAATCTTGCTGAGGTGTATATGGAGTAGTATTTTGTCATGCAATACCATAGTTCTAGTAGAACTCTTAAAATTCCTTCTTGCAGAACTCTCCACCATTATCTATCCATAACACCTTGATATTATTTTCTATCTGATTTTCCACCAGAGCTTTAAATTCTTTAAACCTGTCAAAGACTTCAGATTTATTTGTGAGGAAATATATCCATGTATTCCTTGATAAGTCATATATAAATGAGACATAGTACACAGAATTACCTAGTGATGGAACCGACATAGGTCCAAACACATCACTATGCACAAACTCTAATATCCCTTTCACCCTCTTAGCACCAGAGGGGAAACACACCTGATTATGATTACCATATACACAATGTTCAAAAAAATAAAAATCCAGAGGGAAATTAGACATACCTTCTATCATACCATTACCATTCAGTATTCAAATATAAATTCTATATAAATCAGGACTTACATCTCTCAAGATTTCTCTACTGAAAACAGGTCACCATGGCATTATCGCTATAAATTTTTTTCTGCGAAGCTTCAGATGCTGAAAAAAAACCCATTTGAGCCGAAATCCTGATGAAGCGCGTGACTGAATTTTAGATATTAGTTCGCTATATTTTCGAAGATATGATCTGAGGAAGTTAGGGTTCTTGCAGGCTCCCGAATTTCATGTCAAACAGGTGACCTTGGGAAAATCGTCATAACTTTCTCTCGGAGCATTGGATTCAAATTTCGTAAGAAGTGACAGAAAGAGGACGAACTGCAGTTTGTTGGATATTGTTTTCAGGACCGAAGGTTGAAACAGTGATACATAACACTTCGTACAAGTTCGCTCTACTGAACCAGTCTATAATCAGGTCATCTTAGGAGATTGGGCATAACTATTTCTTGAAGAATCCAATATTGATCAGACCTATGGGGTTGGAAAGAGGACTCAAAGGGCTACCACAAGACGCAATTTCAGACCTTGGAGATCTGAAATTACATAGATACAGCAGATTCAATATCAAGCTTCTAGAAGGCAACAAATAATATGCATTCAAGGATCACTGCAGTAATGACAACACATCAACGGTCAAGGGTAAGTCTGCCACAACAAGGTATGTATGATTAGTGTTTGAAATTAAATTTGAATATTATCTTTGACATGTATTTTTGCAGGACAGTGTAAGTGTTTTGTATGTATGTTTGATTGGGCTTTGTTCATAAATGTTGAACGTATTTACATTTGAATTTTGAATATTTCTCTGACATATGGTTTGCAGGATAGTGTAAGTATTTTATTTGTATATTGGTTTGGGTTTTGTTCATTAATGCATGTGCAGGAAGGAGGACAAAATAGGACAACTTAGACACATACTAGAAGGACAATGCAATGCCAAAGTACCATTACTTGAAGCAAGCACAACAATACCTCAACAGCTGCTAGTGTTCAAAGAAGCAGTATCAAGTCAAGTATCACGTCGTGTCAAAAGTCGGTATTGTAAAAATCATCATTGTAAAATTGTAAAAGAGTCATTATTGTAAAAAAGTCAATTTGCCTAGAGTTGGAGAGGCATTTTTGGGAGGCATAAGTGTCATTGTTGGATAATGTTATGGTTAGGTTGCAGGTCATAGTGTGATTGGGTGATTGGTCTAGTTCAAGAAAATCATTGTGAATTATATTGTATCGTGGATCATTGTCCCTAGTACGGAATTCCACACTCTCGTCTTATTTCTGATCATTATAGGGTGGCAGGGAGGTGCTAGGTTGGTGCATGAAGTCACCTACAAGTTGGAGCTGTGAACACTTCAGGGTGGTGGGTTGGTCTAGGATGTCGGGGCAACCATTCACTTGACTACTGAAGAAACCAGGGCAATGGGGCGTCCTTCAAGTGGGATATGGAGAAGAATGGACTTTATAGAATTCTATGAATTTGTACCTTTCATTTCAATTGGGGCCGAAGATTAAAGAATTTATTAGAAAAGCATTTGGTGGTTTTTGACTTGGAGGGGGTTTTCCACCTAACATTATTGTGCCTATTGTGTTCTATTGTTTACTCGTTGTTAATGGATGAACACCGAAGAATAATTGAATATTAACCACTCTTTGAAAAGATTTAAAAGTGTTAATTGATAAGAAATACTGATTCAACCCCCCTCTCAATATTTCTAACAATTGGTATCAGAGCTTGGTTCCTTCAATATTAGTCTAACAACTAGAAGGATATCATGGAGTATACTATGAATAGAGTTCCTCTATTCAATGGAAATAAATACGCACTTTGGAGTGGAAGAATGCAGGTTCATTTGCTGGCGCAAGGATACAAAGTATGGGAAATCGTTGAAAAAGGATTTACAACGTCCCAGGATGAACAAGGTAAGAAAAATATGGTATATGATACAAAGGCTAAATATCTCATTATCAGTGGGCTTATCGAATATTTATATCTTAAGGTATTGAGTTGCAAAACTGCTAAAGAAGTATGGGGAAAGCTTGAGAATATATATGCAGGTGACTCAAATGTGAAAAAAGAAAAGCTTCAAATTTACAGTGAAAAATTTGAGCAACTCAAAATGAAGGAAGATGAAAATATTGATGCATACTTACATCATGTTGATGAAATAAAAAATTCATTGGAAGGTTTGGGATAACCTGTCGACACTCAAATTTTTGTCTGAAAGATCCTTAGAAAACCTTGCTGACAAGATTCAACCCAAAGGTATCTGTCTTGGAATATAGTTCGAATCTAGCCAATGTCAGCAAAGAATAATTGCATGGAGTGCTTACGACATATGAAATGAGGATTGAAGAAGAGGATGACACATCTCACCTAGAAACAACATTCGCCGCATCCAAGAAAACTCGTAAGGAAAAGCATACTCTGAAAGCGAAAACTTATAGTTGTAAGGAAGAAGAAAAGGAAGAAGACGAAGAAGAATTTTCAGATAAAGAATTTTCCTACTTCACGCGAAAAATGAGAATAGGTATGGGGAAATTCAAAGGTAAACTTCCATTGGCATGTTTCGATTGTGGTGATGTTGGGAATTTTGTAGCCAAGTGTCCTCACAAAAATGAGGCTGTTACGAAAGGAAAGAAAGGTCTGAGAAAGTTCAACAAGAAAGGCAAGAAGAAATGGTTTAAGAAGAGTTTATTCTCCAAAGAATATAACTCCTCATCTGATGAAGACAGTGATAACGAAGAAGAAATCAACGGAAGAGTATTGTTTATGGCCAAGAAAAATAAGCAAGAAGCATCTCACGAAAAAGAAGAGATGACTGAGGTTGAATTTCAAAATGAAGTGACCAGGGTTATCAAACAGCTGAAGGCCAAGAAGAAGCATGTCAACACTCTTGAAGACAAATTAAATATAGAAAGGGAACATGTCCTAAATCTTAAAATCAAGGTTGAAGAATACAAACGAGTTGAAGAATCGCTCATGGAAGAATTAAATGAAAGAAACAAGGAAAGAGAAGCATTGGAAGCCAAAATAGTTTCTCTATGAAAGCAAGTAAAAAATGAAAAAAATATTCAAGGTTGCAAGCACCAAAAGAATCTCATATTATTTCCGTCAAAATAATTCTCTGATATCTTAAGGGCACAAAAAAATATGGTTATGGTATCCCAAAGGAAATAATCTAGTTATCCAAGCTTATATAGATGAAAATTAGGTAGGAAGTGTTGATTATCGAAAGAGTACTAGTGGAGCAACATTGTATTTAGGTGGTTTCCTTGTTTCATGTTTAAGTAAAAATCAATCTTCAATCTCGTTAGCGACAACAGAAGCATAATATATCGAAACAACAACTTGTTGTATTCAAGTTCTCTGGATGAAGCAAAAATTTCAAGATCTTCAAGTCAAGTTTGATGAGCCTATTCCCATATTTTGCGATAACACCAGTGCCATTAGTATCTCCAAGAATCCTGTGATGCATTACAAAACAATGCACATTCTGATCAAATATCATTTCGTTAGAGAGCAGGTAATTGAAAAGAATATCAGGCTTGTATATGTTTGCACAAAGGAACAAATTTCTGACATATTTACCAAACCATTAGCTCATGAAGCATTTGAGTATCTTTGCCTAAAGATTTGGATTCTCCCAAGTTCTCATTAGACTCTTTCTCTTACCTAAATAAGTAAAAAAAAGGGGGAGTAGAGGTGTGTAGAGGTCTGCAGGATGACGTTTTTTAGGGTGAGTTACCCTTTTCCATTGATGAAAAAGGGGCAGAGAATGATGTAGGGAGAGGTTTCATGATCGCAGGTAGAGTAATTGTGTTGCCATCAATGCCACAGGGGGATATTGTTGATCAGTGGTTGTCACTGATGTCAACCCAAGCAGCACCAGGGGCTACCCTGATCTTGCATGGGAATTTTGACTTGAAAAATTACTCTATTTTGAGTCAAGCATATTTTGGATGTTTTCTAAATGTTGAGATGTTTCCATTGCTATATGGCACGCCACATAATTATTCACAGTTTGAGAGATATTCGTGTTTGAAGTTAGTAACCTCAATTAGTGGGATAAAACCCCTTGGGGTTGTGGCATGACACTAATCATTGGTTGTGGTCATTGAATAGTCAATAATTAATATTTTTTTAAGCTCCTAAAATCCCTCCAACATTCACTTGTTGAAGACCCTCTCAACCTAAGAATTTATATAAATTGTGACCCTCATATCCTCCTCATGTAAGTATTTCTCTATTAAAAACAAGTCATCGTGGAATTGTCGCTATAAATTTTTTTTCTGCGAAGCTTAAGATGTTAGAAAAAACCCATTTGAGCCAAAATCCCGATGAAGCTTGTGCCCAAATCTCAAATATTTGTTTGCTATATTTTCGGAGATATGATTTGAGGAGGTTAGGGTTTTTGCAGGCTCCCGAGTTTCATGTCAAACAAGTGACCTTGGGAAAATCGTCATAACTTTCTATCTGAGAATTGGATTCAGATTTCGTAAAAAGTGACAAAAATAGGATAGGCTGTAGTTTTTTGGATATCGTTTTCAGGACCAAAGGTTGAAACAGTGACACGTGGCACTTCATACACGTTCTATCTACTGAACCAGTCTATAATCAAGTCATCGTAGGAGATTTGGCATAACTATTTCTTGAAGAATCCAATATTGAACAGAACTATGGGGTTGGAAAGAGGACTCAGAGGGATACCATAGGATGCAATTTTAAACCTTGGAGATTTGAAAATACATAGATACATCATATTCAATATCTAGCTTCTAGAAGGCAAGAGCAAATATGCATTCAAGGATCACTGCAGTAAAGACAACACATCAACAGTCAAGGGTAAGTATGCTACAAAAAGGTATGTATGATTAGTGTTTGAATTTTAATTTGAATATCATCTCTGACATGTGTTTTTACAGGACTGTGTAAGTATTTTGTATGTATGTTTGATTGGGTTTTGTTCATAAATGTTGAACGTATTTACATTTGAATTTTGAATATTTCTCTGACATATGGTTTGTAGGACAATGTAAGTATTTTGTTTGTATATTGGTTTGGGTCTTGTTCATTAATTCATGTGCAGGAAGGAGGAAATAATAGTACAACTCAGACACATTCTAGAAGGACAATGCAATGCCAAAGTACCATTACTTGAAGCAAGCACAACAATACCTCAACAACTGCTAGTGTTCGAAGAAGCAGTGCCAAGTCAAGTATCATGCCATGTCAAAAGCTAATATTATAAAAATCATCATTGTAAAAGAGTGATTATTATAAAAGAGTAAATATTCCTAGAGTTGGAGATGCATTGTTGGGAGGTATAAGTATCATTGTTGGATAATTTTATGGTTGGGTTGCAGGTCATAATGTGATTGGGTGATTGTTCCAGTTCAAGAAAATCATTGTGAATCATATTGTATCGTGGATCATTGTCCCTAGTATGGGAGTCCACACTCTTGTCTTATTTATAATTATTATAGGGTGGTAGGGAGGTGCTAGGTTGGTGCATGAAGTCACCTATAGGTTGGAGCCTATGAAAACTTCATGGTGGTAGGTTGGTCTAGGATGTCGGGACATCCATTTAGTTGACTACTAAAGAAACCAAGACGTTGGGGCGTCCTTCCAGTGGGAGTTGGAGAAGAATTTTTTTCTAGAATTGTATGAAGTTGTACCTTTCATTTCAGTTGGGGTTGAAGATTAAAGAATTTATTAGAAAAGCGTTTGGTGGTTTTTGACCCAGAGGGGGTTTTCCACCTAAAATTCATGTGTTTATTGTGTTATATATATATTTTTATTGTTGTTACTGGATAAACATCAAGAATAATTGAAGATTAACTAATGAACTAAAAATATTTAAAAGTGCTAATTGTTAAGAAATACTGATTCACCCCCCCTCTTAGTATTTCCAACAGAATCAATCCCAAAAATCTCCCACTGAAAAAGGTATATCGCAGGCTCGAGCAAAACCCCTCAGCAACAAAGGCATCCCCTTGACGCTGAAACTTGGATCTGATACCAAATTTAGGTTTTGACCCTGTACAGAAACTACCTGCAAAAGAATTCTTAAAATAAAAAAATATACAATCGTGAGAACATAAAACAAATATACACAGATATTTCCCCTAGATCCCAAAACCAGGACTACCAAATTGATTTTTCGTTATATTCCTTTTATTGTTACAATCTACACACACACACACACACACACACACATGCCGAAGCATTCATAAATCTCAATCCATAACACTGGATTAGAACATAACCAAAGTTTCCTTGACCGGATCTACAAAATACCATGGGAAGAAAACCATCATGCCCAAAACCTTGCGCAAAAACCATGCACAAAACCATGGGTAGGTACACCCCCCATCCTTGGGTTCACAAAAAAATAAAAAATTCCTAAGTCGTTGCCTCGGACCGTATGCAGGGGGGCTACCGCCCCCTACAAACCCCTTGACAAGTGGGGATTCCAACCCCCCTGTTACCCCACTTCTACACTCTGTGCAACGTACAACACGTGGGACTAGTCGTGGAAATAATGTAACACACACCCAAAAAAAAACCATAGAAAAATCCCATGGAATTCAACTGAGTGCGCTCACAATTCGGAAAATCCACCTATAGGTAGTAACACACCCTCTCTATTTGGGATTTGTGTTATAATGTAAGTAATAGGATATCTAGGGTGTGTTATAATGTTGGTTGTCTAACTCAACTACATTACTAGGATCCTCTGCCCAAACCTTTGTCAATTGCTTCAACATTTTCAGATTCCTTCCATCATCCTATACAAACATATCCATAACCTGGAGAGCCTCTACAAACATTAGAAACACTTCAGTAAAATTTCATCAAGCCTATGATTCTCATGACCAATATTACATCTTGTTGACATAAATTCCAACACAATTGACTCCACGATTGACTTAATAGGTAGAAATCCTAGGTTGACATCAATGCCAACGCCATGAGGCAGACACCTTGGGAACCAATGCCTAGGATGGTTGTCCTAATAATATGTATAGTCCTTTCTCTTTGTCAGATAGGTGAGAGTATCTTGAAAATATGTCATGTGTCTAGAAGCACCACTATCCACCAAACAAATATCACTATTTGTAATGGAATCTAAAAGAGTGGAAACAAGGACTTTCTCCTCAAATCCCACTATTTCTAGAATAAATTCCTTAGAAATATTTGTAACACCATCCAACATGTCTTCCATTTTGAGACTTGACACTATTTGGTAAGAGATGTAAAATATAGTCAAGCTGCTGAGCAATTTCCTCTTACATTGACATTTATGGTTGTTCTTTCAACAAAGCTCTATTACCATGTTGAATTTTCTACAAGGTACACAATTAAAAACAATTTTCTGATATGATAATTACTACCTAATTATATTCGATCAATTTATATCATGCCACTCATATCATTGAGCAATTATACACAAAAAATATAAAAAGTAAAGGCAACAAAAACTGTAAATATCATAGAAAGACAACCATGCACAATACAGACAATATTTTTAACCTACGAAACCAAACCTTGGTAGAAAACCCAACAACTTTCCTTTAGGATAAACTATTCTTAAACAAGGTTTACAAATCCATTTTTTGTATAAATCTGTGCCAAAATCCAAGTAAAAAATACCCGTCGAACCTGGTCAAACTACAACAACTCAACACTACTCAAAAAATTAATTTATCAGCCCTGCAGCCCTTGCGGCCCTACAACCTACAACTTGTGGCTCTGTGACCTTAGTCAACCTGAAGTATCTCTTCAAAGAACTCATATGTACTCCTGAAGTATCTATTGGGTCTAAAGGAACCATCTATGAGAGAAAATGATGTTTTTCAAACCCATAAAATTAGTTGAGGCTTGTGTGCATGTGCAATACTTGGAAAACGTAGGACAAAATAAATAGCCATCAAGTGGTTCAAAGTAGAAGGAACATTGAGAAGCTTCCAAAGAAGGGAAGAAGAAGAAAAAGTGGGGGAAGGAAAAGAAGAAAACAACTACAAAAAACCAGTGAAAGATTCTAGAAACCACTACAACCACCGTAACAGTGATGGTCACACAGAGGAAAATGGTTGGAAATTACATCTAGAATTCAAGTCAAAGAACCAAAAGAAGGACACGAGGAAGAAAAATATCATAGTCATAAATTTGAGTAATCAGGTGGGACATGGATCAAAATTTTTTATGCACATCAATGCAAAAGGGGGTGAGTCTGAGTAACCTTCAACAACATGAAGAGAAGGAGATGACCAAACTCTTTCATATAAATATACAAGTAAAGAAGACCAAATTTGATGCTATGTTTGATTCAAGATCACATGAAAATATCATTGTAGCAGAGCTAGTCAACAAATTGGGATTTTATTTTTGAGATCATACTAGTCCATATCCATTGGGGTGGGTAAGTAAGGATGCAAAAATCAAGGTAAGAAAACAATGTAAAGTAAAATTTTCTATCACTATTGATTTTATTGATAAATCAGAATTAGATGTAGTGCTACTTAATGTAAGTGGAGTTGTGTGTGGGATGCAATATTCATGAATAGAGCCACTAAGTACTACCTCATCAAGGATGGAAAATAATTCATCATCGATGTGCACAATGACAAGTCTAAAATTCCATTGGTAAGTGCCAACCAAGCTAAGAAGATGATTAGTTCTGGCAGGAAGTATGATTTAATATGTTTAAGAGACATTCAGTTTGTAGAAATTCAATGAGAGAAAATACATCCTTGGAGGGGTGTAATAAGGAATAGATACAAGAATTCAAAGATTTTCTACATTCATACATAGCGGGATCTAGGATCCTAAAGGGGTACCACCTAAGAGATAAGTGGTAAGTAAGGATCATCCTAGCCCATATCCATTAGGGTGGGTAAGTAAGGATGCATAAATCGAGGTAAGAAAACAATGTAAAATAATTGTTTTCTATCACTATTTATTTTATTGATAAGGTAGAATTGGATATGGTTCTACTTGATGCATGTGGAGTTGTATTTGGGATGCAATATTCATGAAGAGAGCCTCCCAATACCACCTCATCAAGGACAAAAAACACTTCATCATCAATGTGCACAAGGGAAAGTCTAAAATTCTGTTGGTAAGTGCTAACCAAGCTAATAAGTTGATAAATTATGGAAAGAAGTATTATTTAATATTTTTAAGAGACATTTGGTTTGTAGAAGATTCAATTAGAGAAAAGGCATCCCTGGACGGGTGCACTAAGGAATAGAGACAACAATTAGAAGAGTTTCTACAACCATACCGGGGAGGGTTCTAGGAGCCATAAGGGGTACCATCTAAGAGAGAAGTGGATCATGAGATCCATTTGTTGACATTCTCTCTATTTCGAAACATTGGGTTGTATAAGTAGTCAATTCAAGAAGCAAACAAGGTGAAGAAGTAGTTGCAAAAACTGTTGGAGCAGGGTGTCATTCAACCAGGAACTTCACTATGTGGGTTGCCCATCATAATTGTTCCAAATAAGTATTTGAATTGGAAAATGTGCATTGATTACAAGGTGTTAAAATAAATTACTCTTAGCAATAGGTATCCCCTACCCAGGATTGATGACCCATTGTATCAGTTGTAGCAGGAAAAATATTTCACAAAGCTAGATATAAAATTAGGGTATCACTAGGTTTGTGTCAAAGAAGAAGATACTTGGAAGAATGCCTTGAAAACAATATAAGCTTTGTATGTGTGGTTAGTCATACAATTGGGCTATGCAATGCACTAGATATGTTCATGAGGTTAATGAATGATATAGTAAGCTCATATCTAGAATAATTTTTTATTTTTTATTTAGATGATATACTGGTATACAATGTTAACTGGGAGGAATACGTCTCACATTTGATGCTAGAGACACTAACGAAACACCAACTGTTGGAAAATATTAATAAGTCTGAGTTTACACAACATTCTTTGGTGGACTTAGAATATGTGATTTTTGGAGGGGAGATTAATATAAATATGTCAAGATGGAGGCCATCATGAAGTAGCTAGTTCCTACCAATGCTTCTAGGGTTAGAAGTTTCATTGGGGAAACACAATACCTTAGGAAATTCATAGCTTCATTTTTAGTAGTAGGGTAAAAATGCAAAGATGGGTAACACTTTTGTGAGAATCCGGGGCGGAAATTGTTTTTCCTCAATAGTTCGGCTGAACATTTTTCAAAGTTCGGCCGAACTATTCAGGAGTTCGGTCAAACTTTTGAAATTAGTTTGGCCGAACTCATTCTCCCGTTTACATTGATGGCGTACTGATGGAAATGGAAAACATATTTTTGGCCGGAGATTGGAAAACCAACAAACAAATTTCGAATGAACTATTAGTTTGGCTGGAATTTTAAAATAGTTCGGCCGGACTATTATTTTATAAATATATCGCCCTCAAACTATTCTAGTTTTCTCGTTCACATATGTCTTGCACGATTTTAGTTGATTTGGTTTTCACATCTGTCTTGCGCAATTTTAGTTGATTTACATATGTCTCACGCAATTTTAGTTGATTTACATCTGTCTCGGGTGATTTACTTGAATTGGTGTTGCGTTGTGACGAGGAGGGGAGTTTTGTTGATTTGCGCCTCGACGCTGAGGTAAGTTTTGTTAATGTTGTGATTTTTTGTTGGTTTTTTTTAATTTAATTTTAATTCAATTTTTTTTTTGTAGGGTCTTCCACGACGTCTTCAGCATCTTCAGGGATCGCCCAGGTTCTAATTAACGGCCAATTTCTTCTTGCAGGCCTTCAAACGCTAACCTGAGTATGTTGTGTAAAATTCTAACAACTTATGCTTCCTTGCAGGATTGGCTTGCAGAGGCAGGTATGGGCTATGAGCAGTCCAAAATCTCGAAGCAGTGCAGGCACATGTGAGAATAACTAAGTTTGGATATTCATGCATACATCTGAAGTCTTACCAAGTGATTCATGTAGCATTTGCTTATTGTAGTGTGTTTTTATGCTTGTTCTTTTTCTGAGTTTTTTTCAATCAACAATGCTTTATCAGTGAGAAAAATTTAGTTGTCTTAGCCTTTAGTCTCCTTACATAGGTATAAACTCTACGTGGAAGGTTTTGCGTGGTATTTGAGCTTCAAGTATATACTATCATGTGATTCACCTGTTCTTGCTGTAAGCCCTGAATACTATGATTTCTTCACACGCGGGCTCATGCCGAGAGAAAACTATTGGTCAGTGAGGCCCCGAAAACTTTGTTCGTCCATTAAGTTTGCTGCTGACTGGGGAAACAACCATCCAAATGAGGTACTCTATCGGCTACCCTCTGTATTTATTTATTCCTCCATATGCATCAACCCTTTTTTTTAACCTCCAATATTGTGAATGGCACAGATTGTTGTGTGTACACATATAAAATACCACTGAAATTCCTTTCTGTATTCTAATTGTTGTTTGTAGTGAATAAATAAATAATGTAGCTAGACAACGCATATTTTAGGTGATTGTTAGTGGTTAGATTTGTTTTTACTAGATCTCTGTTGGCAGAAGTATTTCATATGCTCTAGAATACAACTATCCAGCATTCTAGATGGAAACGACTGTAATCATCATGCATAGAAATAATGAGATACATCCATGATGAGTAATGGATATAAAATTTTATCTATGTATATTGATATAAATATGCCTGGCATCCCCCTAGCCTCTAGGGGACTACCAAGAGGACAAAAATCATCTTTGCACCATTGTATACGTCACACTACACACACAACTCATTATATCCTAGCTTGCTCCTCCAGTTAGTTACATAAGAGTGGAGCTAGATTGTGTAACTGACACAGCTAATTATACAATTTACTAGACTGAAGCTAATTTAATGCATTCAACTTACCATGATGCATAGCCTCCTTTTCCATCAACTTTAACCATCAGATCATAGTGACCTTCTAAATTTCCTTTCCCTTCTTTTCTCAGAGGCCTGTCTAGGTGATTTAATTTTTTACTTGAAGTCTTTTCGTTCTTTGGGAAATCCTCTTCATCTATGAATCTGTATAACCCATCAAAATTCTCAAAATCAATTATGCTATTTTTGGCACAAATAACATCTTTAATGTTATAATTTTGCAGGCAGAAGCCATTGGGAAACGAGGCTAACACTTTATGCAGAACCTAAACATTGAAACTGTTTATGATTACATGTTTCATCTTCTTTCAGAATATTCAAAGCTACAAAAATTCAAGCCTCAGGTTCCCACTACTGCACAGGAGGTATGCAAAGCCTCTATTCTCTGCATTGCAGATTCAAAAGAAAGGATGTTCTTAGAAAAGTCTATACCAAAGACTACAACAAAATCACCGCCTTGCTCTCTGCCTAGTCCCAATCATGACTTGATCAAGAACTGGGTGGAAAAGAAAAACAACATTATCAATCAGATCGAGAAGATGGAAGATGTGAATTCGACTAAGAAGAAGGAAGATGTGCGTCAGGGTAAGAAAATGGAAAAAATACCCAGGGCTAAGTAGATGGAAGATGTGCCTTAGGTTAAGAAGATGGAAAATCTAAATAGGGCTAAGAATATGGAAGATGTGCATCGTACTATATGAATATGGAATATGTGTCTTGGAAGAAGAAGTTGGAACATATGTGTTGGACTAGGAAGTGAAAAGATATGCCCAGAGCAAGAAGATGGTAGATACTTCACAGTATAACTATTAGGAATGCAACTGGATATCCACGTCTTATGGGTTAATGCTTATTTTGAAGATACATGCCCCTTAAGAGAAAAATTCCATTTAGATCAGATTTATCTTATTGGAAATTAATTCCAATTGCTGAAGTCAATCAGCAGTAAGTGAAAAAGTGATTGTACTCCGGCACATTGAAGCCTTAGCAAAGGTGGTTGCCGCTGTCTTAATGAAATTGCAAAAGGATTGGAAAGCCACACAGGTGCAGTATAGAGAAGATATGTTTTGACCCCTTTGATATTTAATCTAAGGCGGTAGCCGATTTCATAATGAGCAAAGTTTAATGTTTAGACTCAAAGTCTCGCGAGCAGGCAGAGCTTTGATTACAAGATTGGAACAGGCTTTAAAGCCTTACCAATTTAATCGGCGGAGTTAATGAATGAGTTTGTAATCGCAAGTCTTACTTGCAGTGTCTTGTTGATGTGGTGAGTTCCGCAAGCGGAACGGTTCACAGATATGTTACAGCAAAAATATTCTAAAGTTCAAGTGTCTTGTTGATGTGGCAATGGATCGATGCGATCATCGCAATCGGAAGTTCCAAATGATACCACCGCAATGTATTTTCAGTGTTGAAACATTGCGATGCGATGAACGCAATCGCAACCGTTTCTTATTATTATAATCGCCCTCCACCAAAGCTGAGGCCCGCTGGTCCCATAGACCACGCGGCATGGTACAATACAATTGTAAAGTGTGAATCGGGACTCTTTTTTTTTGAGCCCGATCGCAACATTGCAATCGGAGGCATTTTATTTTAAGCCCCAATTGCACTAACCAATGACGGACCCGATTTTTATTATGGCGGAATTTTATGTGGGATTGCGTCCGATCCTTAATCGGAAATTGGAACTTTGTTTAAACCCGATTGTATTACATGGTAGGTCCGGACTTGATCCATACAATAGGTCGGAGTTTAATTGTCACATCGCATCTGCTTTGCCAATCGTAATCGGAAGTCTGATGGTTGGTCATTTGTTTGATGTTCCAGACCCGACGCAGTTTATATGGCATAGTGTATATGTTACATTGCATCCGGTTATCAATCGGAGATCAGAGTTTTAAAAAGGGTTGCGCGTTATAAGTTAAGACTGGACCCGATGCTTATATGTTTTATGCTTTAATATATGCGCGACACATATATAAAGTAAAGGCCCGAGAGCCTGTAATCGTAATTTGTTTTGTTTTGCACAGTTGTGTGTTGGTTTTTAAAAAAAACAGAGCGCTTTATTTTTAGAGAGACAGAGAGTTTTTATTAAGATAGTGAAGTCTTGTGCGTGCACTGTGTTGAAGCAACAGTCACTATTTTGAATCCCTCTGTTGGAGGAAGAATTTGTAACAGTTTTTTTTATGACATAGATGTTTGTTTTTCAGAGTTGAAACTCTGTCTCAAGTGAGTAAATTTTAAATTTCTCTGTGTTAAAGAGGAGAGTATTACTCTCTCCACTGTTTGTTCTGGAATTTTCAATATTCCAACATGGTATCGGAGCTAGTCCAGGCTCTTTGAAGATCAAAGAAGTTGAAGGAAAGGAGTTATTTGTTGCAGAAGCTTCTCCAGCAGTGTGAAGACTCAGCCAAAAGGATTCAAGGTATTTCTCTATACAGTTTTTGTGTTACTATTGTAGAACAGTCAGTTAATTTTAAACACACAGTTAAGTGTTTTTTGAATTATAGTTAAGAGTGCAGAATGGCTGGAGCCAGCACTGGTATGGGTATGGGAAATATCCATCTCTCAATATTTAATGGGAAGAATTATGAGTACTTGTCAATAACTATGAGAGCTTTATTTGTCTCCCAAGAATTATGGGAATTTATTGAGTATGGCTTTGAAGAGCCAACAAATGAAGATGAGTTTGATATGTTAACTCAGGCAGAAAAAGAGATGCTGAAGAGCAATAAGAAGAAAGACTCCAAAGCTCTTTTATTATTGTATCAAGCAGTGCATGAGAGTGTGTTTCCGAGGATAGTAGCAGCCAAGAGATCCAAAGAAGCATGGGAAACTCTCAAGACAGCCTATCAAGGTATGGAAAAAGTGAAGACAACAAAACTTCAGTTGCTGAGGAGAGACTTTGAAACTCTTTGTATGAAGGAGTCAGATAACATTGACTCATTCTTCACTCATGTGATTGGAATGGTCACACAAATAAGATCTCATGGAGAGATTCTTGAAGACAAGAGGATTGTGGAAAAACTCTTGAGAATTTTACCCTCAAGATTTGATGTGATTGTCACCACCATAGAGGAGACTAAGGATCTCACAAAGTTTTCAGTGGATGAGCTACATGCATCACTGATGACCCATGAACAGAGATTGGGTAGGAGTGAAAACTCATCTCTTGAACATGCCTTTAAGACCATATATCTTTCGAAAGAGGAAGAGGGCAAGGCAGAGGAAACAAAAGAGGAAGAGGAAGAAGCCAAAACAGAGGTGGAAGGAACAACCCTTCACATTCACATGGAAGGTGCAACAGTCAAAGTCATAGCCACGGCCAAGGAAGCAGCCGACAGAGTGGTCAGCAGAATGCTCAAGGAAAAAGGTATGATAAATCCAATGTCCAATGTCACTATTGTAAAAAATATGGTCATTATGCTAATGAATGTAGAAAGAAGCAGAATGATATGGGAAATAGAACTAGTGCAAATTTCACTAGAGAAAATATCAGCCAAAATAATTTGTTTTTAGCTTGTAATATGGCTGAAGAAAAAAGTGAGGATTGATGGTTTCTGGACTCCGGTTGTAGTATCCATATGATAGGAAACATAGAAATGTTTTCTATGTTAGATGAGAGTGTGAAGTTACAAGTTACACTTGGAATTGATAGCAAAGTTTCTGTTATGGGAAAAGGAAATATAAATGTTTTAACAAGGAAAGGTGCAAATAAATCCATAGCAGATGTTTATTATGTTCCAGGAATGAAGTGTAACCTCTTAAGTATTGGACAACTTGTCCATAAGGGGTATAATGTTTTCTTTGAGGATGATGTTTGTACCATCATGGATAAACCACCCAGCGAACAATGTATTGCTGAAGCAAAGATGATGAGGAACATGATGTTCCCTCTTAGAATGAGAGCAGACTTGAAGAATGAAGAAACGATAGAAGTAGTGGCACAAGAGACTTTCCAAAGCGAACCAAAAGATGATAATTGGTTATGGCACTTGAGATTTGGACATCTCAACTTTGGAGGTCTTAATCTATTGAACAGAAAAGGAATGGTAAGATGTCTACCATTGATAGAGAAACCAAACAACCTTTGTGAAGGTTGTATCTTGGGGAAACAACACAAAGAAAGTTTTCCTTCCGGGAAAATCATAAGGGAAAAAGCACCCTTAGAGATTGTCCACTCAGATTTGTGTGGACCGATGCAAACTCCATCGCTTGCAAGCAGCCACTATGTGTTAACATTCATAGATGATTTTACAAGAAAAAATTGGGTTTACTTTTTGAAAAACAAAAGTGAAGTGTTTGAAAAATTTCGTAATTTCAAAGCACTTGTTGAGAACCAGAGTGGGCTGCACATCAAATTCCTAAGGACTGACAGAGGAGGTGAGTATATCTCTAAATATTTTCTACGTTTTTGTAGAGAAAATGGTATTCATAAGCAGTTTACAACTAGATATACTCCGCAACAAAATGGAGTAGCCGAAAGGAAGAATAGAACCATAATGGACATGGTAAGGAGTATGTTAAAGGCAAAGCATATGCCTAATGATTATTGGGCTGAAGTTGTACATTGTGCAGCGTACATTTTGAATAGGTTCCCTACAAAAGTAGTTATGAACAAAGTGTCTGAAGAGGCATGGAGTGGCACAAAGCAAGGTATCACACACATGAAGGTTTTTGGATGTGTGGCTTATGCACACATTCTGGATCAGCTAAGAAAGAAGTTGGACAGCAAGGGGGAGAAATGTATTTTCATTAGATACAGTGAGGAATCCAAGGCCTATAGGTTGTATAACCCATCCACCAAGAAGTTTATTGTGAGCAGAGATGTTCATTTTATTGAAGAGGAAGCTTGGGATGGAAGCATAGAGAAAAAAGTGAATGTAAAACATTGTTTATCTCATGATGAAAATAATGATGAGTTGGCTGAAATACATCCCCAAACAGCAGCACCAACACAAGAGTAGCAGAGCACACCCTTGAGGAGAAATGACAGTGCTTCTCCAAGCACACCACAAGGAGGAAATTCAAGTGCTTCTTCAAGCATTTGTACATCTAATGAAAAAGGTAAGAAATTCAGAAGTTTGAAAGATATTTATGAAAAAGATATAGCAAATGAAGGTATCAATTCTTTGTTTGCTTTATATTGTCATGTTGATGATCCTGTTCATTTTGAAGAAGCTATCAAGAATGAGAAATAGATAAAAGCTATAGATGAGGAAATAAATGCCATAGAAAGAAAAAAGACTTGGGATTTGGTAGAACTCCCAAAAGGTAAAGATGTCATAGGAGTTAAATGGGTCTACAAGACCAAGAGTAATGCTGAAGGCAAAATAGAAAGACACAAGGCAAGACTTGTTGTCAAAATTTATAAGCAGAAGCATGGGATAGATTATGAGGAAACTTACGCACCGGTTGCTAGAATGGAAACCGTGAGAGCAGTGCTGTCCATAATAGCACAAAACAAGTGGAAAGTTTACCAAATGGACATGAAGTCAGCATTCCTAAACAGAGTGTTAATGGAAGATGTTTACATTGATCAACCTCTCGGCTATGAAAAGAAAGGCCAAGAGCACAAAGTGTGCAAGTTGAAGAAAGCTCTTTATGGGCTGAAGCAAGCACCAAGAACGTGGTACAGTAGAATAGATTCCTATATACTGGAAAATGGTTTTGAAAAGTGTGAGGGAGAACCCACCCTCTACATCAAAGAAAAAGATGGTAAAATATTGATTGTAGTTTTGTATGTTGATGATGTTATTTTTATAGGTAATGATGATTACCTTATTGAACATTTTAAAACAGTCATGAAAGAAGAATTTGAAATGACTGACATGGGTTTGTTGAGATACTTCTTATGAATAGAAGTAGAACAAGATGAAAATGAGATTTTTATCTCACAGGCAAAGTATGTTAATGAGGTGCTTGAAAGATTTAACATGCAGGAAAGCAAAGCAGCGATCACTCCCATAGTGATGGGATTAAAACTCAGCAGAGAGGACAACAACAAGGATTTTGATCCTAGTTTATATAAGAGCATAGTTGGCAGCCTTATGTATTTGACTGCAACTAGGCCGGACATAATGCATGCTATTAGTTTGATTTCCAGATTCATGGAAAAGCCAAAGGATGCACATTGGAAGGCAGCAAAGAATTACGAGGTATGTTAAAGGTACAAAAAGGTTTTGGTGTGTTTTATATCTTGTTTCGGAATATTTAGATTTAGGTGGACCTACTTTGATTGATTGGGGTAGGAGAGTGTAGATGATGGAAGAGCCTTCAGGTTATGTTTCACATGGGTTCGGAGCCATTTCATGGGGGCTTCTAAAAACATAGCATTGTGACTATACAGAAACTGGAGATATGTAATGACTACAAACAACATGTCAAACGGTTTAAGGATGAAATGTTGAAGTTTATGTAAAGAGAGCAGATGCAAGGGACAGTGATTTATTGTGACAATAGCTCAGCTATTGCATTGTCTAAAAATTCAGTTTTTCATAAAAGGACAAAGCACATTGACACCAAGTTTCACTTCATACGTGAATTGGTTAACAATGGTGAGATAGTTTTGTAACATTGCAGAATAGAGGATCAATTTGTAGATATCTTCACAAAGCCACTTGCATAGAAAAACTTTGAATATTTCAGGAAATGCCTGGGTATGCAGAAAAACCCAGCAGTTGAAATTAAGGGGGAGTGTTGGAAATTAATTCCAACTGCTGAAGTCAATTAGCAGTAAGTGCAGAAGTGACTGTACTGTGGCACATTGAAGCCTTAGCAAAGGTGGCTGCCGTTGTCTTAATGAAATTGCAAAAGGATTGGAAAGCCACACAGGTGCAGTACAGAGTAGATATGTTTTGACCCCTTTGATATTTAATCTAAGGCGGTAGCCGATTTCATAATGAGCAGAGTTTAATGTTCAGACTCAAAGTCTCGCCAGCAGGCAGAGCTTTGATTACAAGATTGGAACAGGCTTTACAACCTTACTAATTTAATCGGCGGAGTTAATGAATGAGTCGGTAATCGCAAGTCTTACTTGCAGTGTTTTGTTGATGTGGTGAGTTCCGCAAGCGGAACGGTTCACAGATATGTTACAGTAGAAATATTCTAAAGTTCAAGTGTATTGTTGATGTGGCGATGGACCGATGCAATCATCGCAATCAACAGTTCCAAATGATACCACCGCAATGTATTTGTAGTGTTGAAACATTGCGATGCGATGAACGCAATCGCAACCGTTTCTTATTATTATAATCGCCTTCCACCAAAGCTGAGGCCCGCTGGTCCCACAGCCCGCTGGTCCCACAGACCACGCGGCATGGTACAATACAATCGCAAAGTGTGAATCGAGACTCTTTTGTTTTGAGCCCGATTGCAACATCGCAATCGGAGGCCTTTAGTTTTAAGCCCCGATTGCACTAACCAATGGTGGACCCGATTTTTAGTATGGCGGAATTTTATGTGGGATCATGTCCGATCCTTAATCGGCAATCGGAACTTTGTTTAAACCCGATTGTATTACATGGTAGGTCCGGACCCGATCCATAAAATAGGTCGGAGATTAATTGTCACATCGCATCCACTTTGCTAATCGCAATCGGAAGTCCGGCGGTTGGTCATTTGTTTGATGTTCCGGACCCGACGCAGTTTATATGGCGTAGTGTATATGTTACATCGCATCTGGTTATCAATCGGAGATCGGAGTTTTAAAAAGGGTCGCGCGTTATAAGTTAAGACCGGACCCGATGCTTATATGTTTTATGTTTTAATATATGCGCGGCGCATATATAAAGTAAAGGCCCGAGAGCATGTAATCGTAATTTATTTTGTTTTGCACAGCAGTGCGTTGGTTTTTAAAAAAAACATAGCGTTTTATTTTCAGAGAGACAGAGAGTTTTTATTAAGACAGTGAAGTCTTGTGCGTGCACTGTGTTGAAGCAGCAGTCACTATTTTGAATCCCTCTGTTGGAGGAAGAATTTGTAACAGTTTTTTTTATGAAATAGATGTTTGTTTTTCAGAGTTGAAACTCTGTCTCCAATGAGTAAATTTTAAATTTCTTTGTGTTAAACAGGAGAGTATTATTCTCTCCACTGTTTGTTCTGAAATTTTCAATATTCCAACATATCTTAGAGATATTGTTCCATGCAGATATGACACACGAACAAGAGACTAATGTAGAATTACATGATTTTTTCCTTGAGTGCAGTATGTAGTTAAAATGCAGGTATCATGTACGAAGATGAGATTAATGTAGGACTGCATTATTTTTATCATGCAATGTGCTTGCATGCAAATCACAAAAGAGAGAAAGGTCATTGTAGTTTATAATACTATGTATGCTTATTCAACTATATGATGAAAGGCACTTCTTCAATTGAGTAATCTTGCTGTGTGCGCTTTAATGTGCTCGGTGATGTTCAGTTCTGCTTCTCTTATGTTCTGATTTTTTTTCACAAGAGGCTGAATCAGAAAGGGCATAGGAACCAAATTCAGACAAAGATCCACTCTCTTTTCTTCCAGGTGTTGGTGTCATGTAATCATGGTGATTGTGTGATGATTGTGCAAACCAAACGGTAGAAATTTCAGAGTTCACTGACCAATGTAAGGGAGTTTAATTTGTTGGTTGGCACAAACATCCTGTATGATGTGTCAACTGTTATTCTTTGGAATCTGATAAGATTATTGCTCTACGTATTTTGTATTGTAATTAAAAAAAGAGTTAAAAGTCGATATTATCTCTGATTGCTGAGAAACAGTGACTTTTAGTTGAGAAACATGCTCAACTTCTGAAAATGGAATGAACTACGGTGATAATCCATGTTACTTGAATAAAAGACGAGAATAAAACATTGCTGCTCTAAAATTTGTTAGTGGATTGATACCACTATTTCAAAGGCATTACTCAACAAGTGTATATATGAAATTTGAAAGTCAAAGTGAAACTTGTTTTGCATTCGTAAAATAATAAAATCTGCAATGCGAAATTAAAAGAGTAGCGCTTCTCTAAGACACAACCCAAACTTTTCAACAATAATATGTGTTTTCATTCCTCTCCATCTACTATATACTTCAACTTTTTTTGAGTATCCTGTACACAGTTTAAGGTATTTGTATCACTCAACTAGACATTTAAAGTATGCTACCAAACCAACCCATTGAGCTCCTTCCTGATTTTTTGTATCTGAAATGTCATCCCATTATTGAATTAGCCATATTATCTCTAATTTCTCACTCATCAAGGTCACAGGATTTTATTCACTTTTGGTCACATTCTTCTGCCTCAGTTGTAATTGATTTTTAACCATTTGCATCCAAGACGACCATTGTTTTACAACAATTCCTCAAACCATCTTCAAATAGTTGCGACAATACCACAAAACACTTTCAAATTTGCGGACTGCATATGGTATCTGGGCAAATCACTGAACTTGTGCCCTAGTCGGGGCATTTTTATTGACAATGGCACATGAAAAATGGATCTCCTTGCTCGCTTGCAAAAGAAAAATCCTTATATAAGTTATTGGTCAAACCCTAAAATATGTGCAAATTGTGCCTTAAATTTTTTGTTCAGAGTCAAAGTTGCTTTGTATCTTTGCACGTTTTGGGCCATTGGTGCTTCTTATTGGTCATATTGTTGCATCCGTTTCTATTGGGTGCTCATTATGCAAGTCATTTGGATTTGTGTTTGGCTTGCCAGGAGCTTGAAAACCTCCAAATTTCCAATTTCTTATAATCTTCTGCACAAGCCTTTCAAATCTTCACGAGTTGTGTTTGTCCCTTGTGAATTCGACTTCCATAGATGGAGAATGATTTTAGTAAAAAAAACCACCCTGTAAGTGCCTTGCCTTTCAATGCATAATCGCTCCATCACTTACAGTGCCTTTGAAATATCTTCCCATATCAATATTGTTCACCGCTTGACTCATCACAAGCTCAACGATAACACAATATCATCTGAAACCTCAAAGCATTTTTTTTTTAAATGTGGCCTTCAATTATCTTCCCATATCAATATTGTTCATCATTTGGCTTATCCTAATCTCTATGTTGTTACAATATCACATGAAAGCTCCCAGTAATCTCTTTTGTTTCAAAAGGAGGGAAAAACACCATATCATGAAAATTCAGAGTAATCTCTATTTTGTTCCAAAATGAGCGACAATTATTTGCACCTTGTCTTTTATTGCATCTTACTTTATCTAGTGATTGTTATATTTAAAGTATTGGTTCATAAGGATATTGGAACACTCGGAGAACTTACTCACTGATTATTGTAGGGTCATTGACTTTACTAGGTAGGTTACTGCTCTTATAAGATGGTTAGTACATTTTTTGAGAATCTTGTAAGCTCAATTATAGTCAACCAATTGAAGATAGTTTATAACCTTACGTTAGGTCTAAGGGTGGTATCAACATGATCTCCCTCCTAGAACTCTCCATTCCTCTTTAATTAGGCCATGATTGAGGCTACCTAGGTTTGGACCGCTTGCAAGTTTAGACTCAACCAAGCTTATTATGATACATAATATTAAAAAGAAGAACCCCTATTACAATTTAAGGACATGCCAAGGTCAATCCTACCTTATTTATAACAAAAATGAGAACTCATAAACAAAAGAATATGAGGATAATATAATTAGTATACACACACATAAATTTAAATATTATTATTTTTATTTAAATTTACCAAAGTAGGTCATCATTACATGAAACATTTCCCTCATGATGGTGTGTAGAATGCACCTCTTAGGAAAAAAGGAAAAGGGAGAGAGAAAGAGAGGGCACGTGTTTAATATTTCGAAGGAAGCTGCATTGTACAAGGGGCATTCAAACTATCCTTGTTCCAATTGATTTTTTAATTCAAATTCAACCAAAGAATTGACATAATTCAAAGTTCCAAAATAGTTGGAATTCACCCCATCGTGCAACTTTGCTTCAAGGTGTTTTTGGATTCTCCTAAAATTGACCTACAACCTTAAAAAACCCAAAAATATTGGATCCATTAGAACTTTGGGTGTAATGTTTCATTGGATTTTAGCATAGCACATAAAAATGGGGAATTTTTAGTGCCCCTTTCGAAGTGATAATTGTTAATCCTTTCATGTGTAATATTCAAATAATATTTCATTTCAATTTTGTGACTTGACATTTCAACTTAAACTTTACTTTTCATTTCATATGTATGAAGCCACCACTAAATTGCATAATCCATGCTCATTTGTTACAAATTGCGCCAATAACAAGGGTGCTACACTTCGTGATGCACTAAGCACCACACTAGTTTTGCACTATACCATATTTCCATGCCAGGAGTGTGGCAATGTTTGTCATGTTTGATTCGTAACATTTCTCATTGCTTTAGGACCCCAACAACACACTTGCCACATTAGAACTTCCGACGAAACATACATTACTAAATCTTTAATCATTGTGTTGAGAATATTCATTGCTACTTCAACAATCGCAACTTTGCATCAATGAATTAACAATGTAGAAACATGTTAATGATAGCTCATAAATAAAAGGAACCACACATAAGACACATTTGGTGCCCAAAGTGGATTCAATCATCATAATGATCATGCACAATTTGATGCTAAACTTTGATCAAAACATGTCCTTAATTGATTTGATTTCATGCCATGAAGTAGTGCTCAACCCCATACACAATGCTTATCATTGATTGCCCAAGATCACCTTGGATAAAGCTACAATATTCTTGTTCATGGATAGATATTTTCATATAGATCATTTCTAGAATATCCTTTTGGCATCTTAACATGGTGGTCCCTAGCATAATGAACTCTCCTTATGGTCATCCAAAATTTCATTGCACAAAGGGAAGGCTTTGGTTACGACAACATGGTTCTCAATGGTAGGATCTTTTTAGAGTAGGTGTCAATGCTTCCAATACAAGTTTTACAACAAGTCTCATGATTGGGTACCTTTGTCAAAAGTGAAAGGAAAATTCAAGGTTTTCTAATTTGACTTGTTCAAATGAATTTAGGAGTTGTTCATGATTCCCTCTCCTTGAATCTAGGGCCTTTGACCCACCATGTGATGGAAGAATTGCAACATGAACATAGCCAAGAAATTAAGGAATACAAGATACATTATGGCTACATGTGTCCATTCCATATACTTATGTGAAATCTCCATTTGAACTTGCCTTGGAGGCTTAAATCCATGTAGTTGACTTGGAATTTTTGGGTTGTTCATTGTTTGGAAGCCTTTGGTTAAGCCTTATAAGGCCCTTTTTTGTCTATCCCTTCATTCCTAAAGTCTTAGTTGTTAACCATATTGATTCAGATTGGATCACTATATTATTTGTCAACTATCCTGATTCTTTTATAGTGAAAAATTGGGGGAATCAACTTGTAGGTTCATTTTTAACAATGGATTCCAATTTGGAGAATTGGTGTGTAAAACCCTTTCGAGCCATTTTGAGGCATTAAATGATGTTTTCTTGGGGAAATATCTCTCACTTATGCGTACCCTCTAGTGCTATTCTACACTCAAAGAAAATTCCAACAGTGCAAGAATCTCGTCAAATGGTGTTTGTAAGAAAAATTTATGCCTCCTTCAAGTTGACCTACCATGCTAACTAACATGGTATGAGAGGATGCCATGTTAGCACTCATTATTCATGTATATGGGGCTAACCATGTGTGGAATTTCAAGAAGACTCTATATGGTCCAAAATTGTAACTCTGGTTGAGGGTTGAGGGAGTAAAATCTTACCACTAGTTGACTATCGGGCTACTAGGAGTGATCTAGATTAGATCATTATATTATTTTTTATAGTGTTAGTGGTAGAGCCTAGTTTGGAGAATTGGGGTCAGAACCTTCTAGGGCTAGTTTGAGGCCCTAAACAACATTTTTGTGGGTAAAACGTTGCTGCTTAAGTGCCACAACCCATGACACTATTCTACACTTGAAAACCTTTCCAATAGTGTAAGAATCATATCAATCATAGTTTGGATGCAAAATTTATCCCTCTCGAAAGTTGATCTATTGTGATTGAATACCATAATTCGAGAGAATTCCATGTCAACCCCTATTACTCATGGAAAATGGGATAGGAATGTGGAGACTATGAATAAGACTTTATAATGGTTAATTTGTAACTCATATTGAGGGTCGAATGGGTAAATTTAACCCCTATTTGGTTATTGGGCCATGTTACAACCATACCACAAGGAGAAAAATAGGTTCCATTATATTTTCTTACATTTTGTTCCATAGTAGAGTAGATTAGAGTAGATGAGCGTAGATATGGAGAGAGCATAAAAGAGGCGATTTGTGTTTTGTAGCATCCCACAGGCCACAGGTCTCAAGAAGTCTATAAAGAATGCCTACTCTTTTATATTTGCATCATTTCCATCTAGAAAAAAGGAGTATAGAAACCTCACCTTCCAGTTGGGTTTCCTCTTGAAAGGGCTTCCTAGTTCATATATTGGTGTGTTTATAATTCACTATTATTGATTTTTCACATTTTATCTATTGAATGTATATTCAGAAAAAAATAATAATTAGATATCATTTTTTGGGATTCAACCGCATTAATTAAGTCATTCATCTATGAACATTTCCATGAGGTATTCATAACTGACCAATTTCTCATAATTTTTGAATAGTCTAGTTAGAACTCATTGCATCGGGTGATGCTCACAGGGGTGGAGAAGTTGGATTGAAACTAGTGAAATGAATCACATAGCATCAATCATCACTTCCGAGGCTTGCACCTGGTAAATCATGACTTCTCGGGAGGTCACCCATCCCAGATCGCCTCTAGCTCAAACACGCTTAACTGTGGAGTTTTCCCCACAATCAAGCCCACTTAGCTTGCTACCCCATTTGAAAAACCCTAGCAAGTATTATGCCACATGAACCATTCAAGTAGAACTCCCTTCACTCTTTGTATTTAAGTATTGAGGGAATTTCTTAGTGCATTATATTAGATATCATTTTTTGGGATTTGAATGCGTTAATTAAGTCATTCATCTATGACCATTTCCATGAGAGGTAGTCATAAATGACTAATTTCTCATGATTTTTTAACAGTCCACTTAGTACTCATTTCATCGGTTGATGCTCACAAAGGTGAAGAAGTGGGATTGAAACTAGTGAAATGAATCACATAGCGTCAATCATCACTTTCGAGGCTTGCACCTGGTAATCAGGATTTCCTGGGAGGTCACCCATCCCATATCGCCTCTATGTGGACTATTCAAAAATCATGAGAAATTAGTTAGTTACGACTACCTCTAATGGAAATGTTCATATATGAATGACTTAATTAACACAATTGAATCCCAAAAAATGATATCTAATATAATGCACTAAGAAAAACCCTCAATACATAAAAGCAAAGAGGTAAGAGAGCTGTACTTGAATGGTTCATGAGGCACAATACTTTCTAAGGTTTTGCAAATGGGGTAGCAAGATAAGTGGGCTTGATTGTGGGGAAAAATCCACAGTTAAGCGCGCTTGAGCCAGAGGCGATTTGGGATGGGTGACCTCCCAGGAAGTCCTGGTTACCGAGTGCAAGCCCTAGAAGTGATGATTGATGCTATGTGATTCATTTCACTAGTTCCAATCCCACTTTTTCTCCCCTATGAGCATCACCCGATGCAATGAGTGCTAAGTGGACTATTCAAAAATCACGAGAAATTAGTTAGTTACGACTACCTCTCATGGAAATTGTCAGAGATGAATGACTTAATTAACATAATTGAATCCCTAAAAATGATATCTAATCTAATGCTCTGCGAAAACCCCTCAATACTTAAAAAAATTAATTAATAAATCCATAAATACAAGGAAAATTAATCCTCATAGTATAGATTTCAGATTTTAGTCTATTTGTATTAGATCTTTTGTGACAAATTGTGTAGTGGAATATGAATGCCAGTTTACAAATCATATTGGTATTAGAGTAGATTTCTTTGGGTATATTTTGGAAATCTGTAGGGTACTATATTGGTTTTAGTAGAAAATCATAAAACCCCATCCATGGCTAATGAATCAGTTTATGATAACCCTCAATTAGATAGAGAGGTTTCATGGTTAGAAGTACAAAATGTAGATTTAAACCACAATGTAGGCCTCCTCATGGGGGGCCTAGCCAATAATATCGAGATTTTTCGAGAATATGGAGGTTCCAACATAGCGGCTAAATAAAAGGGAAAATGGAGGGATGAAGAAGAACTAGAAAAGAAATCTAGAAAAAAAAACAAAGATTAGTTGAGTTTGAGAACCATGAACCATTCACAGTCTAATGCAGGAGCATCAGAATAAGTCAACAATGTGGATATCTGTTCACATGTTGTGGCTAACCACAGTGAAACTCATTGACTGTTTGGTCAAATTTGGTTTTACCGAGAAGGATAGACTTCAGAAATAGTTTGTTATTGAAATAAATGTGACTGTTTTATTTAAGATTTAGTGATAAGATTTGTTAAATAGGTGTAACCGAGAGTGAGAAGATAGGAGATCTTGTTGTTATGATCTTTAGGGAAATTAGGAGATTCTGTAAGATATTATTAAAAGTGATGTGAGAAAAATGTTATGAGGAGAGAGTTAGTGTGAGGTTTGGTGTGGAGCGAAAGCTCAGAAGGAGAGAAGAACTGTGTTTTTGTGGAAAACAGAGACCATTCTCTGTATAATTTGAGTAACGCGAGCTCTGTTTTATTGTTCTGAATATTACGAATGCAATTATATTTTATGCATTGCCGAATGATGGATTGTGGAAACACGATCATCGCTTTACTGTGTAGTTGATTGATATAGTCACGATTCGGTGTGTATTTTAATCACAAGCATATAATTTCTGTGTTAATTTGAACTTGAAAAAAGCCAATATTGTGCACAGGAAAGACCTTAATAGAAAGATTGATATAAAAAACGCATTACAGAACCTTTTGATGTATCTAAAATAATATAAGCATTGATTTTGAAATAGATCGGGTGTTGGAAATCTTCGCATCAGAAGAAAGGTAGAGGCGTTACATATTATTTGTATGGCATTAGAAACTGGATGCGATAAGTTATAAAATGGTTTACAAAAATTTCGGGTCCATGATATATCGCCAAGTTTATGGTGGGCAGCATTGGAAACCCAGCGATCTTCGATATCCCGATAACTTCGCATCGGAGTTCTTGAAACTGCCAATAGCTAGTGGTAATATTAAATCACATAGATTGGGATCGGCGATTGATATATATCGGTGTATGTCAGAGTTTGAATCACCTTAGAACAGCGATTGACATCGCATCAGGTCATATTGGAAGTGGAGCGCATTGTAATTGCGGAGTTATTTTGATACCACATCAAATCGTTGGTAAATGCCCAAATTCTTGTGGCATATAGCGATTCAACAATTGGAAAATCGATTCGGGCATCAGATCGATAAAATCTAGGCTGTTGCGATAGATAAATATGTATGAACTTTTTTAAGCGCTTGATCGACCTGATCTGTGGAGCGCAATACACATAGGTTCTGTTTATAAAAGGCGTTAACTGCTGTTTTTGCATAGATTAAGGTGTATAATGGGATCATGAAATGGAGAATGATCTGGAGTTCCGTGATGGTGACTTCGTTGAATTCAAAAGTTCAAGTAGCAGTGATGATTCGATGGACATTGAGTATCGTATTGAAACACCTGTCGGTGATTTCGATACTGATGATATCAGTGGGGTTCTCATTCAATTGAACAACTTATGGTTTCGATACAAGGACTTCAAAGATTTTCGTTTTATGGATCCATTAGCTGAAGATTTAAATGCATTGGAAACTTTAGGTTTGATGAGACCTGGTCTTTATTGAAGGGCGTGAGCAAGTGTCATAGCTTGAGATTGCTGGGTATAAGCCGTGAAAAGGGACTCTGTCTATTTGACGCAATCCATATAGTTGTTCAAATTGGTATCTAAAAATCGATTTATAATTTAAAGGTGGAGAAAGACAAGTTTTGAAGGTCTATTTTTGTACAAGCAAAGTCGTGGGGAATTAGACTCTACGGAAGAGTTCTAAGTTGAATTGTGAACGGAGTCCAATTCAGAATTGTATTCATCAGAATCTGGTTGAACGCGATCAGTACAAGGTGAGTACTATGGTGTCGAACTCATGCTGTATTAATGAGGTCGGGGTTAAAACAATTGAGGATCGATATTCATAAGATGGGTATGGATTATAGAATGTAGGACTGTAGGCAGTGGTTTTACATTAACAATTGGAACTTTGAATCATTGTTGGGATTTAATTATGGTCCTGTTATCTATTAAAAGAGTCCCTACATAGAGATTGAAAGGAAGAATCTTCCGCATAATTTTATGATTAAAACTCTGGGAATGCCTTTTTATATGCAATTTTATTGAGATTCTGGGTTTGGCGGGTTATGCTCGCCATCATTTTGGTATCAGAGCTTGGCTCTGTTGAAAGAAGCTGTTAATTATTTCTGAGTGGAAGAAACTCAGCAAAGAAGGGATTGTTTCTGATAGCTAAAGCTTTTCCCAGATAAAGTCGGAAGATTGGAAGAAAGGATTAGATTCTAAAATCTGATTGACAGTAGTTGAATATCGAGAAATTGTGCAGTGGAAGCATAAAGATTTGCTGAAACAGATTTGCAGGAATGGTGAGATTCTGAAGGTAATTGAAGGTATGCAGTTTTGTCTGATGATTAGCAGATATGAAATGAATGAAATTTTATAGTAAGATTGCAGTAGTTAAACAGTAAGAGGTTTGTAAGTTTTGGAAGTAACAGAGTTTGAAGACACAGCTGGAAGCTAGTGGGAAGGAAAGTCCATTTAAAAGTACAGGTGAATGGAAGGACAAGATCAGACTGAGATCTTGAAGGTAAGATGATATGGTTTTATTTGGATTTGAAGATTAGAAGATTGTAGTCTTTGCATTGAATTAGAAGTATTATTGCAACTCCCAAAAGGAAATTCCATAGAAGATGAGGTTAAAATTGCTAACAGATAAAGGAAGCTGGTGAAAGTTTCTAAGTGAAAACATAGATGTGGTAGAACCTTGAGGAATTCCAATAGAGATTGGGTAAGGAGGACACTTGTGTTCTTAGAATATGCAGATGAGTTGAAGCTAGAAAGAGCAAAGAGAAGTGCTCAAAGGAGGTTCCAGGGATAGAGAACCAATTGCTTGCCAAAGACTGAGTGAGGAGAGCTTGGTGAGGTAAGTGGCGGTAGGACAGGACTTGCTGTTGAAGAGGCTTTAGTGCAACTCATAGTAAAGTGAGTAAGGAACTCATAGAGATGGAGAGGATGATGACTAGTGACAGTTGTAACAGAGGTTCTGAAAGAGACCACATCAGAGGACAAAAGGAGAAGGATGCCAAGGCAAATGGCATACAGAGACAATTAAGCAAAGAGGAATATGAGCGGGAGAAGGCTGAGATTGTAGTTAAGCTTGAGGTGTTAATGGAGATGTTGCAAAGAAATGAAGTAGACCAGAAGCATGGTTATGTCATGAGAAAGAAGGTGCAGTGGCAGAGGCTACAAGAGAAGAGGAATCATCAGGTGAATATGCAGTTGATGAAGGAACTAAGGGAACTTGAACAGGTTATAGATGCCAAATAGAGGATAGAGAAGCTCAAAAGAATTAAGCTACAACAAAAGGAAGATGCTGAAGAAGATGTTGAAGTTTCGATATGTGAACCAGAAAGTGGACCTTTACTTTTTGAAAGTGATGAAGAGCTAGAGGAGTTGAATCATATGAATGATTCGAAGCAGCCGAAAGACTTGATGACTAAAGCATCAAATAAGACCATAGGGTCTTGTGATTTTAAAACTAATGATTTGTGTAGGATTGCAGGTTTGGAAGAAGATAGACAGTCTTTTAAAATTGTCAAAGATGTGAAAGCATACCTTCCAGAAGATGAAAGTTTTGAAGCAGAATATGATAAAGAGGCTGGGAAAGAATCAGTTCACTACAATGGACAAATGCTGGAAGACATCATTGAAATAGATGATGAAAAGGGGAGACTAGCTGACAGTCTCAAGAGTTCTTTGAGTTTGGATCAGCATACTGATATGCTGACAGAAGAAGAGAAATCAACGCAACATACTGAAGTGTTGTTAAAGGGAAAAGAGGTACAGAGGCCTATTATTTTTTATTGTAATGATTGTCTTATAATTGAAGATGTTGTGGCAGAAGCTGGAACAAATTTGGCATAGGTGGATAGCCAAATGGAAGAAGAAGATGAAGAACATCTACTGAAGAATGTTAAGGAAGATTTAGCAGAGGAAGAAGGACCATGTGATAATGAGACAATAACAAATGAGGAAATGGAAGATTATGTAAAATTTCCAAAGTTCACTCCAAGTAAAATCATTGAGTTATACATCGAACTAGACTTTCAAAGGAGGAAGTTGGAAGAGCAGAAGATGAATGTCCAATATAGATTGCTGAAGAAGGATGACAAATTAGTTGTCATAAATAATAATCAAGAAGAAGTGGACAGATGCAGAAAACAGAGGCAAGAAATTGTTCTAAAAGACAATGTAGCAGCAGCAGAAAAGATGCAAAACAACAATAAGGGTGAAAAGGAAGCGATCAAAACAAGTGAAGAACAAGCAAGAATAAGAGTTCAGCAATCAAGAGATGGAAACAATCAGCAGACAAAGGATATACTGGATAGAGAAATTGAGCTGATAAGGAGGTTAATGATGAAAATATCTCAGAGAAAGACAGTAGCAAGAAAGAAAAGGAGTGACAACAAGAGAAAGACAGTAGCAGACCTTGAAGGCAGGGCAAGTGGAGCATTACAGAATAAAATATGGAGACCTGGAGAACAACAGCAGATAACAACAACAATAGAGCAATTGACAAGCAAAGAAAGATTACAAAATAAAGTTTGGGATCCAGGAGGAAACAATTATCCAGACTTATGGCCAGGTGGTCACAAAATTTCTTACATGGGGAGTCTGATGCAGGAGCATCGGAATAAGTCAGCAATGTGGAAATCTGTTCACATGTTGTGGCTAACCACAGTGAAACACATTGACTGTTTGGTCAAATTCGGTTTTACCGAGAAGGATAGACTTCAGAAATAGTTTGTTATTGAAATAAATGTGACTGTTTTATTTAAGATTTAGTGATAAGATTTGTTAAATAGGTGTAACCGAGAGTGAGAAGATAGGAGATCTTGTTGTTAGGATCTTTAGGGAAATTAGGAGATTCTGTTAGATATTATTAAAAGTAATGTGAGAAAAATGTTACGAGGAGAGAGTTAGTGTGAGGTTTGGTGTGGAGCAAAAGCTCAGAAGGAGAGAAGAACTGTGTTTGTGTGGACAAAAGAGACCATTCTCTGTATAATTTGAGTAACGCAGGCTCTGTTTTATTGTTCTGAATATTACGAATGCAATTATATTTTATGCATTGCCGAATGATGGATTGTGGAAACATGATCATCGCTTTACTGTGTAGTTGATTGATATAGTCACGATTCGGTGTGTATTTTAATTGCAAGCATATAGTTTCTGTGTTAATGTGAACTTGACAAAAGCCGAGATTGTGCACAGGAAAGCCCTTAATAGAAAGATTGATATAAAAAACGCATTACAAAACCTTTTAATGTATCTAAAATAATATAAGCATTGATTTTGAAATAGATCGGGTTCGTTGGAAATCTTCGCATCGGAAGAAAGGTAGAGGCGTTACATATTATTTGTATGGAATTAGAAACTAGATGCGATAAGTTATAAACTAGTTTACAAATATTTCGGGTCCGTGATATATCGCCAAGTTTATGGTGGGCAGCATTGGAAACCCAACGATCTTCGATATCCCGATAACTTCACATCGGAGTTCTTGAAACTCCCAATAGCTGGTGGTAATATTAAATCACATAGATTGGGATCGGCGATTGATATATATCGGTGTATGTCAGAGTTTGAATCGCCTTAGAATAGCGATTGACATCGCATCGGGTCATATTGGAAGTGGAGCGCATTGTAATTGTGGAGTTATTTTGATACCGCATCAAATCGTTGGTAAATGCCCAAATTCTTGTGGCATATCGTGATTCAACAATTGGCAAATTGATTCGGGCATCGGATCGATAAAATATGGGCTGTTGCGATAGATAAATATGTATGAACTGTTTTAAGCGCTTGATTGACCTGATCTGTGGAGCGCAATACACATAGGTTATGTTTATAAAAGGCGTTAACTGTTGCTTTTGAATAGATTAAGGTGTATAATGGGATCAGAAAATGGAGAATGATCTGGAGTTCCGTGATGGTGACTTCGTTGAATTCAAAAGTTCAGGTAGCAGTGATGATTCGATGGACATCGAGTATGGTACTGAAACACTTGTCGGTGATTTCGATACTGATGATATCAGTGGGGTTCTCATTCAATTGAACAACTTATGGTTTCGATACAAGGACTTCAAAGCTTTTCATTTTATGGATCCGTTAGCTGGAGATTTAAATGTGTTGGAAACTCCAGGTTCGATGAAACCTGGTCTTTATTGAAGGGCGTGAGCAAGTGTCACAGCTTGAGATTGCTGGGTATAATCCGTGCAAAGGGACTCTGTCTATTTGACACAATCCATATAGTTGTTCAAATCGGTATCTGAAAATCGATTTATAATTTAAAGGTGGAGAAAGACAAGTTTTGAAGGTCAATTTTTGTACAAGCAAAGTCGTGGGGAATTAGACTCTACGGAAGAGTTCTAAGTTGAATTGTGAATGGAGTCCAATTCAGAATTGAATTCATCAGAATCTGGTTGAACGTGATCAGTACAAGGTGAGTACTGTGGTGCCGAACGCATGTTGTATTAATGAGCTCGGGGTTAAAACAATTGAGGATCGATATTCATAAGATGGGTATGGACTATAGAATGTAGGACTGTAGGTGGTGGTTTTACATTAACAATTGGAACTTTGAATCATTGTTGGGATTTAATTATGGTCCTGTTATCTATTAAAAGAGTCCCTACATAGAGATTGAAAGGAGGAAGCTTCCGCATAATTTTATGATTAAAAATCTGGGAATGCATTTTTATATGCAATTTTGTTGAGATTCTGGGTTTGGCGGGTTATGCTCACCATCACAGTCTCCCTTCAAGATGGAGTAAAGGTGGACATCAAGTTGTATCAAGGTGAGATTAATACTTTGAAATTAAATCATTGGTGGCATAAATTAGAGGTTGGTTTACTTTAACATTCACTACATAGATGAGGAATATAAAATTTCATTAGCTCGTTTGAAATTAGAAGGTAATTCCTTGAATTGGTAGGAAAGCCACATGGAAACCCTAAGTCTAGAGGGGGATTCCATTGAATTTTCTACATGGTACACGGTAGAAAAAAATTCTGATCTAATAATTACTTACTAATGATATTCAATCAATTTATTTTAGACCACTGATATCATTGAGCAATTATATACAAAATATCAACAATAAATTCTGGCAAAAACAGTAAAGATCATATAAAGACAACCATTCATAGTAGAGACAATATTTTTATCCTAGGAAACCAAACCTTGGGAGAAAACCCAACAAATTTTCTTTAGGAGAAGTTATTTTTCGATAAGGTTTACAAATCCAATTTGTCAGAAATATGTGCCAAAATCAAAGTAAAAAATACTAGTCAAACCTAGTCAAACTCCAGTAAATCAATGTTGGTCAAATAGTTAATTTTTTCAGCCATGTGACATGAGACTTCCTAATACCTTTGGTCATCCCCTAAAATAGCTGCCTGAGTCCTCCTTTCAACCACAAAAACTTGACCTTTGCTTACTCGTTGTGTCTCCTTGTTGCTCTTCTTTGGCTCTCCAAAGATTTTATCCTTTGTCGCGACTTCTTGCTTGCTAGCTCTCCACATGAGAATAATCCTTCTTTCTATTTGTTGGTGAAGAAAAATGAAATGTCACATCATCTGTATATACTAGTCGAATAGGGCCCGTAAAATTACCCAAGGGATGCACCCTTTCATTTGTTGGGACGACTTGTCTTCTTGGGCTAACTTGTCTTCCTGGGCCAACTTGGTACCCCAAAAATAATTTTTTATTTTAATTATTCATAATTCATCATGGCCAACTTAGGCATGCAAGAATACCTCTCGATGCTACACAAAAATAATCACTCCCTCTCAGTGAGGGAGGTTCTAAGTACACATGTAGATCATGAGACATGTTTGATTGACCTAGGTGTATCCTTTCACTTCACTCCCCACAAGTAGCGGTTCTACGAGTATGAGAAATATGATGGTGGTGATGTATTCTTAAGGGATGACAATTTTATAGCATCATTCAACACTCCTGTAGATCCGATTCTCTTATATGGCCTTGGGAAACCCTTTCCCATTCAGACTTGATCATTTATTAAAATACAATATTTTGAATGCCCTACAGGACTCTACCCTTAAAAAAGTGTGTACACATGTGGGTGCCTCCATATAGAACCCGCATATATATTTTAAATATGAAAAAATATAAATATCTTATTTTTCGGGCGGGGTTTACGAGTTTCACCGAAAACCCACCTACAAAAACCCGTGACCTAACTGAATTAACCAATTTCTGGTGGTATTTATACACCTCATGGGAAGGCCTAATTACACAAAGGAGATAGGATAATGACATTATATTCATTTTGGTTCCCTATCAAGTCTAATTTTTCTTGTGCCTCTTGCACTCCAAGTCATAAGAAACCCTTTTTTCCTTGCAGAGATGTTCATCTTCCTTTATATGACATCCTGTTGCTTATGATTGAGAGGTGATATTTGAGGCTTAGGCTGGATGGATCTGGAGGAAGGTTTCGTTTGTGCTATGGACAAGTCAGGTTGTATCTCTCCACTAATATTTGTTGATATCAATAAATAAGCTCTCTCTTGTTCCCGAATTGTTAGTCGCATGTTTTACAGTTCATGTTGAATATATATCATGATTTATATGCTTATGATTGATGATCTAAAATTTTAATTATGCACATGATTTGAACTAATTATTTTATATATGCTTCTCTGAACTTTGTTGTACGTATGATTGCTTTAGAGGAAGCAGAGGGTTTGAACCCTACAGGATCGACATCAAACAGAGGACCTAAGGGTACTTCTTTAGATCTTAACTTTAGTGGTTTACATAGTTTTCTTGCATGATGTATGCTTCTTGTTTATTTATTTCCTTCGATTTGTTAAGGTTATCAACCCTTACCTTAGGGAAGTTTTTCCCACCAATAGAATCGACGACTTCACTGGGTAATACAGTCTCGTATTTTCTAGAAGGGTTGTTTGTCTCTAGATTTGAGTTTGTCTGTCCCGTTTCTTGAATTTTCTTGTAATTTTGACTTGCTTGCAGTCTGGAAATTAGTCTGATATTTTGGATCAAGACTGTATTTTGTTTCCCTATTTTACTATATATACACACTTTTTGTTGTATACAAATGCGTACATACACATTTTTTGTCAAAGAAACTAGAATATACACTAGTTTCTTCAGGAACAATCACGTATATTTGGGAAAATTTTCAATTTTCAATTTTTTTACCTTCAGTCAGGGGTCTGGATTGATTTTTTCTGCTTGCTTGTGATCATTTACTATTTGGAAGTGTCTTGCTTCTTGCTTTTGTCTCTTGTTTTATCTCCTTTTTCAAAAAGATATTGTCAACCTAGGGTTTTCATTTTTGTAAAGTTTTGTTCTTAAAGTTTGGGTTTCAAGACTTATATTTGAAGTGCTTGACTATTCTCTGTCTTTGGAACAATGAGTTGATTTTTAACTTGCTTATAATCCAGTCTTTCCATTTATTTTCTTTGCATTCTTGAAGTTGACCTATTTGAGTTATTTTTGATAATTTGAGAAGAGTATTTGCAATATTGGTTTGGTGAGGGTTTTTGGTTCCCTGAAATATTTCTGTTTTTATGAATCTTTAATTTATCTCTTCAGATCAGGTTGTTCAAGTTCTTGGTCTCTTTTTCACTTTAGTCATATCATCTTGATGATTGTTGGTAACTTGTGAAATTTGGGGTCTTGTTTGTTGATTTTGATCTTGGAGTGCTTGATTGTTTTTTTCTTCTTGAATCTTTTATTATGAGTCCTTAAAAAGAAAAAGAGAAAAAAAATTGTTTTTTTCCTTTCTTTTCTTTGTTTTTTAGTCTTTTGGCTTTCCAACAAGTGTGAAATTATTTTCTTGAAGTTGAAATTTTTTTTGTTTGGGAATTTTTTTCTTGGTATTTGTTTCTCCTTGTTTATCAAATTTTGGCTTTTCATCGTTGAAAAAACACATTTGTTTGTTTAAGGGAAATCCATAGGATCTTAAATTTAAGCATTTTAGTATGCATTAAGGTAGTTTGCATCTTAGGCATTTTAGTCTCTCTCGATAGATGTTGAATGTGTGAGCATGTTTAAAAAGAGGATAACGAGTTTTTTCTTTCATATATTTCTCATAGAACCTTGTAGAGATCACTATTCATTGAAGAAAAAACAAGTTGCATTACATGTAGCCTAGTTTTATATTGGTTTATTTTTGCATCAAAACATCACAAGTTGCACTTTCGCTACCCGTGACTTAATTCACAACCAATTAAATAAAGTGCTTAATTTAAAATGAACTAGCTTTTTTTTTCATAGATACATCAATCAGTCTAGGGAATTTAGGGACTTGGAATAGGTGTGTGTGTTGATCAGTGGTTGTCATTGATGCCAACGCAAGTAGCACCAGGGGCTTCCTCGATCTTGCATGGGAATTTTGACTTGAAAAATTACTCTATTCGGAGTAAATGATATTTGGACGGTTTCTAATTGTCGAGATGTTTCCATTGATATATGGAACACCACATAATTATTCACGGTTTGAGAGATATTCGTGTTTGAAGTTAGTAACCTCAGTTACTGGGCTAAAACCCCATGGGGTTGTGGCATGACACTAATCATTGGTTTTGGTCATTGAATAGTCAATAATTAATAACTTTTTAAGCTCCTAAAATCCTTCCAATTTTCACTTGTTGAAGACCCTCTCAACCTAAGAATTTATATAAATTGTGTCACTCATATCCTTCTCATGTAAGGATTTCGCTACTTAAAACAAGTCACCGTGGCATTTTCGCTATAAATTTTTTTTTGCGAAGCTTCAGATGCTTGAAAAAAATCCATTTGAGCCTAAATATTGATGAAGTGTGTGCCAAATTTCAGATATTGGTTCGCTATATTTTCAGAGATATGATATGAGGAATTAGGGTTTTTGCAGGCTCTCGAATTTCATGTCAAACAAGTGATCTTGGGAAAATCGTCATAACTTTATATATGAGCATTGGATTCAAATTTCATAAAAAGTGACAGAAAGAGGATGGGTTGTAGTTTTTTGGGTATTTTTTTCAGGACCAAAGGTTGAAACAGTGACACGTGGCACTTCGTACAAGTTCGCTCTACCGAACCAGTCTATAATCAGGTCATCGTAGGAGATTGGGCATAACTATTTCTTGAAGAATCCAATATTGATAAAACCTACAGGGTTGGAAAGAGGAAACAGAGGGCTACCAGAGGATTCAATTTCAAACCTTGGAGATATGAAATTATATAGATATAATAGATTCAATATCGATCTTCTAAAAGGAAAGAAAAAATATGTATTCAAGGATCACTGCAGTAAGGACAACACATCAATAGTCAAGGGTAAGTCTGCTGCAAAAAGGTATGTATGATTAGTGTTTGAATTTTAATTTGAATATCATCTTTGAAATGTGTTTCTGCAGGAAAATTTAAGTAACTTTTATATATGTTTGATTGGGTTTTGTTCATAAATTTTGAACATATTTATATTTGAATTTTGAATATTTATCTGACAAATGATTTGCAGGACAATGTAAGTATTTTATTTGTATATTGGTTTGGGTCTTGTTCATTAATGCATGTGAAGGAATGAGGACACAATAGGAAAAATTAGACACATACTAGAAGGACAATGCAACACCAAAGTACCATTACTTGAAGCAAGCACAACAATACCTCAACAACTGCTACTGTTCAAAGAAGCAGTGTCAAGTTAAGTATCAGCTCATGTCAAAAGTCAATATTGTAAAAATCATCATTATAAAATTGTAAAAGAGTAATTATTGTAAAAGAGTCATTATTGTATAAGAGTCAATTTTTCTAGAGCTGGAGAGGCATTGTTGGGAGGTATAAGTGTCATTGTTGGATAATGTTATGGTTGGGTTGCAGGTGATTATGTGATTGGGTGATTGGTCTAGTTCAAAGAAATAATTGTGAATAATATTGTATTGTGGATCATTGTCCCTGGTATGGGAGTTCACACTCTTGTCTTATTTCTGATCATTATAGGGTGGCAGGGAGGTGCTAGGTTGGTGCATGAAGTCACCTATAGGTTGGAGCCTGTGAACACTTCAGGGTGGTAGGTTGGTCTAGGATGTCGGGGTATCCATTCAGTTGACTATTGAAGAAACCAGGGCATTGGGGCGTCCTTCCAGTGGGAGCCGGAGAAGAATGATTTTATAGAATTATAGGAAGTTTTACCTTTCATTTCAGTTGGGGCTGAAGATTAAAGAATTTATTAGAAAAGCGTTTGGTGGTTTTTGACCCGGAGGGGGTTTTCCACCTAAAATTTGTGTGCTTATTGTGTTCTATTATTTAGTGTTGTTACTAGATAAAAATCAAGAATAATTGAAGATTAAATAATGCTCTAAAAATATTTAAAAGTGATAATTGATAAGAAATACTGATTCACCCCCCCCTCAGTATTTCCAACAGTTTGGAGGTAAAATATCCAAGGCCACTCTAAATTTAAATATAGAAGTTGATTAAAGGCTGAAAATATAGTATCGTTAAGTTGTTCAGGAAATCTCCTCTAACAGAAGAGCTAAGCATGAGGATGAGTGAAGACAAGGAAAGACTCAATACACCCTCTCCTATTTGTTGGATCCTGCGCCCATGACTGTTCCTCCCGGTCTCTAATCATGAGCCGGTGACCATAGTTTCCTATGCTAGGGACCAAACAGGTGATTGCGGGGTGGGGGGGCGATGCCTGTGGTACCTGAGACATGCATTGCATCACTTTCATAGTACTTTTGGAGGGTGCCCTTGTGAAGCTTGGTTACATGCACTGGAAAAGGATATTGTCTGGAGGTCAATGTAACTGTTTCTGATACCTTCGCTAGTAGGCTTGGGCCGTAATTATCCCAAACTATATTTGGAAGGTCCTTATTTTCAACTTCTTGTATTTTGTTGTCTGGTCCTAATAACCCGGAGCATAAATATCTGGAGGCTACTTGTTTGGTTGTATCTTTAGGGAATTTTTAGTGAGTAATATTTACTCCTATATTTCCATAAGTTTTAATTTTTTTGAGTCTTTAAAATTTCTCTTAATATTTAAAAGTGGTTGATCAAACAGTTCATCGGTCTAGGAGGCTTCGTGGGATTTCATGTGCGAGTGCTGAGCCTTCACCTAGAAGGGATAGCAGAAATTCTGCTGATGGTTTTCAACCAGTAGAAAAAAATGCATCAGATATTGATCCTTCTTCAGGGGCTATCATTTCACATGGTGAACCTAGTTCAGTTCATAATTTGGACAGAAATGCTTCGGTCCTTGCTAGGGTGCTCTTCCAATCAGAAGATGAATTTGAGATTGAAGATGTCCATGAGTCCCCCATGAATCCTACATAACCTCTTCCTTTTGATATTTCTTATGTTGTAGAATACGTGGGTACCTTGACTAATAGGATGACAAGCCCTGTTGATTCTCCTTCTTTCTTTTCGATGGAAAATGTTAGTGGCATAAGTATGGCTACTAATACTTCTGTTGTGTAGAACCTTCCTTTAGTTTCAAGAGGGGGAAATATTACTATCTCTATTGCTATACCTAGTATTGTAGTATTTTTATCTACCTCCATTCCAGGTTCGAGTGGGGGCACCCAAACTTCCACCCCTCTCTATTAAAATTTAGTCTTAACATGTTCCTGCTTAGGTAATTCACTTATTTAACTCATGATTGATTCCATCATTCGTATTAGCCATAAAATTATAATAGTAACTGATGAAATAATATCTAATGAAAATGCAGAAGGCAAGCCAAGAGAAGAGAACATAGGGATTGGCTCAAGCCAGGGCAAAAACCAAATATGGGGAAAACCCTTGATCAAATATTCTTATTATTAAAATAAAAATTTCAGTAGAGAGAGAGAGAGAGTACAATAATTTAGAGTCTGAAAGACTTGCCAATACTGCTCTAAGATACAATCATCAGGTCACAGAAGGAAAATTATGTCGTTGAAGGAGATGGAGTGGTTAGGGAAATTGAAGATTGCAGAAGATGGAATAAAATACTTCTATTGAGTGTGGCCAGTTTTGGCCCTATAATTTATAATATTGGCAAGAATAATTGATAGAGGACAACATAAAACCACTTTGGAGTCCAGGACCTAGTATTCCTAGACTCAAAGATGGCTCTCTTTGTTTTTATGATTTAGCTTGATGGTTATAAATGCTGATATTAGGCTAGTTACAGTGATGGTGAAAACTAGCTATTTTGATTGATTTTGTTGGTTGGATGAGCAGGTTTGCAGAAGCTAATCCATTAGGCTATGGAGTCAATCCATTAGGCTATGGAGTCAAACAGGGGATGATTTTGTTGCATCAAAGGTTCAAAAGCATCATAGGGCAAGCTAACTGTGTGTGTTGGATCTTAAAGCAGCAAGGATTGTGAGGTGAAAGATGCAGTGAATTTGCAGTAGTGGTTACAAAAAAATTAAGAATTTCTTAATGAGACTTCATGAAGAAAAAATTCATACTGTAATCACAGACAGAATTAAGGTGCTCCAATAGCAAGTCTTAATATAAAATTTCTGTTTTACAATCAGCTTAAAATGATACGTAGTGAGGAAAAAACAATGGAAACATTCAACATAAATAAGAGAATCACATCACCAAAAAGAAACAACTCTAGTATCTTGCAAATGGTTTATTGCTATTGATGCTCCGGCTTCCCAAAATTACAGTGTTCCAATAGTTCTTACAATTCAAGTTTCAACAAGGTTTAATCAACCAACCCCTGATACTGCCGAGGCATGAAATATTTAACTAAGAACTATGTCAGTTGCACTAATCTAACTCAGAAACCTTCATTGATTACAATTAAATTAAAAATGGACAAGTATGGCCATGCAAGGCCCTAAAACCTCACCTAATATCTCCAACACATATCATACCTCCAAAATGGACTAATCGTTTGCTCAAAATGAGCACTGCATCCCCAATCTAGGCCTTCCTCCACGGTTTTCTCTGGGCTGCCCATAAATTCCCTGTAGGTTCTCGACCTCTAAAAGTCCTCAAATGGCTCTGAAAATCCCTTAATTGGATTCATAATTCCAAAAATAGTCAGGATATACTATTGGTTCATTGAATTGGCCTCCGACTGCTCCGGTTTCACCTCCAACACCTGTCAGCACCCCCTCGCACTAGGGTCACTAAAAACTTCTCTGATGGGTTATCGACCTCTGGAAGTCCTCAAAAGATTATTCAACCTACATCAATGGATTCATAATCTTATTACAGTCAAAAATTACTATTGGTTCGCTGCATAAGGCCTCTAGCTACCCTGGTTAGGGCCCGAACTGTTACTGGAAAAAGCTGGCACTAATGGCCCCTGGAACTTTACTGAAGCATATAGGCCTTTAAAAGTCCTCTAAAAGATATGAAAACCACACCATTATTTTCATAACATCTGAAACATCCAAAATTGACTATTTGATTTCTGAATAAGGCCTCTAGCTCCCCTGGCTAGGCCTTAAACTGCTGGTGGTCCATGGTGGCCCTCGTGGCCCCTAGAACTTCTCTGAAGAAAAAACATACTCAAAATTCCTTTGATGGCTTTGAAAACCTCACCAATGAGTTTGTAATGTTGGATATATTCGAAATTAACTATTGGCACTCCAAAATTGGTCAAATATAGCTCAAGATAGAGCCTGAACTCATTTTGCCCAATAACCCCTAAAAAAGCTCCACTAATTGTGGAGAAATGGACTTAACTCTAGTTAAAAGTGGAAAATCGCCAAAAATGGTGCACCCGCTCCAAATTTTCTGCCAGTTAAACCGTAAAAATAAATTGGAATATCGGGGTTGTTGGACACATGTCCGGAATCCCATGGTTTTCTAACCGTAATTGTTGGAGTTGAACATAACTGCCAGCGTAATTAGCAGTAACCTCCGCCATGTGAATAGTTCTAGGGTCAAGGTTAAAGGTTTGCGGTCAGTTTTTAAATAAATTGTGTCTGAACATTAATGACCATATGTGAACGCAACCATAATGCGGCGGTTGTGGTTAGGGCATAAGCCTGTGGTTTTCAGGGTCACAGTAATATGGGAGGGGCTGGCCCCTCCAAAACCCCAAAAGGAGAACTGTAAAACCTTAACTATTACCACATTGCTTATAATGTTAAGATCTAATGGTATAGCCCAACGATAAAACAGGATGCTTGTAGGCAGGAGGTTAGGCGTTCAATTCCTGTGGAGTCCTAAAATTTTAATAAACCATTCCAGGGCCACGTGGCGGCCTCCCATTGGCCCGCACTCCAAAAAGTGAACCAGTACCCCAATTAAAATCTTCCACTTGTCCAATGATGGTTGGTCCAAATGGAATATTCCCTGGAATATTCTCTTTTTAATTTTTCCCAATTCCAAGTCAAAATTGGTCAAAGTCCAAATTTCGCAGTTTATACATAACCTCTTCCTTTTGATATTTCTTATGTTGTAGAATACGTGGGTACCTTGACTGATAGGATGACAAGCCCTGTTGATTCTCATTCTTTCTTTTCGATGGAAAATGTTAGTGGCATAAGTATGGCTACTAACACTTCTGTTGTGTAGAACCTTCCTTTAGTTTCAAGAGGAGGAAATATTACTATCTCTATTGCTATACCTAGTACTGTAGTAGTTTTCTCTACCTCCATTCCATGTTCGAGTGGGGGCACCCAAAATTCCACCCCTCTCTATTAAAATTTAGTCTTAACATGTTCTTGCTTAGGTCATTCACTTATTTAACTCATTATTGATTCCATCATTCGTATTAGCCATAAAATTATAACAGTAACTGATGAAATAATATCTAATGAAAATGCAGAAGGCAAGCCAAGAGAAGAGAACATAAAGATTGGCTCAAGCCAGGGAAAAAACCAAATATGGGGAAAACCCTTGATCAAATATTCTTATTATTAAAATAAAAATTTCAGCAGAGAGAGAGAGAGAGAGAGTACAATAATTTAGAATCTAAAAGACTTTCCAATACTGCTCTAAGATAAATTCATCAGGTCACAGAAGAAAATTATGTTGTTGAAGGAGATGGAGTGGTTAGGGAAATTGAAGATTGCAGAAGATGGAATAAAATACTTCTATTGAGTGTGGCCAGTTTTGTACCTATAATTTATAATATTGGCAAGAATAATTGATAAAGGACAACATCAAACCACTTTGGAGTCTAGGACCTAGCATTCCTGGACTCAAAGAGGGCTCTCTTTGTTTTTATGATTTAGCTTGATGGTTATAAATGCTGATATTAGGCTAGTTACAGTGATGGTGAAAACTGCCTGTTTTGATTTATTTTGTTGGTTGGATGAGCAGGTTTGCAGAAGCTAATCCATTAGGCTATGGAGTCAAACAGGGGATGGTTTTGTTGCATCAAAGGTTCAAAAGCATCACAGGGCAAGCTAACTGTGTGTGATGGATCTTACAACAGCAGGGATTGTGAGATGAAAGATGAAGTGAATTTGCAGTAGTGGTTAAAAAACAATTAAGAATTTCTTAATGAGACTTTATGAAGAAAAAATTCATACTGTAATCACAGACAGAATTAAGGTGCTCCAATAGCAAGTCTTAATATAAAATTTCTGTTTTACAATCAACTTAAAATGCTACGTAGTGAGGAAAAAACAATGGAAACATTCAACATAAATAAGAGAATCACATCACCAGATAGAAAAAACTCTAGTATCTTGCAAATGGTTTATTGCTATTGATGCTACGGCTTCCCAAAATTACAGTGTTCCAATAGTTCTTACAATGCAAGTTTCAACAAGGTTTAATCAGGCAACCCCTGATATTGCTGAGGCATGAAATATTTAACTAAGAACTATGTCGGTTGCACTAATGTAACTTGGAAACCTTCATTGATTACAATTAAATTAAAACTGGACAAGTATGGCCATGCAAGGCCCGAACAAAAATCTCTGACAAAAACACCACCTCTGGAATTAAATCAGGCAACTTTTTATGAATCCAAAAATTAGGCTGAAGGAGGCTGCGGTTGATCTGAAATTGGGTTGGATAACTTGTTTTTATTTTCATGAACCTCCCACTCAGTTAAACAAATAAAAGATCTAGCTTGTACTTGAATTTTGCGGAAATTATTACTTGAAATAGGTGTATGTTTTTCAACTGTTTAAGTGCTTTAAGTCCATTTTTTCTTGCTTAAATTAAACATGTATAACATAAATATAATGCAGCAAATAAACATCCACACATGAAAACAATATTAATATAGGAGTTCACCCGAATATCATGGGCTACGAACTGAACCAATGGGATTAGAATACCATCTATATCCCTTTCATGGCTGTCCTCACTCTGTAAACAAATCTAGGGTCCCTTATACTTGATTCCTTCTATCGGTGCAATGAGCTACCTTGAGCTTCTCTGTGGCACAAATACCTTTAGAATTATTTTTATGTCCCTAAAACCTCACCTAATATATCCAACACATATCATACCTCCAAAATGGATTGATCGTTTGCTCAAAATGAGCACTGCATCCCCAATCTAGGCCTTCCTCCACGGTTTTCTCTGGGCTGCCCATAAATTCCCTGTAGGTTCTCGACCTCTAAAAGTCCTCAAATGGCTCTAAAAATCCCTTAATTGGATTCATAATTCCAAAAATAGTTAGGATAGACTATTGGTTCATTGAATTGGCCTCCGGCTACTCCAGTTTCGCCTCCAACACATGTAGGCACCCCCTGGTACTAGGGTCACTAAAAACTTCTCTAATGCGTTCTTGACCTCTGGAAGTCCTCAAAATATTCTTCAACCTACATAAATGGATTCATAATGCTTATTAAAGTCTAAAATTACTATTGGTTCGCTGCATAAGGCCTCTATCTACCTTGGCTAGGGCCCGAACTGTTGCTGGCAAAAGCTAGCACTAATGGTCCTTGGAACTTTACTGAAGCATATAGGCCTTTAAAAGTCCTCTAAAAGATATGAAAACCACACCATTATTTTAATAACATCTGAAACATCCAAAATTGACTATTTTGTTTCTGAATAAGGCCTCTAGCTCCCCTGGCTGGGCCTCAAACTGCTGCTGGTCCATGGTGGCCCTTGTGGCCCCTATAACTTCTCTGAAGCAAAAACATAGTCAAAAGTCCTTTGATGGATTTGAAACCCTCACCAATGAGTTTTTAATGTTATATGTAGTCGAAATTAACTATTGGCACTCCAAAATTGGTCGAATCTAGCTCAAGATAGAGCCTGAACTCATTTTGCCCGATAACCCCTAAAAAAGCTCCACTAATTGTGGAGAACTGGACTTAACTCCAGTTAAAAGTGGAAAATCACCAAAAATGGTGCGCACGCTCCAAATTTTTTTCCAGTTAAACCGTAACAATAAATTGGAATGTCGGGGTTGTTGGACACATGTCCGAAATCCCATGGTTTTCTAACCGTAACTGTTGGAGTTGAACATAAATGCCAGCGTAATTAGCAGTAACCTCCGCCATGTGAATAGTTCTGGGGTCAAGGTTAAAGGTTTGCAGTCAGTGTTTAAATAAACCATGTCTGAACATTAACGACCATATGTGAACGCAACCATAATGTGGCAGTTACGGTTAGGGCTTAAGCCTGTGGTTTTCAGGGTCACAGTAATATGGGAGGGGCTAGCCCCTCCAAAACCCCAAATGGAGAACTGTAAAACCTTAAATATTACAAAATTTATTATAATGTTAAGAATTAATGGTATAGCCTAATGATAAAACACGACGCTTGTAGGCAGGAGGTCGGGCGTTCAATTCCTGTGGAGTCCTAAGATTTTAATAAACCATTCCAGTGCCACGTGGCGGCCTCCCATTGGCCTACACTCCAAAAAATGAACCAGTACCCCAATTACAATCTTCCACTTGTCCAATGATGGTTGGTACAAATGGAATGTTTTGGCGAATATTTTGGGGAATATTCCCTAGAATATTCTCTTTTTAACTTTTCCCAATTCCAAGTCAAAATTGGTCAAAGTCCAAATTTTGCAGTTTACTAGACTTTTCAAACTGCGCTAAATTCTTCATACGGTGTCTGTTTTTTGAACTGTTTGTGGCGCTGAAATCAAGAAGACGAGATCTATCCAGTCGCTCAGGCTTGACACACTTTTGAACACCTTTAATTTTGAGCTATCACTTAGGTCCATGATCCAGTTCTAATCACACCTCCCCATTAGGAATCTTTTGCACTCCAAAAGGCTGATATACTGATTTGTATAGTAGATGAGAGTACAACACCCTCTTCTTTTCAGCCTCCATATACTTGCCTTGCATGGCTAGTTCCTTTGAACCACAACTCAAAGGTAGTCGACACTTGCTTTCCTGAATGCTCTTGTCCTCTTGTTAAGATCTATCTTCCTTGCACTCACTTAGAAATTTCTGGCGAGAAATTTACAGAAGGTAGTTGAACATCACTTCCTTGATCATCGATCCAAGGTGGCTCAAACAGGTGTGATATTACAACATAAATACATGCATACTTGACTAAAATTTTCATATGTACAAATGAAAGTATGACTTACCGTGTTAAGAAGTCAAACCGCTTCTTACCAAGCCACTTCCACGACGAATTTTGTTGCTGCAAATATTCTTCATGTGAAACATCTGTTCTCACATAAATGATGGAATCCTTGGTTCCAATTTCGCCATTATTTCTTCCCTCTTGCTGCAAATGCTTGAGACGATTAGTTGGATGCAATTTCCAACATTGGGAAACAACATGTCCCCTCTTCTGGCAATGTGTGCAAGTCTTAAGCACCTTATTTGTAAGTTTCCTTTGCCTCAACTGCTTCCTGTATGCCTTCATCATCTTCCAACATCTCGAAACATCATGGTTAAACATACCACAATATGCACAACAACTCTTTCTTCCATTCACTCATGCAGAATTGTCATGCCTTGCAGAAACACAATCAACTTGACTATGGGAAGAATTATACCTCATATATTGCTTTGCATGTCCATACTTTTTACCTTCATGAGGAGATGAACTAGTAGAGGTTCCAACTTTTCTTTGAAGACTAGCATCAATGTTTATGTCTTGAAAACTGTCTGAACTTGCATGCTCTCCATAAGTTGCATGTCTACAATATTCTTGCTGCAACATAGGCTTCAAACAATGGAAATCAACTTGAAAAAAAACTTGACATGTTTGTGTATTAGAACTTGGAACAAAAGTTATCTTTGAAGTTGCCTCACATGCCTTCATGGCTTTGCACATAACCAAGACAAAATTTCTTAGGTCTCTCCTCAACCAAAATAGGATCAATCATGCCTTGTGCATGTTTTCCTAAACCCTTGCCTTCATAGCCCATTTTAAACATTAACTTGTATCCTATACCTCTAGTGTGCTTTTCAAATGAACCAACACATATTTATGAAGAGGAAAATGAAGAAAAATTTGAGTGAATTACCTTTGCTTCATGCATGTTCTAGGTCAAAGCCTCTTGGGCTTGATGGAGCTACATCTCCATCTCATGCATTCTTTGGAGAATTTCTTCTTCTCTTGCTTCATAGCAAACAATTTCTCACGAAGTATAGTGATTTCTCTTCTATCTTCAAATATAATTTGCACCATGTCCTTCAATATGTAGAAGTATCACTTCATCAATGGATTCATAATTCTTATTACAGTAAAAAATGACTATTTTTTCGCTGCATAAGGCCTCTAGCTGCCCTGGCTAGGCCCCGAACTTGTAATGTTCCTAATTTTAGCCTCAAGCTAAAATGGAACATTATAGTTGCATGTTTTCATTTTGTTGAATAAAAGTGGGTAAAGTGACCCATTCATGTAATAAACAGGAATAAAATCCCTTACAATGTGAAAAGGGATCATCATGGAGCTAGATTTCACACCCTCATGTGTGAAAGAGGTTAAAATGCAAATGGACAAGGCCTAATTGACCAAGTCAAACTGCATTGGCATGAGTTGGAAAGCACTAAGTGGGACAGCGCAATTTTAGTGGAGGAATATTCCATGGGGGAGGAAAATTATAGAGGAAGGAAAAAGGAGAATTCGTTGTGTTTAAAAAATAGGCAAGGCAGCCCATTGAGTTTATCTTAGATCATTTGATTATTTGTCTATTCAGACAAATTGCTACCTCTTGCTGTTTAGCAGAGTTGCAGTGCCCTCGGGCACCAGGGAGTCCTGTTTAGGATTTCCTCTCCTTCTTGAGGAGCTCATGAAGGATTGACATCTCCCATATTCCGGCATTCAGGCCATGGCATCAGCCTACTTCATCAGCGCAGTATCTATAGCAGATTATTGTGTAGAGTTGCAAGGTGTTGCTGGGGATGTTTCCCACAACACCATTTCGAGCTGATCTTTCAGAGGAGGGAGGTTCTCTAATTCCGGGAGGTTAGTAAGGATGGTTCTCAATCTTATTCCACTATCATTGGCAGGAGACCAACCACTACCATCAGTTACAACGCAGGCCCTCTCATAGACTACGTTCTAGTTGGAGCATATTTGCAGTGAGGGTGTTGCAGACATTTCAAGGGTGAACTCTCTTGTGTCTGGATCACCCTGAAATTTGGGAGAATAATTGGAGAAAGGCACTTCATCAAGTTCAGCCATTCATATTTCTCCATTCCACTCCACATATTGAGTTGCTGCTGCTACCCAGCAACTCCGGCATTTTGACAGTTTTGCATATTTCAGCCAATCCTTCTAGGATTGAATTGAGGTAGTGATTGGGAGCTTAGATGTTCTCTCCCAATGATGTATGCACCATGTATATGCAGATCCATGATGTTTTTCATTCAGTACAATAATCTCCCTTCTATGACTGCGTAGTCCCTATTCATGGGCATTTTGCTATGGACCAGCACTTTGTATTTTGGTATATGTTTTCATGGAAGGCTTCTTGCCTTGTTCTTTTGATGTCCATTATATCATTTTCTGCTGATATTCATAATAAAATGGCTCAATGGTTTTCATACATTTTGGCATAATGTTTATTCACTGCTCTTTCCAGTTTATGTCTTTATATTGCTGTAGTTGCATTTTTAGGTTATCTTGAAAGATTCCCAATCTTGTTGTATTCCCTCTTGGGAACATTGTCCCTTGAAAAAACTCTATAGACAGAGTCTGATAGTGGGACAGGAAGCCTTTGGAGCTCATCCTTATTTATGAAGGTGAAAAATCTGGTAAATCCCCTTCAGTCTATCTTTGAAATAGATTTTCTTTTCGATTGACAATGTTTCTGAAAAAGGAACATTACAGTGGTATCAGAGCATAATCTTGGCTCAGCCTATGGATCTTCAGCCAAGATGCCATCTAAGAAGAAGAGTAAGACTCCACTTTGTGGAGAAGAAAAAGGAGATGAGATAGCCAAGCTTCTCCCTAAATCCACCTAGGGCTTTCATGGGAGCAACAAGCAAAAGAGAAGGGAGATATTTGAAGAATCTCCACAAGGGTTTAGAAAAAAAAAACAAATTCTAGGGTTTCTAATGAGGAATGTGAGCATGCAGTCACATCCCTTGATGCACAGTGCAATCATATGTGCAACTTTGTCATGGAAAAGATGGGAAAAGAAGGAAAGGTGACCAAGAGGAAAACTCTTGGGGATTTTCTGAGAGGGTATGAGTCTCAAACTCTGGCATTCAGAGATCATCTCACTTTCTTGGATTTTTGCAAAGTCTAAGGTGAAGGGGAGAAATCAGCAAGATATATTTTCTCTATCTACTTCCAGAGTTTCACCTACATGTTCAGCCAAAGCATGGGTAGAGGAGCTGAAGACCATGTTGCAGTAGCACAAAGTTTCCAAAGGAGATGCCATCGGATTTGCAGCGCTGCACTTTATAGGTAAGACATATGCATGGTGGATATTTGAGTCATGGTATTTAAAGGATGAAAATACTTCTTCCTATTTCAGATTCATGGGAACAATGATGGAAGGATTTGGTGGGAGAAAATTTGAAACACATGCAGAGAAACAAACCAAGACTTTTCATATAAAGGGAGGAAACATAAACTCAGTTCCACTTCAGAACATTATTGAGAAGGTTGAAATATTGAATCATAACTTGTTGGAGGCAAGGTATCCATCTCATATTCTTGCACAAGAGAGCATGGAGGTCTATTTTTCAAAAGGAGATCAAATCTTGGAGAAGTTGCCCCTACATGTTGATGAGGAAGAGGGCAACTGCGCTGGTAAAGCCAAAGTTGATCCAGTGCCTCATGAAGAGGAAAGAGGAGCTCTTGCTCCATATAGAGGGGTTCTTGTGTCTTTGCAAGAAATTCCACAGGATCTCCCATGTAGAGATCAAGGCACAACTCATGATACATCTGTGCCATTGGTAGTAGGGTGTAGAGCTATGGAAATAGAAGGAGGAGATAGGGAGGATGATCAACATCATGTGATGGGGATCACACACCCTGTCTATTTTATGAGATTGATGCACTTGAGATGATTATTGGATTGCACAGTGGAAGCATGGAGGGTTTTCTCCATTCATACATTCAATCATCTCTTGATGATGGTGTCTCACTGCATGGAGACATTGCACCAAGGAGACCACTAGATCAACAGAGGAGGTTGGATGCTCCATATTTGGGGGCCTCACACCTTGAATTCAGGAGGGTGGAAAAGTTTGGAGAATTCAACACATCGTAGAGAGTTTGGGATAGACTCAAGGAGGAGGGAGACACTCTCTCATTTTCAGTATCACCCACTCTCATCAGTCATACTGTGCTGACAGATTTTGCTGCAGGGATGGAGGATTGCATCTTCATGATGCAGGATGACTGCTCCATATATTTAGTGAGAGAGATGATACTTCCTTTGAGGAAGGACTCTTTCATGCATTGGAGTATGTGGAGGTTACTCATGCTTACATTGCCCAGGATCGGGAGATTCCTTGTGGATGACAGTTTCTCATGGGAGACTAGCTTTCTGGGATCCCCAGTACTACTAGAGCATGAGAAGCTGCATGATGGGCATGGAAGCAACTTGGAGGATGAATTTGGCATGAGGGGATGTCAAGGTAGTAGGCAACACCATGATGGAGCACCATATTGTAGAACACCAGCACTGTCTATGTGGAGGATTGATCCAGGATGGATGACTCAGCTTTGGTTGAGTATTCCCCAAGATATTGACGCATGCATGATTCTTGGATGGCCTTGATGGGGATGGCAGATACTTAGTGGATGATATGATTATCTATCATCATGGTAGACTCTTCTTGGCTAGGGCTTCTAGTCTCAAGGAGAAATTATTTGCATGCAGCACATGAGGACTTCCTAGCTATGCATTTGGATGCATACTTTGTGTTGCTAGAGGAGTTCACTTGGGAGGGAATTCATTATGATCTACATCATCATATGGATAGATGCATAGCCCGGTTGATTTTGGAGAGGTTGGCACAACCATCCCCTCACTCATTGGAGGAGAGGGAGAGCATTCAGATGAGCCATTTCAGCTCAAGGTCTCAAGTACATGGTAGAGAAGGCATCATTTCACATTATGTACCTCTTTAATTTCTATGAGCAGTATATTGATCAAGGAGGATCATCCCTTCTTGCATTTGTTATGATGTACTTGCAGCTACTTGTAGCCTAGATTTTGGCTATTTTTATGATGGTTTGTGGGGGAAGCCACATACTTCTTGATGTGCACCATGTTAGGAATATGTAATTTGCAAGATTGGTAAATACAAACTGCAGAGACAACATTGTTTCAACCACTTTGGGATTCTAGGATCTAGCCCTCCTGAATCCAGAGAGGGATCTCTCTATTAGTGCAAAGATTGATTTATCTTTAAGGCTTTTGAATGTGATATTAGGCTAGTTATTAAGAACATGGGTTTTTTTGTTTGTTTTGGTTGGGCAAAGATATGTGAAGGTGAAGGAAGTATAAATGAAGGGTGAAGATGAATGAAAGTAAAAATTGATTCAGCTAAGAAGATAGGCAAGAACCAACTTCAATCCATTGGGCTATGGAGTCATAGTAGGATTTAATTGAAAAAATAAGGTTCAAGAGTGGTCCATGGGGCAAGTCATCTATGTCTAAAGATCTCTTTAAATTTGATTTTATGGAATGAAATGAAACAATAAGAAGGGGAATTTAAACAAATGAAGAACAAAGAGCATCATAAGATCAAGTAAGTACTTTGAAACTATCCTACTTTCAACATATACTTAAGAAAGACATAAAAGTAATCTAAGATCAGGTAAGTACTTCGAAACTAGCCTGATTTTGATGCACTTTCAATAAAAAAAATTTAAAACACAAAAATAATAGCTTAAGATCAAATAAGGACTTTGAACCTATCCTGCTTTCAACATATTCTAAGGGAAAATTTTTAAAGCAACTGTTGGAGGAGAAACTAGAGGACATGGCTCACCATAGACTTCCCTAGCTTTGCTTTACTTAGCAAACTTATCAAGAAAACACATAAGATAACAAATAATAGTCTAAGATCAGGTAAGGACTTTGAACCTATCCTGCTTTCAACATGCCCTTAGGGAAATTTTCAAACAACCTTTGGAGATAAAACTAGAGGACAGGGCTCACCATAAATTCTCCCTAGTCTAACTTTACTTGGTAGAAAATGAAAATAACATTCAAGAACAATGTTTAAAGTAAATAGTAGGACAAGGGAACACCAACATTCCTAACTTCTTGAACTGTATTGAATCATTCTTAAATACACAATTTGGAAGAAAACATGTAGATAAAGCTTATCAGTAAGAGAAGGGTACCTTTGACAGTAAATCCTAACTCTATAATTGTTTTTCTTTATCAGAGAATATGGAAAGAATGGAAACAGAAATAAAATAACAATTTACAATAAGAAAAACATCATCGTTGAAATAGACCAGGATCCCATAAATCAGCTTTTATTTGGATGCTTCAAACCAGTTACAATCATCAAGTCCAGTGGGTCTCTACAGCTTCAAACTTGTCATCTCAACTTAGGTATTTTCACTTACAAACAGAGCTTACAGCAACTTCAGTAATATATTTACAGGCAACAGATATGCAGTGACCAACCCTTTACAATGAGCTCCTCAATAAGATTTTATAGAAGGATGAGGAGGTCGAAAGAGAGAAAAGATCTTCTAAGTTCAATTAATACAGTTAATGCTTCTTAGCCTTTGAGGGGCTCAATGGAGAAGATTACAGATATTTCTCTGTATTAATTGGTTTACAATAAATATTTAAGCTTGCTGGGAAGATTTTGTTGACTTTAAGGCTCTGTTTCATCTTTGTAATAACTCTGCTGATAGTTTATATTAGCTTCTTTGATTCGTAATAACTATTCAACTGTATTTGGGCAGATATGCTCTGTTCTGGTCATTACTCGACCCTCTGTTGAATGCTTTGAGGCTACAGGTGGCCTTTAGGTACCTGAGAGGAATCAATTAGCCTCTGATGTGGTGGTGGAAGCTTTCTCTGTTTGATAGATATTTTTGTTTTGACCTAAACAGGGCTAATCAGCTTCTGATCTATGTATTAGGCATAATTAGGCCTGAATCTTGTCTTCTGTTCTTTAAAATAGGTTTATTTTAGTGGATTAGGCTTTTGATTGTCGATCTTAGCCGTAATCCATCCAAAAACTGTGTAAACAATATTCAAATATTTAGTTCTGCTGTGGTTGGGTCTTCAACACTGATACTCTTTGATTTATTAAACGTTGCTATGTCTTGTTGATGTGCAGGTGCGCAGAGGGTTCTTATGGCATCAATGCTCATGATGCACTGACAAAACGTGGTATGGAACGATGGAGAATGATCATATTTAATGAACGAAACCATGGAGGATCGTCATCCTTGGATTTTATTTTTCCTTCAATATAATGAAAAAACCATAAAAACCTGCAAAATACCAAAAATGTTATAAAAAATCCTGCGTGGCTGGGAAGAACTACTTCAGAGGTTGTGTGTTAGGTCGTAGCCATTGGATGAAAGCACCCAACGGTGGATATTTTCTTGCAGGGGTCAGATAGGAGGCAGTTGAAGAAATGGTGGTAGATTAAGTCAAATCCGTCGATCTTGCAGAGATCAACGGTCGAGAGCGACCCGTGAAATATAACAGAGAAGGGCCACTTTCCACCGAAATAGAAGAAATACAAAGGAAATGGGGTTAAAATCCTTTGGCGGAGAAAAATACATTGAAAGGAAATTTGGGGATTCTCGGATGATCGTGGGCTGTCGGATGAGATCGGTCCATGGAGATCAATGGCTGTGATCGCTTTTACGAAGTCCCTTGGAGAAAGCGGAGGGCAATAGTGTAATGGCCAGATTAAATATGAGCCGTTGATCTACAAATATCAATGGTGGGAAGCGAACGCGATAAAACATAAGGCAAATGGGAAGGGTGGTTTCGGCTTGAGAAACCGGTGGTATCGCGTAGAAAAATGGGAGAAAGGTGGTTTCACCTTTTCGAACGCGATATACGTTATCAGTCGACACGCGGTGTTTAAAAATTGCGCATATCACGTGAGTTTTGAGAATTATCCTTCGGGAATAAATTTGCGTGAAAATGCGCGTCAACCGTTAGATTTGGGGCCTCAGATCGAACGGTGGGGAGTGAGCGTGATATCGGCAAGATGCTCGGGCGGAAGCAAGAAGGGTGGTTTTAATCTGAGCCATTGGATCAGAGTTTGGACGGCTGAGATCAAAACTGGGGTTAAATGGAAAAAATAAACGAGGCAGAGAAAGGGTTAATATGGGCCGTTGATCTGCAGAGATCAACGGCTGGGATTTGGCCAAAAAACATTACTCAGCGGGGTATACGATTTTTAACCAAAGTTGCGGGCTTAAATCTGGGTCGTCAGATCTGGACACGTGGATGGCCTGGATGTAATCAGAGCTTTGCAATCGGCGGGGGCGATGGACCGGGGAGCGCCGATGCGATTGACTATGGGCCGTCGATCTGCAAATCAGATCGATGGTGGAAAATGAATCGGGAGATCGCCAATCGGAGGTTGCGAATAAAAATTAAACTACGCCAATGGAATTATCCGATGCGAGATAGCACTAGCCGTTTGATTGGTCCATGATCAACGGCGGAGAAGGGATCCAACCAATGATTGACAGGCTTTAGTTATAACATGAAATAATCTAAATTTTATGGAAAACAAAGGTTTTATGGAGTCGGGGCGGGTTATACAATGAGGCTTGGCACCCGATTGCGGGGCCTTTGAATATATGGAAAAGCAAAGGGACCGGGGTTTATATATATAAGAGCCAATCGACATTGGAAGAAAGGTGATGGTCTTTCAATCTACCCATTTGTAAATCTTCGATGCAAGATTCTAATGACTGTCGATCGACCTTTTTAGATCGACGATCCTTTTCATGAAGAAATATTGCACCAGCGGGTTTTAGACGAAAACTTAGGAAAATGGGTTTTATGAATTTACAAAGGAAAAAAGTGATCGGGAATGTTTTATTCACAAAGTTTAGCGCCCGATTGCGAGCTCTGCGGTTATATTAAGCGGCAATGGGGTTGGGGGTTTATACACAAAGGGCCAATCGCATCGGAGGTTTTAACATAGCAAATAGACCTGTGCACTCCGACTGTTCCGATGCGATAAGCGCGCAATGGGTTAGCGCTTGGTTCTAGCGCTAGGGCACATGTGGGTAAGTGGTTTATGATTTATCCCAAAGGGGCTTAAGCCCATAGTTAGAAAACTTATTTTTTATGAAATTTTCAAGGATTTTTTGATGAATTTGGGGGTCTCGATAAGGTTCAAAAGTGAGTTTTAAACCTTATAAAAGGGATTTTATGAAGGGAAGAAGGGAATAAATGAAAAATAGAGGAATTTCATGAGGAAGAAAGGGAATAAAATGAAGGTTAATTTTGAGTGAAGGAGGGGAAAAATGAGGGAAAAATGGGTTTTTGCAGTAGTCTTTTTCTTCAGGGAAAACAACAGAATTTCAGAATCAAGAGGGAAACAACAGTGAAGATTAATCAAAGAATAATATGTCTTCATAAGACTTCAAGAATTAAAAATTTTTGTGGTAAAACTTGTTTCTTGAAGGCTTCAAAAAATTATTTAGCCACCATTTGATATGACAAATTTTATAGGTGGCTAACAGTGGCTCCAACTTGGGATGGCAACTCCTTGGAGGTGCCAAGAACCTCAGACATGTCTTCTCTGGAAGCTGACCAATGACTCATCCTTTTAGGCTAAAAAATTTCTTCCTTTGCTGATCTTCTTTTCTTCTGACAATGTTAGCAGCCATGAAAAACAATGGAAATCTATCAAAACAAGCTTTCTACCTACCCAATCCTAATGATCTAACATTTTTTCTTCTTTTGAAGAGTGCATTTGGATTGGAAAACTCTTTTACAAGAATTTTATTCTTTTGAAAGAAAAAAAATAATCTAAGTCTACTTCTTATTTCTCCATGAGCTCAGATTCACCAGATGAGTTCATAAGCTTCTCTACCTAACTACTATTTGTTAGGATTAAACAGTCTAACAGATTTTTATTCTCTAATTTTTAAAACAAGAAATTTAAAAGCATACAAGTCAGGATTGAACAGTCTAACTTGTTGCTGATCTATGGCATAAAAACAAGCCGCACATAGATTCATTATTTGCAGAAAATTAAATCAAAATGATGAAGGCTTAAGATCTGAAAGTTCTAAGCACATCCTTCTCTTTTCTTTCAGCTCTGTTTTTGAGTTGGTTTGAGCTATCTTACATTCTTTTCTGGTTCAAGTTTTGGGCTTATTAGAACCAGTTCACTTCTGTCTTTGACTCAAAATTTAAACAGTTTAGAGTCATTCTTCTTTATTTTGGAAACTTAGGTTCGGATTTTGAGCTTGTTTGAACCTTTTATTTTCTACCCTAATCTTCCTAACTGATAAGCCAAGATTAAGTTTTTTGGAAAATCTGATTCACTAACCTATCAACAGTAAATTTAAAAATAATTAATCATGATTAGGCTGTATGACTAACTAGGAGTGTGTTTCTTAGGAGTGGCATTTGAGTTTTCACACTTTCAGACTTTGTTTCTCTTTTTGGCATGGGGCTATACCTTTCTTGTTTTTACATTCTGCCCTCTTTTCCATCTTCTATTGTTTTTGTATTTTTCCTTTTTCTTCGAAGACAAAAATCAACAACTATCTAATTTATAAAAACTGAGCTTTATTGATATTACTATCTAACCTATTCTATCTTGGAATATTTAGATCTCTATATAGTACAATAGTGCCAATGTAGCCAAGTGAGTAGTGACAAAGAAGAGTCAAGAAATTGGATACTAGTCAGAAGTAACCATTGTACATTTTGAAGATTGATCTTCAAAACTAAGGCTATCACAAAAGGTAACAACTTTTCATGCATTTGGCTTTTGCAAAGGATGAATGCTTGATAATTTGAGCCAACTGGGGCTTCCACACACTCTTCCAAAGGATCAACAAAGAAAAGATGAATATTCTCTTCTTATTGGCCCTCCATATCTGGTAGATTATCTGCTTCCAAGACTTCATCTTTGAGGAGTATATCTTCAGAATGTTGCTTGGAAGCATCATCATATTTAACCTGCAAAACAACAAGCAGTGAAATTTATTATTTCTCTAAATATATGCTTGCTTCTGATATAAGTTCAGGTTCTTTGAATGGTAGATTGATATCAGTGATGGGAGAAGTTTCTTCTTGAAAAGATAGTATATCCTCAGTAGGATAGTATTCGATTTGTTTTTCTCCCTCAAAGTCCTACCAATATCTTTTATTGTTTGGGATAGCTGGTCTGAATTTTTCTTGAATTGTATATTGTTTGCTCTCCCAAGGTCTCAGACATGTACTAGCAACAAGGGCTAATCCACTAGCAAAACTGTTTTGGTTTTTAGGAACAAGGATAAGTTGGAATTCTTTGAAAGATTTAAAAAAATCCATGGCATCATTCTTATAAGCTTTAAGTCTGGGATGTTTAACCATGGATTCTCCTTTCACTTGCCTAATTACCAATTCTACACTTCCATGAACTGTTATCCTCTAGGCTCATGATTTCTTTAATAAGTGTAGCCCTAAGAGGAGTGCCTCATACTCTACTATGTCAGTTGTGCACTGAAAACTCAATTTGTATGAATGGGCTTTAGAATGATTGTTTCCTGTATTGTAAAGCCATATTCTTGCACCTACATTAGTTTTAGTACACGGCCCATCAAAATTCATATTCCAAAGAGGACTAGTTTCAGTATTATCATTAATTTCCGTACTATCCTCTTGGTCTTGAGTTCCATTGGATTGTTCTATGGAATAGGCACCATGTTCATGATTGTCTGGTTGAGATGATGGTTTGGAGGGTAGCTTCTTGCTTAGTATTTGATCATTTTTTTCTTTTGTCCAAGGAGATATTTTTCTTTCAGTATAAACAGAAAAGGAGCTACCCTCTTTCTCATGTGTTAACTAGCTCTGAGGCTGGATATATTCTTGAGCCTCTTTTAGTGATTGTTCACTTGTGCTTGCAGGGAAACTTTGAGGATTTTCTATTGTTTCCTGATATTCTTGTGTTTCAAAAAATTCCTCATGATGGTTATGATACTCAATTTGAATACAAGGTTCATGATTTGTTTCTTGTATATTATCAGAATGCCACTCTTGTTGTGTAAACTGAAATGAGTTATAACAAAAAGGAAGAGTTTCCATATGTGTTGGTGTCTCCTCTATTTCAGGTTTTGTGTTTTCCAAATGGCTACTTGTTTCCTCAAAGTAGTACTCACTATTAGTATTTGCAATTTTTATATTGTGAAGATCTCCTAACAACATAGTACAAGATATGGGGAGGCAATCAAGAGTTTCTTGACAACCTTCCTCATTTCTTCCTATATATATTTTTTCATCATCTTCCATAAAATCTTGATCATCATACATATCTTGGCCACTGTCTTGATCTTGAGGTGATTAAGCTTGTGTTTGATCAAGGAAAAGCATATGTTTCTCTAGATCATCAATATTCATATTAGCCATCAACCTATCCATTCTCTTTCCAAGTATGTACATCATCTTTTCCATCATGATTAGAAACTTTTCTTGATTTTTTTCTCTATAATCTTGTTGATCATGCATGTCTTGTAGTGGTAGAGTTTGTGGTTGATTTGAAACAAGCATGAGGTATTCTAGATCATCATTGTTTAAATTAGCCTCATACCTTTCCATTCTCTTTCCAAGCATGCACATCATTTTTTCCATCGTGGTTTGCTCAGGAAAATGCATAGGTTGTTCAGGATGACCAATTTTTGAATTAGCTACATACCTATCCACTCTCTTTCCAAGCATGTACATCATTTCTTCCATCATGATCATATGCTTGTCTTCTGGGTCCATATCTAAATCCATGTTTATAAATCAGAAAAGAGGTCACTGTATCTTGTCGACCAGTTCGGAGTCTTCTACTAGTGGAGTCATTTGGTCTTCTGAGAGTTATAGAGTGTGGAGTCACCAAGTTGATGTTTTAAATTTTTCTGTCCACCAACAGTATGATTGGGTTTGCCTAATGCATTCCCAAGGGAGTCTTATTAGGACTGGAAAAGTAAAAAGGCCTACTGGAGGCCAGTGGAGTCACTAGGTGGAAGTTTTTAGCTCTTTTTGAGGTAAAATGTTTTATGATCCACCACCATATACCAATCTATAATATTTTTGGGTTTTTTCTAAATTTTTTATGGTTGTTTGAAAGACTAATGAATCAATAAGGGATTGCTAAGCCATTATGAACTCAGAAATCCCTAGCAGAGTCGCCAGAAATGTTAGTTGTGGTGGCTCAACTGGCTAACACACCAAATATTCTTGAAACAAGGGGTAATCTGAGATCTTACAAGGTATCTAAAATGAAAATCACTCAGAAATCCCCAGCGGAGTCACCAGAAATGTTAGTTCTGGTGGCTCAACTGGATAACACACCAAATGTTCTTGAATTGAGGGGTAATCTGAGATCTTACAAGGTATCTAAAATAAAAAACACTCAGAAATCCCCAACGGAGTCGCCAGAAATGTTAGGAATATGTAATTTTCAAGATTGGTAAATACAAACTGCAGAGACAACACTGTTTCAACCACTTTGGGATTCTAGGATATAGCCCCCCTGAATCCAGAGAGGGATCTCTCTATTAGTGCAAAGATTGATTTATATTTAAGGCTTTTGAATGTGATATTAGGCTAGTTATTAAGAACAAGGGTTTTGTTTTTGTTTTGGTTGGGAAAATATATGTGAAGGTGAAGGAAGTCTAAATGAAGGGTGAAGATGAATGAAAGTAAAAATTGATTCAGCTAAGAAGATAGGCAAGAAACAACTTCAATCCATTGGGCTATGGAGTCGTAGTAAGATTTAATTGAAACAACAAGGTTCAAGAATGGTCCATGGGGAAAGTGATCTATGTCTAAGGATCTCTTTAAAGTTGATTTTATGGAATGAAATGAAACAATAAGAAGGGGAATTTAACCAAATGAAGAACAAAGAACAACCTAAGATCAAGTAAGTACTTTGAAACTATCCTGCTTTCGACATACACTTAAGAAAGACATAAAAGTAATCTAAGATCAGGTAAGTACTTCGAAACTAGCCTGCTTTTGATGCACTTTCAATAGAAAACATTTAAAACACAAAAATAATAGCTTAAGATCAAGTAAGGACTTTGAAACTATCTTGCTTTCAGCATATTCTAAGGGAAACTTTTGAAAGCAATTGTTGGAGGAGAAACCAGAGGACAGGGCTCACCATAGACTTCCCTAGCTCTGCTTTACTTAGCAAACTTATCAAGACATCACATAAGATAACAAAGAATAGTCTAAGATTAGGTAAGGAATTTGAACCTATATTGCTTTCAACATACCCTTAGGGAAATTTTCAGACAACCTTTGGAGATAAAACTAGAGGACAGGGCTCACCATAAATTCTCCCTAGTCTAACTTTACTTGGTAGAAGCTGAAAATAACATTCAAGAACAATGTTTAAAGTAAACAGTAGGACGAGGGGACACCAACATTCCTAACTGCTTGAACTGTATTGAATCATTCTTAAATACACAATTTGGAAGAAAACATGTAGATAAATATTATCAGTAAGAGCAGGGTACCTTTGACAGTAAATCCTAACTCTATAATTGCTGTTCTTTATTAGAGAAGATGGAAATAATGGAAACAAAAATAACATAAAAATTTACAATAAGAAAAACATCACCGTTGACATAGACCAGGATCCCATAAATCAACTTGTATTTGAATGCTTCAAACCAGTTACAATCATCAAGTCCGGTGGGTCTCTACAACTTCAAACTTCTCATCTCAACTTAGGTATTTTCACTTAAAAACAAAGCTTACAGTAGCTTCAATAAACTATTTATAGGCAACAAATATGCAGTGAACAACCCTTTACAATGAGCTCCTCAATAATATTTTATAGAAGGATGAGGAGGTCGAAAGAGAGAAAAGATCTTCTAAGTTCAATTAATACAGTTAATGCTTCTCAGCCTTTGAGGGGCTCAATGGAGAAGATTGCAGATATTTATCTGTATTAATTGGTTTACAATAAATATTTAAGCTTGTTGGGAAGCTTTTGTTGACTTTAAGGCTCTGTGTCATCTTTGTAATAACTCTCCTGATAGTTTATATTGGCTTCTTTGATTCGTAATAACTATTCAATTGTATTGGGGCAGATATTCTCTGTCCTGGTCATTAATCGGCTCTCTGTTGAATGCTTTGAGGCCACAGGTGGCTTTTAGGTAGCTGAGAGGAATCAATTAGCCTCTGATGTGGTGGTGGAGGCTTTCTCTGTCTGATAGATATTTTTGTTTTGACCTAAACAGGGCTAATCAGCTTCTGATCTGTGTATTAGGCATAATTAGGCCTGAATCTTGTCTTCTGTTCTTTAAATTGGGTTTATTTTATTGGATTAGGATTTTTATTGTCGATCTTAGCCGCAATCCATCCAAAAACTGTGTAAACAATCTTCAAATCTTCAGTTCTGCTGTGGTTGGGTCTTCAACACTGATACTCTTTGATTTATTAAACGTTGTTGTGTCTTGTTGATGTGCAGGTGCGCAAAGGGTTCTTATGGCGTCAATGCTCATGATGCACTGACAAAATGTGGTATGGAACCATGAAGAATGATCTTCTTTAATGAATGAAATCCTGGAGGATCGTCATCCTCGGCTTTTATTTTTCCTTTAATATATTGAAAAAACCATAAAAACCTGCAAAATACAAAAAATGTTATAAAAAATCATGCGTGGCTGGGAAGAACTACTTCAGAGGTTGCGTGTTAGGTCGTAGCCATTGGATGAAAGCATCCAACGGTGGAGATTTGCTTGCGGGGGTCAAATAGGAGGCGGTTGAAGAAATGGTGGGAGATTAAGTCAGATCCGTCGATCTTGCAGAGATCAACAGTCGAGAGCGACCTGTGAAATATAACGGAGAAGGGCCAATTTCCATGAAAATAAAAGAAATAAAAAGGAATTGGGGTTAAGATCCTTTGGCGAAGAAAAATACTTTGAAAGGAAATTTGGGGTTTCTCGGATGATCGTGGGTCGTTGGATGAGATCGGCCCACGGAGATCAATGACTGTGATCGCTTTTACGAAGTCCCTTGGAGAAAGCGGAGGGCGATAATGTAATGGCAAGATTAAATCTGAGCCGTTGATCTGCAAAGATCAACGGTGGGGAGCGAATGCGATAAAACATAATGAAAATGGGAAGGGTGGTTTCGGCTTGAGAAACCGGTGGTATCGCACAACAAAAAAGGGAGAAAGGTGGTTTCACCTTTTCAAATGCAATATGCGTTATCAGTCGACACGTGGCATTTAAAAACCACCCATATCATGTTATTTTTGAGAATTATCCTTTGGGCATAAATATGCGCGAAAATGCACGTCAACTGTTAGATCTGGGGCCTCAGATCGAATGGTGGGGAGTGAGCACGATATCGGCAAGATGCTTGGGCGGAAGCAAGCAAGGTGGTTTTAATCTGAGCCATTGGATCAGAGTTTGGATGGCTGAGATGAAAACTGGGATTAAATGGAAAAAAGAAACGAGGCAGAGAAAGGGTTAATATGGGCTGTTGATCTGCAGAGATCAACGTCTGGGATTTGGCTAAAAAACATTACACAGTGGGGTATATGATTTTTAACCAAAGTTTCAGGCTTAAATATTGGCTGTCAGATCTAGACACGTGGATGACCTAGATGTAATCGGAGCTTTGTGATCAGCGAGGGCGATGGACCGGGAAGAGCCGATGTGATTGACTGTGGGCCGTTGATCTGCATATCAGATCGATGGTGGGAAATGAATCGGGAGATCGCTAATCGAAGGTTGCGAATAAAAATTAAACTGCGCCAATGGAATTCTCCGATGGGAGATAGCGGTAGTCGTTTTATTGGTCCAAGATCAATAGTGGAGAAGGGCTCCAACCAATGATCGGTGGGCTTTAGTTATAACATGAAATAATCTAAATTTTATGGAAAACAAAGGTTTTATGGAGTCAGGGCGGGTTATACAATGAGGCTTGGTGCCTGATTGCGGGGCCTTTGAATATATGGAAAAGCAAAGGGACCAGGGTTTATATATAAGGGCCAATCGACATCGGAAGAAAGGTGATGGTCTTTCAATCTACCCTTTTGTAAATCTCCGATGTGAGATTCTATTCACCGTCGATCGGCCTTTTTAGATTGACGGTCCTTTTGATGAAGAAATATTGCACTGGCGGGTTTTAGATGAAAACTTAGGAAAATGGGTTTTATGAATTTGCAAAGGAAAAAAGTGATCAGGAATGTTTTATTCACAAATTTTAGCTCCCGATTGCGAGCTCTGTGGTTATATGAAGCGGCAATGGGATTGGGGGTTTATACACAAAGGGCCAATCACATCGGAAGTTTTAACATAGCAAATAGACCTGCGCACTCTGACTATTCTGAAGCGATAAGCGCCCGATGGGTTAGTGCTTGGTTCTAGTGCTAGGGTACATGTGGGGAAGTGGTTTAGGATTTATCCCAAAGGGGCTTAAGCCCATAGTTAGAAAACTTATTTTTTATGAAATTTTCAAGGATTTTTTTGATGGATTTGGGCGTCTCGGTAAGGTTCAAAAGTGAGTTTTAAACCTTATAAAAGGGATTTTATGAAGGGAAGAAGTGAATAAATGAGAAGTAGAGGAATTTCATGAGGAAGAAAGGGAATAAAATGAAGGTTAATTTTGAGTGAAGGAGGGGAAAAATGAGGGAAAAATGGGTTTTTGCAGCAGTCTTTTTCTTAAGGGAAAACAACAGAATTTTAGAATCAAGAGGGAAACAGTAGTGAAGATTAATCAAAGAATAAGATGTCTTCATAAGAATTCAAGAATTAACAATTTTTGCAGTAAAACTTGTTTCTTGAAGGCTTCAAAAAATGATTTAGCCACCGTTTGATATGACAAATTTTATAGGTGGCTAACACACCATTGGCACCTATTTGTACTTTCATGATTCCATCTCATGAGATGTTGTGGCAGCAAACAAGTGGCTGGAAATCCACTTGTTAATTTATGTTTTGATGCAGACAAGAGGTGCACTGCATTGGTTCCATAAGAGAAGCAGTGACCCACTCTCTAGTTGTCTTGTGATAGCTTGTTTACATTGTATTATGTTTCCTTGTATTATTGATGTTGTACATTCACAGGAAGAATTTTTTGGAGAGTGTTCTATATGTTAGGACAGCCCATTGGGAGCATGATTCTCCCTACTATGCATGTTTTATGTTGCAGGAGATACCATGGGAAAACCATGATTGCCATATTGCTACATTTCCGTTCTTGTGGGGCAAACCACTTGAAGAATATGAAGAGGCTTTTCATGGCTGAATATTTTGATGGGGTAGCTTGGGCCACTCTTGGAGGCCATACCATTTCAGCCCAAGGACAGAGGAAGCCCCATATGTACTACAAAGGGAGAGAAGAGCTTATTGGGATGAAGCAGCAAAAATATCCATTCAGCCCCAGTAAATTGCACAAAACTTGGGGCAAGATTTTCATTTGGATGATAGCATGGGTGAGTGGATCACCAGTGGGACTATATTTTCCCATGCATGTCATCACTCCTACCTTGAGGAGGCCATGGTTCAGCATGAATATTTCCACTTACACCTTCTATCTTTTCAGGGTGTACACCAATCCGGGTTGCATACTTGGGGAGGAGCATTGGAGGGCAGATTTATTGCAGCATTTCTTGAGCAGTGGTGGGGATTGTTGATGAGGAGGCCAAGGAGAAGAAGGGGGAGAAATTTTGTTCTCTCTATGCAGTTGCTTGAGGACAAGCATCATGTGGGAGGGGAGGATTTTAATGTTCCCAATTTTAGCCTCAAGCTAAAATGGAACACTATAGTTTCATATTTTCATTTTGTTGAAAAAAAGTAGGTAAAGTGACCCATTCATGTAATAAACAGGGATGAAATCCCTTACAATGTGAAAAGGGATCATCATGGAGCTGGATTTCACACCCTCATGTGTGAAAGAGGTTAAAATGCAAATGGACAAGGCCTAATTGACCAAGTCAAATTGCGTTGGCATGAGTTGGAAAGCACTAAGTGGGACAACACAGTTTTAATGGAGGAATATTCCATGGGGGAGGAAACTTCTAGAGGAAGGAAGGAGGAGAATTCGTTGTGTTTAAAAGAGAGGCAAGGCAGCCCATTGAGTTTATCTTAGATCATTTGATTATTTGTCTATTCAGACAAATTGCTGCCTCTTGCTGTTCAGCAGAGCTGCAGTGACCTCGAGCACGAGGGAGTCCTGTTTAGGATTTCCTCTCCTTCTTGAGGAGCTCATGAAGGATTTCACTCATCTCCCATATTCCAACATTCAGGCCATGGCATCAGCCTACTTCATCAGTGCAGTATCTGTAGCATATTATTGTGCAGTGTTGCAGGGTGTTGCTGGGGAGGTTTCCCACAACACCATTTCGAGCTGATCTTTCAGAGGAGGGAGGTTCTCTACTTCCAGGAGGTTAGTAAGGATGGTTCCCAAGATTATTCCACTATCATTAGCAGGAGTTCAACCACTACCATTAGTTACAGCGCAGGCCCTCTCATAGACAACGTTCTAGTTAGAGAATATTTGCAGTGAGGGTGTTGTAGACATTTCAAAGGGTGAACTCTCTTCTGTCGGGATCAGCCTGAAATTTGTGAGAATAATTGGAGAAAGGAACTTCATCAGATTCAGCCATTCAGATTTCTCCATTCCACTCCACATATTGAGTTGTTGCTGCTACCCAGCAACTCTATAATTTTGATAGTTTTGCAAATTTCAGCCAATCCTTTTAGGATTGACTTGAGGTAGTGATTGGGAGATTAGATCTTCTCTCCCAATGATGTATGAGCCATGTATATGAAGATCCATGATGTTTTTTCATTCAGTACAATAGTCTCCCTTCTATGACTGTGCATTCCATATTCATGGGCATTCTGCTATGGAGTAGCACTTTGTATTTTGGTATATGTTTTCATGGAAGGCTTCTTGCCTTGTTCTTTTGATGTCCATTGTATCATTTGCTGCTGATATTCATAATAAAATGGCTCAAGGGTTTTCATACATTTTGGCATAATTTTTATTCACTTCTATTTCCATTTTATGTCTTTATATTGCTGTAGCTGCATTTTTGAGTTATCTTGAAAGATTCCCAATCTTGTTGTATTCCCTCTTGGGAATATTGTACCTTGACAACACTCTATAGACAGAGTCTGATAGTGGGCTAGGAAGCCTCTGGAGCTCATCCTTCTTTATGAAGGTGAAAAATCCGGTAAATTCCCCTTCAGTCTATCTCTGAAATAGATTTTCTTGTCGATTGACAATGTTTCTGAAAAAGGAACATTACAAAACTGCTGCTGGCAAAAGCTGGCACTGATGGTCCCTATAACTTCACTGAAGCCTATTGGAATTTAAAATTTCTCTACAAGATTTGAAAACCACACCATTAGTTTCAGAACATATGAAACATCCAAAATTGACTATTTGATTTCTGAATAAGGCCTCTAGCTCACCTGGCTAGGCCTCAAACTACTGCTGGCCCATGGTGGCCCCTAGAACTTATTTGAAGAAAGAATCTACTAAAAATTCCTCTGATGGATTTGAAAACCTCACCAATGAGTCTGTAATGTTGGAGATATTCGAAATTTACTATTGGCACTCCATAATTGGTCGAATCTAGCTCAAGATAGAGCCTGAACTAATTTTTCCCAATGACCCCTAAAAAAGATCCACTAATTGTGGAGCACTGGACTTAACTCCAGTTAAAAGTGGAAAATTACCAAAAATGGCGCGCCCTCTCAAAATATTCTACTAGTTAAGCCGTAACAATAAATTGGACTGTCAAGGCTGTTGGACACATGTCCGGAATCCCACAGTTTTCTAACCGTAACTGTTGGAGTTGAACATAACTACCCGCGTAATTAGCTGTAACCTCCACCATGTGAATAGTTCCGGGTCAAGGTTAAAGGTTGGCGGTCAGTGTTTAAATAAAGCATGGCTAAACATTAACGACCATATTTGAATGCAACCACAATGCGACAGTTATAGTTAGGGCTTAAGCCCATGGTTTTTAGGGTTGCAGTCATATGGGAGGGGTTGGCCCCTCCAAAACCCCAAACAGAGAACTGTAAAACCTTAACTATTACTGCATTGCTTATAGTGTTAAGACTTAATGGTATATCCAAATGGTAAAACATGGTGCTTGCAGTCCCAAAACTTTAATAAACCATTCCAGGGCCACGTGGCGGCCTTTGGGCCTGCCACGTGGTGGCCTCCCATTGGCCCACACTCCAAAAATTCAACCAATACCCCAATTACAATATGCCACTTGTACAATGTTGGTTGGTCCAAAAAAAATATTATGGGAATATTCTAAGAATATTCCTTGGAATATTCTCTTTTTAATTTTTCCCAATTCCAAGTCAAACTTGGTCAAAGTCCAAATTTTGCAGTTTACTATACTTTTCAAACTGCGATAACTTCTTCATACGGTGTCGATTTTTCGAACCGTTCATGGTGCCAGAATCAGGAAGATGAGATATATCTAGTTTATTAGGTTTGGCACCCTTCCAAAAAATTTGAATTTTAAGCTATCACTTAGGTCCATGATCTAGTTCTAATCAAAGGTGGTCACAAAGAGGCAACGATAAATGATTCTGACAATGGGCTCTACCATTCAGACTTCCTTTATTGGATCATAAATTCAAATGAGGCGCTAGCACTGCTACTTCTATAATCATACTCCCTTTTAGCTTTTACAAACACAGATATTTATATCAAATACAGTCGGCTCAGGAGATCAAACTCAATCATCCTGGTCGAAAATAACAAGTCAATCTCTAAAAATCTAAACTGAAATCCGGGCTGAATCTATTGAGAATAGGGGTACACTTAGACATTTTTTTCTCCCAAACGGTGAAACCTATGCAACATCAGAGAGATTTTACTTTTCTTTTCCTTGTGTTGGTCAAAAACCTCTCTCGGATTTTCAAAATTCATCTCGAGCTCTCCACAACAGACGCCACAAAATCATGCCCTAAATAGGGAAATTGAAATATTAAAAAAATGGCCCTAAAAAATGTCTTCAATCCTCCCTGCTCCTGAAACCTGTGTAAAATTTAAGAGAGGTTTCCGTTCATTGTCCCATGTTGGTAAAAAACCTCTCTCAGAATTTCCAATTTCATTCATGTTTTCCTGCTGTACATTTTTGAAGTTAATGTCTTTGACTGTGGAAAATGGGCAAAAGCACCCTATAGCTTGCTGCGCGTTTTAATCTTTATGTTTCTCCAGTAAAATTAGATACCAGTTTTTATGTCGTGACTTCAACAAATCAATTAAATGGCCTTATCCTAAATTTAAAAATATGTAATATTCCAAAATTTGCATGCAGCAAATTGGAATATTGAATTTTGTTGATTTCCCTTAGGAGGTGAATAAATGGGTAAGGAGACCCATGCACAATAAAAATCTGAATAAAATCCCTCATGGTGTGGACAGGGATCAAGGTAGCAACTGGATTTTACACTCCCATGTGTGAACAGGGACAAATGCATGTGGACAAGGTCAAGTTTGACCAAGTCAATAGCACAGATATGAGAGGAGGAAATCATCCATAGAGGCAGCACAGTGCAAGTGGGAGGAATATTCCTTGGTGGAGCAAACCCTAATGAGTGGGGCCCAAGGCAAGGAGGCTCACACATGTTTAAAAGGAGGCAAGGTAGCCATAAAAATTTTATGCTTATGATTTGATTTTTGGTCTTGAAGACTATTTGCTTTCTGCGACTGTTTTGTTGAGATTGTTGTGCTGCTTAGCATAATGATTTCCTATTTAGGAATCCTTCTCCTTTCTTGAGAGGCCTCTTGAAGGAGTGTATTGATTTGCCTCACATCCAGGCTTGAGGCCAAGCCACCTCCTTCAGCTACATCGTTATTTTTGCTCAAGTATAACGTTGTGTTGCAGGGTGTTGCAGTGAGGGTTCACAGCACCACTTCCGGCACTTGTATTTCAGAGGAGGAGGCTCTCTTTCTCTTGAGAGATCAATGAGAAAGAATTCTGGAGCATATTGTCACATCTTGGCACTTGGCCAAAGTATTCCCAACATCCACAGTGCAGTCATTTGCAGGAAATGCATCCTTTTTGCAGTGTTGCAGTGTGAGGGTCAAACCCCTCAATCTTGAGCTTGTTTCTCAGGGAAAGGGCCAACCCTTCTCTCAGAAACTTTGTAAGAAGGATTCTCCTTAATTTTCAGTATTTTTCAGCTATATATACTTATAGCTTCAGTTAGACTACATTTTCCAGATCTAGATCTGCAGATATAACATTTTGCACTTGTACCTTCATGTAACCCTTGCCGGGTCATTCCAATAATGTGTAAAAGAGGATTTTTATCTATTTTTCTCCAAGATATGATGTAATACACTCCATGTACGTTATTTAATTTATATTGCATCATAAACCCTCAAAAAATCACGCTGTATTTTCTTCAGTAAATTCTGCATAAGTTAAGTCATGGGGTTTGGGCCTTTTTGAGCTGCACCGGGACCGGGAGATTTGTTTAACTTAGAAAAACAGATTTTTTTTCTTATTATTTTATGTATTGGAGTCCCATATAGCATAATTTAAAGGATAAAACCGTTATTTTCCCCTGTTATTACGCTGTCTATTGGGAATAACGTTTTTAAGGGCCAAAATGTTGCTTTTCCCCAACTTTTGGATCCAAAAATGAAGTGAAAGTTGCTGCTGTGACATAAAATAATGATAATGTGTTCCTTGACACATTTAATGATTAAATATAGTGCTTATTCTCCAACATTTTTTTTTATATATTGCTGCAGTCCCATTATTGGGCATTTTACGACCATTCTAGGTGTGAGAGGCTTGTTTATCTCACCTAGTTTGCTTGGTTTCTGATTTTCTCTTGGATTTGGATATTATATTATCATATGTAATATATCCAAGGGCTAATATTTTTTTCTGTAGCATACATTCCTGAAAATGAATTTTTCAGGCATGCCTTGCTAGCAATCCCAATTTGGGGATATTACAGTGGTATCAGAGCATAGTCTTGACTCAGCCTGTGAGTTCCAGCCATTAGAGGGAGAAATATTAGAATGATGAAGAGGAAGAGATTGATCTCATCACTTTTCAGATCTAAGAAGGACCTCCCCAAGGAGGTTAAGCAGATGAAGAGTTGCAGTGAAACTCCTAGAGAGTTTCGAGAAGAGGAAGAACCATGCACTTCCTATTCTCAAAGAGGAGAAGAAAAGAGACATAAAGGACACTTGGAATCTGAAATTATAAGTGAATACCTTGCTAAGTACCAAGCTGAACCTAGAGCCTTCAAGGAGACTCTAGCTTTACCTCAGTTCATTCAGCTGGAAGAAGAAAGGAGACTCTACATCCATGGAATGATGAGGGGCAATAGATTCTTATTGTCCACTTTTGATGGATCACTCACATGTGTAGCAAGGGCTTGGGTGATGAAACTTGGGGCTTTCTTTCTATTGCATCCTGTAGTAGAGAGAGAGTCTGTCGAAATTGTAGCGCTGCACCTTAAAGGTGAAGCAAACACTTGGTGGTTCAACCATTTGAGCCATGCAAGAGTGTCTACTCTTGCTGAGTTTTCTCAAAGGCTGATCAGGAGATTTGGGGAAAGAATATCAGAAAAAGGGAGACCCTCACCACAACTTGAGGAAACATGTACCAGCGTTGTCACAACCTTGGAGGAGCAGCTTTAATTTTCAGCATTGAAGGAAGCCAACGTAGTTGAGGGAGGAACTCTTGCTCCCACATTTCACCAAGGTATGCTTAAGTTTCCATCTGCTATCATTTCAACAAATATAAAGGAGGGATCTACATTTTTGTATACTGCTGATTTAGAGAAAAAAAGTTACACTGCGCTGTATAAGAGCAGTGATGAAGGAAGGAGGACCCATTCTTTATGGGAGCATTCAAATGGCAGCTTCATTCATGAAGCAATGGAGGAAGAAAGGATTGATGGTAGACATCTTGAAGTGAGAAACACTTTCTCCTTTCTAGATGACAGTTTGTCAATGAGCACTCCCCAGCTCAAAGAGAAACTTCTACCTGCAGCAGATCCATGGCCTCTTTGGTTTTGGAAGGCCATGCATGAGGAGGAGATCTCATGGAGAGATTTCATTGGAGGTGCACTTCAACACATCATGAAGTACAAAGTTCTTCAACAGTCCGAGGAGGCTCTTTCATTCTCACACTTGGATCTTCATGGATTCAAGGAGGAACAGATAGATGATGGAGGACATCTTCAGATGGATAACATCTCTCATGTTTGTGTTGGACACTTCTTGAGCCATACACATCATGATGGGAGGTTTTTTCCTACTACCTATTTGGGTCCTTATGGGATCAAATTGATCTACATTTTTGTATACTGCTGATTTAGAGCAATAAAGTTACACTGCGCTGTATAAGAGAAGTGATGAAGGAAGGAGGACCCATTCTTTATGGGAGCATTCAAATGGCAGCTTCATTTATGAAGCAATGGAGGAAGAAAGGATTGATGGTAGACATCTTGAAGTGAGAAACACTTTCTCCTTTCTAGATGACACTTTGTCAATGAGCACTCCCCAACTCAAAGAGAAAATTCTACCTGCAGCAGATCCATGGCCTCTTTGGTTTTGGAAGGCCATGCATGAGGAGGAGATCTCATGGATAGATTTCATTGGAGGTGCACTTCAACACATCATGAAGTGCAAAGTTCTTCAACAGTCTGAGGAGGCTCTTTCCTTCTCACACTTGGATCTTCATGGATTCAAGGAGGAACAGATAGATGATGGAGGACATCTTCAGATGGATAAAATCTCTCATGTTTGTGTTGGACACTTCTTGAGCCATACACATCATGATGGGAGGTTTTTTCCTACTACCTATTTGGGTCCTTATGGGATCAAATTGATCCTTGAGAAGATCACATTTCAAAGTCCCATGAAATGCAAGAGCAAAAATCTGATTTGGGAGAATGATAGTCTTCCGTGGGAGAGTGCTAAGGAAGAAAATGATGGAAGGCACCCACATGTGGATGGATGGGTGTGGATGATAAGAAAGAGGCTGGAAAACTACTTGCAAATCTATAACACTAGGCAGCAGGAGGCTTGGCTGCATTGGTTGCTCTTGAAAGAGTTTGGCCATCATCCTCTTTCTAAGGGTATGGGGTAGCATACTTGCATCATGGAGAAGTAAATATTGTGGGAGCATTGTGTTGATATGACATTCTTCACCATGTTTTCACTACATGATTGGTATGATGGAGGTATGAGGAGGCAACAAAAAATTTTGTTGCTTGAGTTATTCTTGAGAGAGCAAGGGCAGAATTGCTCTCACACTTTGCATGATGTTGTGGGAGTAGGAGGTCGCACTATCATGGTGCAAAGGGTCTACTCCTTGGCCTTAGATGTTCAAGAGGTGCTTCCACCTTTGGGAGGAACTTCTCATGTGTAGAAGCATTATGGGAGATGCCTTTGACATGGTGCATGTCAAAGAAAAATGTTATGAGTTGGCAAGAGCCTATTTGCATGGGCCAACAACGTTGTCACCTTGGGGGTTGGACTTGTTGATGGAGTGTCCGCAGGATCAGTTCACATTTGATGCACTTGGTAAACAAGGAGGGAGTGAGATATTTGTTTTTGCACTTATTTGATTGTCTAATACAATATTTGCATGCTCTTCCCATTTCTATGAAATGAATTTCTCCACAAGAGAGCAAACTTTTCATTTGGCTTCATGGTCAATTTTGGGCCAATCTATATGATGGAGACAACCATCTCTTGTATGACCTTGGGCAAGTATGTTGTGCTTAATGTATGATCAGCTATTGTACCTAACCAGTTACTATTCATTAGTAGACTTGATGACATACATAACCATCCATATGTTAAAAGACTACTTACCATACTATTTTCTGAAGCAGCAGTTTGGGAAATTGCACTCTAACTACATGGGAAACTGTTGGTACTTCCTTGCACCACATGAAACCTTTAGTATTTCCCTCATATTGATGCTGATCATGACCTCTTTTGACAATATTGTTCTTATCTCTATTGAGAGTGTTAGAGTCGGTCCTTACAGCCCTCCGTCAGTGATCATTTCGTCTTTTGCATATTCATTCTTAGGTGTCTCGCTTGTTCCACTTCATTGCATTTCGCTAGGAGCATGCTATTGACTGACGAAGGGGTCTGTTGTCTTATGTTTCCTCATGCTTACACCTGCAGTGCTATTTTAAAAAATTTCCTCAAAAATCACTCAAAATCATTGTCATTTCATTTATGGTCATTTAATCTCAATAAGTGTCTTTGGTCCTAGTGTCTAGGGTTTTCGAGTCATTTGCATACCAGTCATAAAGCCTGCAGGATGAGGATGGTTCCGCAAATTTTGATTTCATGTTTTATTATCATTAGCATTTAAAAAACATTTCCAGTCCAAAACTCTGTTTTGGAACTAGAAATTGTTCAATATTATTTTTGTAATAAATTGTATTTATTTCACCAAGAAGAAATTTCAAAGCAGACCTCTGATCTTTTCCTCAGCTAAAGAGCCATACCCCTGCAAGAAGACAACAAAATCATCAATTCAAAACTCTGAAAAGTCAAAAGAGAGATTGTATTAAAAAGCCAAATGTGAAAATGCAAAAACATTGTAATATGGTTATCAAATAGATTTGAATCAAATCTGATTGTGAAAGATATTTACATCATGTATAAAAGGGCAAACAAGTTTCATTTCCAAAGATCCATAGCATACAAGTCGAAATCTGGAGTTTGGAGGCCGAAATCGAATTTTGGAGCATTGTTGACAGAGTTGGAGGTCGTGAGACCCACTTGGGCAAAAGCAACCCACTTGGGAAAAGCGACCCACCTGGGCGTTTTCTCCAGTGCAAATTATAACGTGAGCGACCCACTTGGCAAAAGCGACCCACTTGATCGCGCGCGACCCACTTGCCAGCAGAGTTCAGAAAAGTCGTGTTGAGCGCCCAGTTTCAATTTAAATCGTCTCCAACGGCCTTCAAACAAGTTCTAAACTATTGCCCAGTAGTTTTTAATGTGTTGGTGGTATCTTGAAGACTTCAAACATCTGAATGGAAGAGCAAAACCCTACATACATGGCTGATTTGTTCCTCAGGGTTTTAAAATATATATGGATGGTTTTATGAGTATTTTCTCCACCTTATATCATTGATATATCCACCTTGGCATGTATGTTCAAAGCCCACTGTTTTCACATCCATTATACCACCGTGGTCTTCATTATCGTTTTACCACTGTCATAACTTTTGTTCCATGATGATCATTGACATATTGTATCCCATTGCCCATTGATAACACGTTTTTATAACTCTGTTTTCACTGCCCATTGACAAACAAAGTCATATGATGCATTGCTCCCTTTGACAAAATTTACCAAATATTCTAAAGACTGCCTGCTACCGTTTGTAAAATTGCACTTGCAATTAAAACAGAGACTGTGCTTCTATTTCAATCCACCTAAAACAGAGCTGGTATCATTGTTTGTTTCCTTAATGGTGCTTTGACAGTGGGGGATATTTATTGGGTGTTGAAACAAACATTATAACTCTGTTTTCACTGCATTTATATCAGTATACATAGTGCCAATATCTTGTTCAAAGCCATGTCAGAGACAGAGTCAGAGTATGAGCAAGGGTCAGGCAGTGATTCTACGACTGAAGGTAATGTGCCACGGGGGTCTCATAGAGTAAGAAGAGGTGGTAATCATCGCAGAGAGGAGCCTACTTCTTTGGCTCGGTTGCAGGCATGTCCATTTGCAATGGATTGTTTTCGGTATTTGTCATGTTTCCGATTTTGTGAGATGATTGCACAAACCCGGCTTCATCGTGAATTGGCTCGTTTGTTTGTTCTACATTTACGGAATGGCCGGGTAAATCTTGCCGGGGTTGAATTCATTTTGTCACCCTTGACTATTGCTCAAGCCACTGGCATACCAAACATGGGCGAGGAATGGAACAAACGTCAGCATTTAGAGAAATTCCACTATGAGACATACATTAAAACTGGATATATGAGGTACTTGGGCAGAGTTTTTCCATTCAGATTCTTGAGGGATGAGTATGCACCGCTGATGAAACTCATCATTCAGTATTTTAGTTGTAAGGGCAGATATGCTCATCTCTTTGCGTACCATATTCGTTTGTTGATGCACTTCACAAGGGTACGTATGATGAATATTCCGTACTTCATATATCGCAACATAGAGAGGATGGTGATTTTTGTGCAAAAGAAGACGAGCCTAGCGCAGCAGTACAGGAGTATATACCATTATGCTTTGATCAAGATCATAGTGTTGCATCAGTTGGCAGAACAGGGCATCACTTGGGAGGATTTCATTTCTAGAGACTTTTTCAGAGTGCCACAGCCGCCTCCCGAGACAGTTCATGATGCAGGAGAGCCTTCACACCAGCCGGACATGCCTGAGGTTGAGCATATCGGCGCTCCTTTGGTTCGGACATATCAGCGAGGCCACAGGGCCTTATTTGCAGCGACACGGTGAGTATTATCTCCACATGAGGTGGAAGGGGTCTTGCCGACTTCATCAGCAGAGCGAGTATTATCTCCACATGATGTGGAAGGGGTCTCGCCTTCTTCTTCAGCGCAGGTACAGGTACAGGACAGGGGCAAGAGGCCCATGCATGATGAGGGCCCATCAGGAGGCCGGGACACAGATTTCACAGTCATTGATTGATGCGAGCTCTCCTAGCTCGAAACTGAGGGAAGTCATCCAGGAGCAAAGGGCCGAGAATGAAAAACTGAAAGATCAATTGCAGAAGGCTCAGTGGGTGATTAACTATTTGGAGTAGCGCAACAAACAGCTTGAGGATGAGCTCACATATTATGAGTTGCGTCGAATCCGTGAGGACCGACAGTGGAATCGAAAGAGACCCGGTGACATGACACCAGCTGACCGAGATACTGTACTCACACATGTGAACATTCACCTGGAGAAATTGTTGGTGAAGGCCAATCGAGACAAAGACATGCTTCGTCACATGAAAGGCCATTATTGGGCTCGCATGCATGTCTGCAAAGCGAGAATGAAGATTTCTGAAGAGGAGGTTGCGCAAAGCACTAAGACGGCGGAAAAGGCCTAATCCACTTCGAATTTTGGCCGAGGCTTCATTGACTGGGCAAGATACATGATGGAGGACTTCCGCTCCGAATTTGGGCAAATTCGGAGAAAATTTTGTCATTTTCAAATTTTTGGGTCAAAAAACAGGTTTTTCAGTTAAGTGGGTCTCACCCTCATTTGCTCACTTTTTTTTGGGACACTTGCTGGAGGAAATATTTGCATTTTTGGATTTTTCATGGTTAATTATGCATCCTCAGACATTACCTAAGCATTTCATCAAAATCTAGATGGTCAAAGAGCTCAAAAACACCATGAAAACCACCTTGCTGCCACCTTTTGCACCAGCAGGAAGTACTTCTGGGAGAAAGAAGTTTTGGAGGGTCAAATGAGCTCCAAATTCAGAAATTCCACTTGGGTTGGATAGTAAACATCCAGGGATTTCCAACGAGCTATCATGGGCTCAATTTTGATGCCGGGAAGTACCTCAAATTCAGGATGGAAAAAGTGCGACCCACTCGGCTCAAATGCGACCCACTTAAATTTTTGCTGAATTTTCAACTGCCAGCTCAGATTTTCGCCTAGTATGGACCAGTTTTGCTTGTGGATGGAATTTTTGGGTTTTTATGATGTAAATTCATGTTTGGCATGTAACTTTGGCTTATTTTTATCTCTTCTAGAAGATTCACTCACAAAAAGGGTAAAAATAATGTAATGGATCAGTTTCCACTCTTTTAGAGGCAAGTTGTTAGCTGCCTAGATTGTAGTTCCATGAATAGAATTGGTTGAAACTGATCCCTGAAGAGGGAATTTGACCCCTAGAGGTGGGGAAAGGTGTTAGAGTGATCTATATATTGTAATTTCTGAGGCATTCTACAGGTTGGACTCTTGGGAGACTTTTGATATCATTGTACTTATTTTTCATATTTTGGCTAAGGAAAGATCAGAGGTTTTGCGGCACTTGTTGGGATCCTTGTGGTGTTCTGTTCTTGATGGTGTTTCCTCTTTGTTTATTGTAAGTTTCTTCATGTTTAAATGTATGCCATCCTTTCATATGCTTCTGAACTAAATTGAATGAGTAGATGAGGTTGAATCCATTGTTTACAGTGCTCTGCCTTTGAATTCAGTTAGTTCTATATGTTTTTCGACTGTTTGGAGAGGATCCAAGTTCTTCTTTGCCCTCTTCAGCTCCTCGTCGGTCTAATCTGTCCATATATCCAATCAAAAGCATCAAGACATTCACCTACCTCACCCCAACTCGAAATCTGCAAAGGTCTGACCTTATCCCCGGACCCAAAATCTGTTTTCCCATTTCTCCAGCGAAAACCCAAAAACCAAAAAATCAAACATACCTATCTCTTTACTAGCCTAAAATCAGTTCTTATTGTAAGTCATCTCGCATCCTATTGCTCATTTTTTCGAGATTGACGGAGAGAGCCCTCTCCTGTCCTCGTAGGGCTAGCTACGAGGCTGAGCGTGGTTTGATGTAGCCTTGAGTTTTACTTCATTTCAGCCTGAGGTAGATTTGAGCGCTAACATAGTGGCGACCATACTGGGGAATTAAATCTCAATGGTTTGCTTGTTAATGTGTTCGTTTCATGAGTCTTAGACGGAGTCTGAAGTCACGCCAGGTAGCTTTCGAAACGCTTTTGCTATGCATAAGCGGTAGTAGATAAACGCTGCTTCAGTCGATCTCCGGTAAGCTTGTGAGTGCAGCACTCGATTTGTAAATCACCCCCAGTATACTTATTCGTTCTAGACCCTTTGGATGATTGAGTCTAGAAGTCGAAAGGCTGAAAATAATTGATTGTGTTCCTTGAAAATTTATCCCGAGAAGATCAATACACTGGCTTCAAGAAGGAATACTAGGGCGAATCCTGACCCTGATCCACCAACAATATTTGAAAATCCAAATCTGATTCCTAGGACCCTTAGAAGACAAGGAAGTCAAGAAAGTTCTGAAATAGAAAGTCAAGTTAGTTTTGGGAGTTCCAGATTGCTTACCAGATCTGCATCCTGTCCTGTAAAAATTATATATGTTGATGAAATTCCTTTTGATGCACGATTTGAAACATCCTTGTTTGTAAATTTTTCCGAAACTGAATTGTCAAGATTAGTTCCAGATCCATTGTTTACTGAAGATTTGCAATATAGATTTGTTTCACATTACCTGGACAGACAGTTGCAAAATTCCATTGTGGATACCAACACTCCTGAATTCACTGAATCTGCTTCACAAATTCTTGGACCATCTGAAATTGCATCTAGTTCACGGATCCCTACTGAGCCTCCCTTTATCCCTACCATTCCGGTTCAGCCTGAGTTTTCTGATCAGCAATCCATAGTAATTTCTCCTCCGTCTCCACCAAATACACCTCGCAGACCTATTGCTCCTAGTCCTCCTGTTTCTCCTCGACAGCAGATTATTATCAATCCACCAAGAGCTATGGCTGCTCGTTTTGCACCTCTTGTGTTACCACAACAGTTGAATGATATGCCTGCAGACTATCAGAGCAAGATCCCAATATTTGATGGCACTCCACAGAGTCTTCCTGCACAACAGCATGTAGACAATATGGCAGATTTTTTTGATCGTTTTGAGATTGATGAAGAGAATGTGAGTATGAGGCTTTTTGTGCAAACTTTTGGAGGAGAGGTAAGAAAATGGTTTAGAGCCTTGCCACAAAGAAGCATCACTACATTGGCAGAACTCCAGAGACAGTTTTTAGATCGATGGGAGATGAAAAAGGATCCGTTGCAGATTACTTTAGAATATACAAACATCAAACGTAATCCTGGTGAGTCTGTTCAGGATTATATTATTAGATTCAATACAGTGTATAATGCAATTCCAGATGACTTGAGACCGTCTAAAAAGTCTGCTCTCCTTAAATTCCCGGATGGCTTTGATCCGGAGATGGCTTATTCCCTTCGCGATAGAGATCCACCTACTTTAGAAGATATGCAGAAGATCGCTGTTAGTGTTGAGGCAAATCTGAACGATAAAAGAGCACGGTTGAAAGCAGAGAAAAGAGTGACTATAAAGGAAGAGCCTTCCACTTCTACATCAGAACAACACTTGCTTCGTGAGGTGGAAAAATTGCTTAAAAAGGTGACACTTGACAAATCAGACATGCAGATTCGTAATCCCAACTACCGTGGGCAGCAGCAGCCACAATTCAGAATTAAGCAGCGTGAACAAAGAGCTCAAGAGCCAGCAGCCCAACAGCAGATTAAGACTCCTCTTTTGCAGAATTTTGTGAGTCATGATTCTGACGATGATGATGATGTTTCAGGTGAGCAAAATCATTTCTTCACTCCCGATGATCTGCCTATCTATATCACTGAGGATGAAGAATACAGAGAAAGTTCAATTGTTCAGAAAGATGAGGATTTCATCCTAACAAACGATGTAGATTTAGAGGAAGAATCGGAAGAATATCAAAGAGGATATATGAATGCATTGACTGCTCAGTAGAAACAATATTCATTGAGAAATCGAGATGTGCCCATAAATCCCATGCAGAAAAGAAAAGAAGCTTCAGCACCAAAGACGGATTCACCGATACCACAGAAGAGAGGAAAAGAGACAATTGATCCCGCAGCTAGTAAAGTATCGTCAGCAGAGAAGGTAAATCAGTCAAACATAGTGAAAGAAAAGGCTGAAAAGAAGGAAGTTCCAGTCAAGGAGGTTGAGAAAGTTTCAGCATTTAGTTTGGAAAATGAAATTTCCAAACTGAAAATATCTATTCCTTTGACAGAAATCATGAAGAACAGCAGCTACCGTAGTCAAGTCTCCAAAATTCTGAACTTTGATCCAATGATTGACACAGTAAATGTTGAGGATGATCAGCCGGAATTGATTTTTGGGCCTGCATTAAATGGTGAGTCCCCTGACAGTAATGTTCCTCCTTTTTACATCAGTTTGAGGTTGCTCGAATATATATTGCACAATGCTATGCTCGATTCGGGTGCTTCGCACAATTTGATGCCAAAGGCGATCATGGAAAAGTTGGGATTAGACATTACAAGAGAATATCATGATTTGTATTCATTTGATTCCAGCCGGGTAAAGTGTATAGGACTCATCAAAGATTTGGTTGTAAGCTTAGATCAAATCCCAGCAAAGAATGTTTTGATGGATGTGGTGGTTGCCGACATTCCTCCACGGTTCGGGATGCTCCTTGCAAGATCTTGTGGGGCAAAGTTGAAAGGTACACTTCAGTTAGATTTCTCTTATGCTACAATTCCAGTCTTCGGTCAAATGAGAAAGTTATATCGAGAGCAGAAGATGAAATACATGATAACTAGCAAAGAGAAGCCAATCAATCATCCTGTAAATTATGTACATACAGACTTAGAGTCGTTTGTGTTGCTTGCTGATAGTTTTAATGATATAGAAAGTCAATTAGTTCAGGCAGAAGATATACCAGAAATTACTGAAAATTTTAGAGAAGTGTTGCAAAAAGAAAGAAGAGAAAAACAAGCCGTTATGGAGCAATCAACTGAAGACAATGGGCAGCAAACACGAAAAACAGAGCCGGTACAGTTTCAGCATTTAGAGGACGATGAAGATGGTCTTTGGACTATGGATTTTGATGGCGCAGTGGGTAGCGACGGTGCTGGAATTGGTGTTTGGATTCGTAGTCCGTTTTCCGCTCCGGATAAGGTCCCGAGCAATGTGAGAGTGTGTTCCTACAAGCTGGCATTTGACTGTTCTAATAATGAAGCGGAATATGAGGCTCTTATTGCTGGTCTTAAGATTCTTAAGAAGCTGAAAGCGAAAAGGATTGCAGTATATGGTGATTCGGAATTAGTGATAAAGCAAGTTAAAGGTGAGTTTCAGGCTAAGCATCCTCGCATGAGGGCTTACCGAAATGCAGTTTTAGACATTCTGAAGTTATTTTCTGATCATACTTTGACATGTGTGCCCCGCATACAAAATGGTGTTGCTGATGGACTTGCTAAGGCAGCAAGCAATCTTAAAATTCCAATGAATTCCAACAACAAGTTCGAGATACATGTGAAACACCGGCCCACCGTTCCAGACAATCAGCGATGTTGGCAAGTCTTTCAGGATGATGAGGAGATTAGTGAATTTCTGCAGAATGAGGGTAAGTTTAAAGATACCTCCATAGATACAGAATTTGATGATGGCAGTGATGACATACAAATAAACCAAATGGAAGTGCTGCAACTTAAGGATAACATCATTCCTAAGGGATTGATTCCTTTGGAAGAGCTGTTTGATCAAGATGATGTAGCCCGTAAACCGACATTGAGGCCAACAGAAAAAGGTGTCGAAGAGGTAAATATTGGGACAGCTGAGAATCCCAAGATGGTAAAATTGTCAAAGTCATTGTCACCAAAGGTAAAAGCAGAATATGTGAAATTGTTGTCTTCATTTTCTGATGCATTTGCGTGGGATTATTCAGATTTAAAAACATATGATACTAACATCATTCAACATACTATCCCCATCAAACCAAATCAGAAGCCTTTTCGTCAAAAGTTGAGGAGAATTAATCCAAAGCTGCTACCATCGATCGAAAAAGAGGTAAATAGGTTGTATAAGTCAGGAATCATTGTGCCTATTCGATTTTCGGATTGGATATCAAACTTGGTGCCCGTGAGAAAGAAGACAGGTGAGATCCGTTTATGTATTGATTTCAGAAATCTGAATAAGGTATCATTAAAAGACAATTATCCGCTGCCAAAAATGGACCATATATTGCAGCGAGTAGTTGGAGCATCAAGGATGTCACTAATCGACGGATACTCAGGTTATAATCAGATTTTAGTGCAGGAAGATGATCGTGACAAGACTGCGTTCACCACTCCTTGGGGAACATTTCATTATGCAAAGATGCCGTTTGGTTTAAAGAATGCAGGCGCTACCTTTCAGCGTGCAATGGACATGGCTTTTGCCAACGAGAAAGATGTGTTTTTGGTTGTTTACCTTGATGATTTAACCGTGTTTTCCAATTCTGATGAGGAACATTTATATCATTTGAAAATTGTTTTCCAGAAGTGCAGAAAATATGGCATTTCGCTGAATCCGAAAAAGAGCCTTTTTGCCATGGATGAAGGCAAGCTCCTTGGCCACATCATATCGAAAGATGGCATTCGAGTTGATCCCGCACGTGTTGAAGCCATACAGCAGATTGAACAGCCCCGGAACAAGAAAGAAATACAGTCATTTAATGGTAAAATGAATTTTCTGCGTCGTTTCATTCCAAATCTTGCAGAACACCTTAGAGAAATCACGAACATGCTGAAAAAGGACAGTCAGGTAAGGTGGACAGAAGAGGCGGTAAAGTCATTCAATTTGCTAAAGATAGCTCTTTCCTCAGCCCCTATTTTAATCAGCCCAGATTACACACAGGACTTCATTTTATTTTCTTTTGCTTCTGAGCACACATTGGCAGCTGTTTTGATGCAAAAAAGGGACGGAGTTGAGAAGCCCATTGCTTTCTTCAGTCGGATCATAAGAGATGGAGCATTGAAGTACAATATCATTGAGAAACAAGCACTTGCGCTTGTAAAGGCCTTGAAAGACTTCCGTGTGTACATATTGCATTCCCACATTATAGCATACGTTCCTAACGCAGCAGTTAAAGATGTTTTGGTACAGGCAGATCCAGAGGGAAGAAGGGGTAAGTGGATCGCTGCGTTGTTAGAATACGATGTGGAAATTAAACCAACCAAGCTGATCAAAGGACAAGGACTCGCCAAGCTCATGGCTGAAACAAATCTGCATGCTCTAGACATAAATTTGATTGCTGCCATGTCCGATGAAGATGAGGAAAGTACGTCAGTCCAGGTATCTGATATTTTTGTTTCTTCTCCTTGGTATGTTGACATTTTATACGTGCTTCAGAATTTGTCTTCACCGCCCGGGATGCCAAGAAATAAGAGTAGAACATTGAAGTTAAGAGCTGCTAAATTCTGCATTCTGAATTCTGCGTTATATTGGAAAGATCCTGGAGGTATGTTGTTGAATTGTTTGGTAGAGGAGGAAGCTCAAAAGTTTTGGAGGACTTTCACAAAGGTGGCTGTGGAGGTCATTTGTTTTGGAAGACCACAACGAATAATATTTTAAGGGCAGGGTATTATTGGCCTTCTTTGTTTTCTGATGTGTTTAAGGCTGTTAAAAATTGTCATGAGTGTCAAATTTTCGAAGGGAAGCGGAAACTACAGCCTTTGCCTCTAAAACCAATTGAAGTTAGTGCACCATTCCAGCAGTGGGGATTAGATTTCATCGGGGAAATTCACCCAGCATCTTCCGGACAGCATAGATGGATACTGACAGCTACAGACTACTTCACGAAGTGGATTGAGGCGATTCCCACTCGACAGGCCACGGATGCGGTAATTATTTCTTTTCTTGAAAACAATATTCTGTCACGTTTTGGGTGCCCTAGTAAAATAATCACAGATAATGCAGCGGCCTTTAAGTCTAAGAGGATGGTTGACTTTTTCTTTAAGTACAATATTACCTTGGGGCATTCGACCGCCTACCATCCGCAAGGAAATGGCTTGGCGGAATCTTCAAATAAATCCTTGGTGAATATCATTAAGAAATTGTTGGAAATCAACAAAAAGGCCTGGCACAAGAAGTTAGTGAATGCATTGTGGGCTGATAGGGTAAGTCAGAAAAAGTCTATTGGCATGTCTCCTTTCGAGTTGGTGTATGGAACGGATACGGTTTTTCCTACTTCACTTGCTGTCCCGGTGGTCAAATTGCTTCAAGAGGCTGGGAGTGAGGAAGATCCTATGCAGCGGAGGATTAATCAGATGATTCATTTACAGCAGACACGAGAGGAGGTATTTCAAAATACTTTCAAGTTACAGGAGCACATAAAGAAGATCTACGACAGAAAGGCGAAAGCAGATAAGTTTCAGTTGGATGAGGTAGTTTTGAAATGGGATGCTCGGAATGAGGATAAGGGAAAGCACGACAAATTTGAAAATCTGTGGAAGGGTCCTTTTAAGATTGCAGCGTATCGGGGTCAAAATGCATTTCTTCTCAAAGAAATGAATGGAGATGATTGTCCTGGAGGACCGATCAATGGTCGGTTGTTGAAGCGATATTACTTCTGAGTATCTTCTGCTGATCTCATTATCATTGTATATATCATTTTACTTTTGTTTCGTTGCAAGTGTGTACCGATCTCTCATCTTCAGTCTGGGGCCCGGAGCGAAGGCTATAATTCTGGAGGTGGAGGTTGGTTGGTTTGAAATTATCAAGTCAGTTTTATCAGTATTTTAAGTTCTAAAGTCATGTCAGTTTTGGGTCATGTCAGTTTTGGTCAAATTTCAGTCAGTCTTTAGTCAAATCTGCAGTCAATAAAAATGTCCTAAGTTTTGTTTATCAGTTGAAATAATGACTCCATCGCCCAATGGATGAAAGGCACTGTCTGACTCCCCCAGAGATCTGCCGTTCTTGGCATCTCCTTGGAGCCACCATCCCCATTGGAGCCAATGTTAGAGTCGGTCCTTACAGCCCTCCGTCAGTGATCATTTCGTTTTTTGCATATTCATTCTTAGGTGTCTCGCTTGTTCCATTTCGTTGCATTTCGCTAGGAGCATGCCATTGACTGATGAAGGGGTCTGTTGTCTTATGTTTCCTCATGCTTACACCTGCAGTGCTATTTTAAAAATTTCCTCAAAAATCACTCAAAATCATTGTCATTTCATTTATGGTCATTAAAATGTCAATAAGTGTCTTTGGTCCTAGTGTCTAGGGTTTTTGAGTCATTTGTATACCAGTCATAAAGCCTGCAGGATGAGGATGGTTCCGCAAATTTTGATTTCATGTTTTATTATCATCAGCATTTTAAAAAACATTTCTAGTCCAAAACTCTGTTTTGGAACTAGAAATTGTTCAATATTATTTTTGTAATAAATTGTGTTTATTTCACCAAGAAGAAATTTCAAAGCAGACCTCTGATCTTTTCCTCAGCTAAAGAGCCATACCCCTGCAAGAAGACAACAAAATCATCAATTCAAAACTCAGAAAAGTCAAAAGAGAGATTGTATTAAAAAGCCAAATGTGAAAATACAAAAACATTGTAATATGGGTTATCAAATAGATTTGGATCAAATCTGATTGTGAAAGATATTTACATCATGTATAAAAGGGCAAACAAGTTTCATTTCCAAAGATCCATAGCATACAAGTCGAAATCTGGAGTTTGGAGGCCGAAATCGAATTTTGGAAGCATTGTTGACAGAGTTGGAGGTCGTGAGACCCACTTGGGCAAAAGCGACCCACTTGGGAAAAGCGACCCACCTGGGCGTTTTCTCCAGTGCAAATTATAACGTGAGCGACCCACTTGATCGCGCACGACCCACTTGCCAGCAGAGTTCAGAAAAGTCGTGTTGAGTGCCCAGTTTCGATTTAAATCATCTCCAACGGCCTTCAAACAGGTTCTAAACTATTGCCCAGTAGTTTTTAATGTGTTGGTGGTATCTTGAAGACTTCAAACATCTGAATGGAAGAGAAAAACCCTACATACATGGCTGATTTGTTCCTCAGGGTTTTAAAATATATATGGATGGTTTTATGAGTATTTTCTCCACCTTATATCATTGATATATCCACCTTGGCATGTATGTTCAAAGCCCACTGTTTTCACATCCATTATACCACTGTGGTCATCATTATCGTTTTACCACTGTCATGACTTTTGTTCCATGATGATCATTGATATATTGTATCCCATTGCCCATTGATAACACGTTTTTATAACTCTGTTTTCACTGCCCATTGACAAACACAGTCATATGATGCATTGCTCCCTTTGACAAGTTTACCCAATATTCTAAAGGCTGCCTGCTACCATTTGTCAAATTTCACTTGCAAATTAAAACAGAGACTGTGCTTCTATTTCAATCCACCTAAAACAGAGCTGGTATCATTGTTTGTTTCCTTAATGGTTCTTTGACAGTGGGGGATTTTTATTGGGTGTTGAAACACACATTATAACTCTGTTTTCACTGCATTTATATCAGTCTACATATTGCCAATATCTTGTTTAAAGCCATGTCAGAGACAGAGTCAGTGTATGAGCAAGGGTCAGGCAGTGATTCCACGACTGAAGGTAATGTGCCACGGGGGTCTCATAGAGTTGTCAGAGGTGGTAATCATCGCAGAGAGGAGCCTACTTCTTTGGCTCGGTTGCAGGCATGTCCACTAGCAATGGATTGTTTTCGGTATTTGTCATGTTTCCGATTTTGTGAGATAATTGCACAAACCCGGCTTCATCGTGAATTGGCTCGTCTGTTTGTTCTACATTTACGGGATGGCCGGGTAAATCTTGCCGGGGTTGAATTCATTTTGTCACCCTTGACTATTGCTCAAGCCACTGGCATACCAAACATGGGCGAGGAATGGAACAAATGTCAGCATTTAGAGAAATTCCACTATGAGCCATACATTAAAACTGGATATATGAGGTACTTGGGCAGAGTTTTTCCATTCAGATTCTTGAGGGATGAGTATGCACCGCTGATGAAACTCATCATTCAGTATTTTAGTTGTGAGGGCAGATATGCTCGTCTCTTTGCGTACCATATTCGTTTGTTGATGCACTTCACAAGGGTACATATGATGAATATTCCGTACTTCATATATCGCAACATAGAGAGGATGGTGATTTTTGTGCAAAAGAAGACGAGCCCAGCGCAGCAGTACAGGAGTATATACCATTATGCTTTGATCAAGATCATAGTATTGCATCAGTTGGCAGAGCAGGGCATCACTTGGGAGGATTTCATTTCTAGAGACTTTTTCAGAGTGCCACAGCCGCCTCCCGAGACAGTTCATGATGCAGGAGAGCCTTCACACCAGCCGGACATGCCTGAGGTTGAGCATATCATCACTCCTTTGGTTCGGACATATCAGCGAGGCCACAGGGCCTTATTTGCAGCGACACGGCGAGTATTATCTCCACGTGAGGTGGAAGGGGTCTTGCCGACTTCATCAGCAGAGCGAGTATTATCTCCACATGATGTGGAAGGGGTCTCGCCTTCTTCTTCAGCACAGGTACAGGTACAGGATAGGGGCAAGAGGCCCATGCATGATGAGGGCCCATCAGGAGGCCGGGACACAGATTTCACAGTCATTGATGTTGATGCGAGCTCTCCTAGCTCGAAACTGAGGGAAGTCATCCAGGAGCAAAGGGCCGAGAATGACAAGCTGAAAGATCAATTGCAGAAGGCTCAGTGGGTGATTAATTATTTGGAGCAGTGAAACAAACAGCTTGAGGATGAGCTCACATATTATGAGTTGCGTCAAATCCGTGAGGACCGACAGTGGAATCGAAAGAGACCCGGTGACATGACACCAGCGGACCGAGATACTGTACTCACACATGTGAACATTCACCTGGAGAAATTGTTGGCGAAGGCCAATCAAGACAAAGACATGCTTCGTCACATGAAAGGCCATTATTGGGCTCGCATGCATGTCTGCAAAGCGAGAATGAAGATTCTGAAGAGGAGATTGCGCAAAGCACTAAGACGGCGGAAAAGGCCTAATCCACTTCGGATTTTGGCCGAGGCTTCATTAACTGGTCAGGATACATGATGGAGGACCTCCGCTCCGAATTTGGGCAAATTCGGAGAAAATTTTGTCATTTTCAAATTTTTGGGTCAAAAAACAGGTTTTTCAGTTAAGTGGGTCTCACCCTCATATGCTCACTTTTTTTTGGGACACTTGCTGGAGGAGATTTTTGCATTTTTGGATTTGTCATGGTTAATTATGCATCCTCAGACATTACCTAAGCATTTCATCAAAATCTGGATGGTCAAAGAGCTCAAAAACACTATGAAAACCACCTTGCTGCCACCTTTTGCACCAGCAGGAAGTACTTCTGGGAGAAAGAAGTTTTGGAGGGTCAAATGAGCTCCAAATTCAGAAATTCCACTTGGGTTGGATAGTAAACATCCAGGGATTTCCAACGAGCTATCATGGGCTCAATTTGGATGCCGGGAAGTACCTCAAATTCAGGCTGGAAAAAGTGTGACCCACTCGGCTCAAATGCGACCCACTTAAATTTTTGCTGAATTTTCAACTGCCAGCTCAGATTTTCGCCTAGTATGGACCAGTTTTGCTTGTGGATGGATTTTTTGGGTTTTTATGATGTAAATTCATGTTTGGCATGTAAATTTGGCTTATTTTTATCTCTTCTAAAAGATTCACTCACAAAAAGGGTAAAAATCATGTAATGGATCAGTTTCCACTCTTTTAGAGGCAAGTTGTTAGCTGCCTAGATTGTAGTTCCATGAATAGAATTGGTTGAAACTGATCCCTGAAGAGGAAATTCGACCCCTAGCGGTGGGGAAAAGTGTTAGAGCGATCTATATATTGTAATTTGTCAATCATTTTCAGGGGTTGGAGAGGTTGGACTCTTGGGATACTTTTGATATCATTGTACATACTTTTCATATTTTGGCTAAGGAAAGATCAGGGGTTTTGCGGCACTTGTTGGGATCCTTGTGGTGTTCTGTTCTTGATGGTGTTTCTTCTTTGTTTACTGAAAGTTTCTTCATGTTTAATGTATGCCATCCCTTCATTATGCTTCCGAACTAAATTGAATGAGTGAATAAGGTTGAATCCATTGTTTACAGTGCTTGGCCTTTGAATTCAGTTAGTTCTATATGTTTTCAGCTGTTTGGAGAGGATCCAAGTTCTTCTTTGCCCTCTTCAGCTCCTCTTCGGTCTAATCTGTCCATATATCCAATCAAAAGCATCAAGACATTCACCTACCTCGCCCCAACTCGAAATCTGCAAAGGTCTGACCTTATCCCCGGACCCAAAATTTGTTTTCCCATTTCTTCAGCGAAAATCTAAAAATCAAAAAATCAAACATACCTATCTCTTTGCTAGCCTAAAATCAGTTCTTATTATAAGTCATCTCGCATCCTATTGCTCATTTTCTCGAGATTGACGGAGAGAGCCCTCTCCTGTCCTCGTAGGGCTAGCTACGAGGCTGAGCTTGGTTTGATGTAGCCTTGAGTTTTACTTCATTTTAGCCTGAGGTAGATTTGAGTGCTAACAGAGAGCATGATGGGGAGAGGAAGATAGTGTGGGGTAGGCTATCTTGTCTACCAGGTACAGATTTTCAGACAATCTACTTTGCAGGAGCTCAAGGTGGAGGAAAATTTTCTGGAGTTGCCATGGTGTGAGGTGACTCATTTTGCATGGATGATTGCTTGGGGATGGAGGATCCACTAGGGAAAAGGTGTTTTCCCAACACATTTTAGTCTCCATGCCTTGGAGGCATCTCTTCAGTTCTATCCTTGCAGTTGCTTGAGGACAAGCAACATTTGGGAGGGGAGGTCTGTAATATTCCAAAATTTGCATGCAGCAAATTGGAATATTGAATTTTGTTGATTTCCCTTAGGAGGTGAATAAATGGGTAAGGAGACCCATGCACAACAAAAATCTGAATAAAATCCCTCATGGTGTGGACAGGGATCAAGGTAGAAGCTGGATTTTACACTCCCATGTGTGAACAGGGACAAATGCATGTGGACAAGGTCAAGTTTGACCAAGTCAACAACGCAGATATGAGAGGAGGAAATCATCCATAGGGGCAGCGCAGTGCAAGTGGGAGGAATATTTCTTGGTGGAGAAAACCCTAATGAGTGGGGCCCAAGGCAAGGAGGCTTACACATGTTTAAAAGGAGGGCAAGGCATCCATAACAAGTTTATGCTTATGATTTGATTTTTGGTCTTGAAGACTATTTGCTTTCTGCAACTGTTTAGTTGAGATTGCTGTGCTGCTTAGCACAAGGATTTTATGTTTAGGAATCCTTCTCCTTTCTTGAGAGGCCTATTGAAGGAGTGTACTAATTTTCCTCACATCCAGGCTTGAGGCCAAGCCACCTCCTTCATCTACAACATTTTTTCTGCTCAAGTATAACGTTGTGTTGCTGGTTGTTGCAGTGAGGGTTCACAACACCACTTCTGGCACTTGTATTTCAGAGGAGGAGGCTCTCTTTCTCTCGAGAGATCAGTGAGGAATCATTCCAGAGCATATTGGCACATATTGGCACTTGGCCAAAGTATTCCCAGCATCAATACCACAATCCCTTGTAGGAACTGCGTCCTTTTTGTAGTGTTGCAGTGTGAGGGTCAAACCCCTCAATCTTCAGCTTGTTTCTCAGGGAAAGGGCCACCCCTTCTCTCAGAAACTTTGTAAGAAGGATTCTCATTCATTTTCTGTATTTTTCAGCTGCATATACTCAGAGCTTTAGCTAGAATTCATTTTCCAGATCCATATCTGCAGATCTGACATTTTGCACTTGTACCTTCATGTAACCCTTGTCGGGTCATTCCAATAATGTATAAAAGAGGATTTTCTCTATTTTTCTCCATGATCTGATGTAATACAATCCATTTATGTTATTTCCTTTATATTGTATCATAAACCCTCAGAAAATCATGTTGTCTTTGCTTCAGTAAATTTTACATAAGTTAAGTCATGGGGTTTGGGCCTTTTTGAGCTGCACCGGGACCGGGAGATCTGTTTAACTTAGTAAAACATATTTTTTTCTGATTATTTTCTGGAAGAGAGTCCCATATAGCATAATTTAAAGTATAAAACCGTTATTTTCCCCTTTTATTATGCTGTCTATTAGGAATAACGTTTTTAATGGCCAAAATGCCGCTTTTCCCTAACTTTTGGATCCCACAATGAAGTTCAAGTTGATGTTGTGACATCAAATGATGATAATGTGTTCCTTGACACATTTCATGAGTTAATATAGTGCTTCTTCTCTAGCATTGTGTTTATATATTCCTGCAGTCCCATTATTGGGCATTTTCCAGACATTCTAGGTGTGAGAGGCTTGTTTATCTCAAATAGTTTTCTTGGTTTCTGATTTCCACTTGGATTTGGATCTTAGATTATCATATCTAAGAGATCCAAGGGCTAATATTTTTTTCTGTAGCATACATTCCTGAAAAATGCGTTTTTCAGGCATGCCTTGCTAGCATTCCCAATTTGGGGATATTACAGAATCATGCTCAAAAGAGTACCCACAACACACACCCATGATACTCATAAAAGTGAGTCTGAAGAAAATATAATCCACATGATTAATATATGATCTTTTCAAAAACTCCAGATGGAACACACCACTTTGTTTTTATGCTCCTTTATCATAGATATATGCTGCAAGGAGGTCAGAAAAGAAGAAAGCCCCCAAGGGATTACCTATGGTCAGGAAATTATAAATAATTCCAAAATTCTTCAGCCCAAAGAGCTCAGAGGCGGTGGACGCCATAACAGAGAACTGAACTCCATAACAGATGCCCAAAAGAGCATAACCAACATAGAGATATCATGTAATAGCTGATGCAAAGAAAGGATAGACTGCAATCATGTTCTTTCCATGTTCAAGCATATCGGGTAGTTTTTCAACAATTACAATAGATGTAATTCAGTCTAGAACCTTTCCTAGAGGTGGGAGGAGCTCTCCATTTTCCTCTCCACTAGAACCATCCAATGATGAACCACCATGATCAATCTTTCCAAGAATAATTTTGAGTGCAACTCTCCAGTAGAAAAGGCAAAACCATATTACAAAACTCTAGCTTACCAAAGGCCTTGATTATCTTCTCTAATTTGCGGAATTCTGCTTCACAATATGAATTCTTTTTCTTTGTGCACACAGAAGAGACAAGGTTGACTAGAATATCATGACCAACAAGGTCATCTCCAGATATTTCCCTATGGCAGGCTTGACAAATAGCAGTTGTTTCATTCGAAACAACCTCTTTTCCCTCCCATACATGTAGAGTGTTTGCAAGATGCAAAATTTTCAGTGAAATGAACATAATAAAGATAAACCTTCCTCCAATCAAGCCAACATAAGCAAATATGTGTGTTGGAGTGTCGAAAAAAAGCTCATCTAGGTTTGGCATGACAACTACAACTCCATAGCTGCCCTTAATGAAATCATTAAAGAGATCAAGTTCAATGGATTCAAAGAACACCACGACTCAAGCATGAGGATGAAATTTGTTATCGCTCATAAAATTGTGAAACATTTTAGATAGGGTCATATAGTTCATTCACCAAATGGATAAGGTCTCCTAAGCCATTTCAAGGTGGTATAGGAAATTTATTTACATTTTTAGCCTATCCTAAGTTTCATGATCACCTCCATTTATGCTATTTCATGTCAAATCAGTCCTCATAAGGTGTAAGTTGTCATTTCCAATGCATTCAAAATCAAAGGGGCACATCTATTAGTTTTTCAAATTTTCATAGCGTTTTACATAGGAAAACAACAAATTTCACTACGAAACTGCCTAATAGTTTCGTAGAGAATCTGTCAGGTGCATAACTAATTTCACTACAAAAATCCATTTTTTAACCTGTCTTGTGAGATTTGCATGATGTGTCATTTTATGATTAGAGGAGTTAGGGTGGAGGTCATTCAAGTTTGTTATGATAAATTAAAATGTACATAGCCATGTTTTGATGTCATCATTACCTTTTTTGGCTTGAAAGTATCATGATTAAAGCTTGAGTTGTTAGTTAAACCATAAAACCTTACCTCAATTAGCCTTTTGTCATATTGTGATTTATCCTTGCATGTGAGTCGATTTCTGGAGAGCTGCTTCATCGAGACAAGCAGGTGGTTGGCAAGTTCGAATTCTGTAGGTTTCATCAATCAAGCGAGGCTGAGAAGACTATAAGACATCCATGGCTACAAGAAGATGAGGGTGGCCATTGTCATAGGTATGAGCCCATGGAAATGAATTTACTCAATGAAGACCCTACTACCATGGAGGTTTTCAGAAGAACTGGATGCTTGCAATTCTGTCAAAGGTTTCAAGGGTTTCATTTACATGTTTCAAAGGATTTTGCCACTAGCTTCATAGGAACAACTTCAAAGGTTGGAATTCTGAACCTTACAGTAACACCAGAGAGCATCTCATCAGCTATAGGAATACCTAGAGGAGGGGAAAAATGGTTTAAAGGCTTCAAATTCACAATGTAGGATTGCAAAAAGTTCATCAAGCAAGAACACAATGAAACTTACTTGACAAATTCTATCCCTAGGAGTTTCATGAAGGACAATTATTCAAAGCTGTTGATGGTCATTCAGAAGTATTTCACTTGTGAAGGAAGATTTCACATGGTCTAATCCTATGATCTCAGACTTCTTCTACATTTTGTGGGTAAGAGGTCACTTGACTTTCCTTTTTATTTATACATAAGTCTAGGGAAAATGTTAGACAAAGTTCAAATCAAGATAGAAGGAAGTGAGAATTCTCTTTTTCATCATGATTTAACTAAGCTATTAGTGTTAGAGGAGTTTAGGAGGTTAGACAAAGACTGGAATTCCTTCTTGTTCATGAGTGGCTATGAAATTGATGTGGTTACTCCTAATAAATACTCCAAACCTAGAACTACTTCATCACCAGCTATGGTAGAGGAAGTTGAAGAAGAGAATAGATCATCTTTTCCAGAAACAGTGAGAATGGAAGCAGAACCTTTGCAGAAGATTGACACACCTCAAACAACACCTGCAAAACAAAAGAAGACAGTCAACAAACAAGGCAGCAAGAGAGTCACTAGGAGCTAGAAATTGGCTAAAGGAAATTTGGAGGACATCCTGCATGCAACTGACATTGAAGAGTCACCCATTGTGCAAGCTGAAGACATTGAAGATGGAGGAAGAAAACTGAAGAAAGGTAAGACTGCTAAAAAATGGATTTTGTAGGTGATGATGCTGGTTTCATTTTTCATCCTAGGAAACCAATGAATAGACATGCAGGGAAGGTCATGGAGAGCAAAGAGATTGATAAAATAAATGAAGCTACTCAACCACCAAGCATCATAGATCTATCTTCACCAGCAAAAGAAGAAATGGTTATCAAGCAAAGAAAGGATAAAGAGAAAATGATTGAAAAATCAAAAATTGAAACCCTTAAAGAGCAGTTGAAGGAAGCAGGTAAAGAGGTATCAGTCTTGAAGAAAGAAGCAAAGAATACAGATCTGAGAATGTTCAATTTGAGCAGATGAGGAAAATATGGGAAGAGCAAGCCACAAGTGTTTCAAAAACCTTGGACAATACATAAAATTTGATAAACTGGACTCAGCCACTAAGATGAGAGGTCAAACACATCAAAAGGATAAACTTGCACTTACAATCCAAAAAAATACATTAAAAGACCAAGTGGAAGATCTTCAGGAGTAGCTGGATTTGATTCAAGTGGAGTTGGAAAAAAAGGGACTGAAGATGAAAGTAGTAGAAGAGCCCATTAGCCAACTGATTGTGAATGAAGAAGAAATGCCAAAAGAATGAAAAAATGAGATGAAATGTCTTTGATGATGTTCATAACATGCAGAGAACCCAAATTTTGCAGTTAGAGAACAATTTTTGAAGATAATCTTGAAATGAGAAAATTATGTTTTTTTGCACAGTTTCATAGCGTACCTCAGGCTTGAGGCCATAAATACGCTACGAAAATTCCTGTAGGTGCATTTTTGCTTTAAAAATCAGTTTTATCAAGAAATATGGAGGGATATTTATGGTTTGTAAGGTGTATTCACGTAACAAAGGTGTTGGAACAACAAAGGAGTCAAAGAGATAGATGGAAAAGCCATTTTTCACACGCTACTAAAACTCGCTACGAAACTGTCTAAACTGCCCTATTTTCGTAGCGAGGAGATTTTGAATAATTTTGAACATCTTAACAACACAGTTGCCAGCTGGAGACCTCCAGCATGTCATTGGGACATATCAGCAGAGAATCATTGCTCAAAAGGGGTGCCACACAACCATCTCATCAATCAAAACAGTGATTAAAGTGAAGCGTTATCCATTACTAAAAAGCAGGATTATGTTCCACATATCTAGGAATGTTTTGAAGATGTAAAGTGGTGGTGAATTATGGTGATTTTTCCTTCGAGCATGTGACATTCATTATGTAACTATTTCACTGATAGGATAAATGAATGTAATAAATAGGAGATAGAGTCGTATTAGGAGTTTGCTTTCTTTAAAGGATAGCTGTCATTTTTCTGTTTCAAGTTAGTGGTTTCAATTATGATAGATGTCAAAATAGAATTCAAAGATTTAGCCAGATGGGCTGATCATCTAGATTGTAAAGAACGTCTATTTATAGACTAAACATTGAAGAGCAAGGGGTCGGAGAATATTGCACCAAATTGTTGCTTGTATGTTTTTTTCCATTATCAGTAATACACAGTGACATTCTACTTCTAGACCTGAGATTCTCATGATGTTTTTGATGTGTTATTTTGCTCCCTCATGCCTTCGTTTGGGCAGGTCAGGTCTTGCAATGTGAGGGTGCCACAGGAAATGTGTTTGAGTTGGATCGTGTGAGGGAGGTCGTATAAAAAATGCTAATTTGTGATTGCCCGTGTGCCTTGTGCACGTTCATATGACCCATTTGCCATTTTCTCCCTTGTGCCTTCAATGTTCAGGCAGGTTGGGTCAGGTCATGTGATGGCACCCAGGGAAACGCATTCGAGCGCGTCAGCTTTGGTCTGGTCATGTCGTGCTATGTGAGGCCACTTAAGGAAATGCATTCAGGTGAGTCGGGTCAGGTCGTGTCGTGTGAGGGCACCCAAGGAACGCGTACGGGTTGGGTCATGTCGGGTCGTGTGAGGGCATCCAAGGAAACACATTCGGGCGAGTCGGGTCGAGTTAGGTTGTATCCAAGGGTCTGCTTTGCTTGGTGTTATCATTATTTTCTCCATATCATCTACATTGAGTCATCATCCTTTCTTGATAGGGATCTTGATGCCCTGGTTTTTTTTTTCTCTTTTTGGAGTTGACTCTAATACAAGGTTGTGGGTTAGCCAATGGTGAATTTCTAGTACATAAGTGTGTGATTTCAAATTTATCAAGCATGCACATGACTGCAAAATTAAGGTATGGTAGACATTTTGTCTGGTGTAAAGAATTAGGTTTTTGTTGGATTTTTCTTGATTACAAACAATGGTAAACAACCTGCATCAATTTTTCTTTCCTTTATGAAACAACCAACATCGATGCCTTCCAAAAAAAACTCTAAACAAAAGCAAACAAGTCTCCATTCTTACAAGTCATGTTGGGGCACTAGGTAGCTGAATATAATCTATAAAAGAAAACAGCTCCAACATTTCCGAACAAAGTATGAACAAAATGAGCCATTACTTATACTGCATTATCAATGTAAGGATCTACAATCCCATTTTTGTGTAGTCTTCTCCATCTAACATTATAAGCATACCGACCATTTACAAATGGAGTATGTTGACACAATTCCCAGCCCCTAACCCATTTAACCCCTTAAACCCCTAAAACCCTAACCCATTTAACCCCCTAAATACTAACCCCATTAACCCTAACCCTAACCCCTATAAGTGTCCTCCATCATCAATGTCTGCAAAGTGCACAATCCTCGTCCAACATGTTCATCAAGTTATTCCTCTATCATTAACACATCTGCAACATCCTCTTCTTCACATGTCTTGACTTCTTCTTCTTCATCGCAATCTGCAACTCTATCCTGCTCCATTGCCCAACCAAGTCAAAGAAGCTATACTTCAACATTCTCCTCCAAGACTTCAAGTTCAACATGAATAGGTGGGTGCTCTTCTTTCATACGCCTCAACCTATACAAGGTCTGAAAAATCCTCCCTTGACATTCTTCCCAACTTGCCATGTCTTTTTATACAGCTTTGACCCTGACCAATGCCTTTCTCATGCCAATGTTTCAATGAGACCAACCAATATAATTTCCAAGCTTCGATACCAACTATAGCTGTGTCATTGTATTCAGATTGGCTCATGTGAGGGTGCCCAAGGAAACACGTTCAGGCAGGTCAGGTCGGGTTGAGTCATGACGTGTATTGAGGGCGCCCAAGGAAACACGTTCAGGCGGGTCAGGTTGTTTCGTATGAAGGCAACCAAGGAAACACGTTCGGGCGGGTCAGGTCAGGTTGAGTCATGTGAGGGTGCCTAGGGAAACACATTCGAGTGAGTCGGGTTAGGTTGGGTCGTGTGAGGGCGCCCAACGAAAATCGTTCAGGCAGGTCGCAGGGTTGGGTCGTGTGAGGGTGGTCGTATAAAAAATGCTAAGTTGTGACCGCCCGTGTGCCTTGTGCATGTTCATGCGATCCATTTGCTATTTTATCCCTTGTACCTTCGTTAAGGTGGGTTGGGTAGTGCCATGTGAGGGCGCCCAAGGAAACGCGTTCGCGTCAGGTACTTGGGCCAGGTCAGGTCGTGTGAGGGAGGCTATATAAAAAATGCTAAGTTGTGACTGCTCGTGTGCCTTGTGGCACACGTTCATGTGACCCGTTTGAATTTTTCTCCCTTGTGCCTTCATTTGGGAAGGTAGGGTAGGGTTGTGTGAGGGCGCCCAAGGAAACACATTTAGGTCGGGTCAGGTCATGTGAGGGCGCCCAAGGAAATGGGTTCAGGGTGGGTCTGGTTGGGTCAGGTCGTGTGAGGGCGCCCAAGGAAACACGTTTGGGTCAGGTTGGGTCATGTCGTGCTGTGTGAGGGTGCTTAAGGAAACATCTTCGGGTCGGGTCATGTGAGGGAGGCTATACGGAAAATGCTAAGTTGTGACTGCCCATGTGTCTTGTGCACGTTTGTGGGACCCATTTGCCTTTGTTCGAGCAAGTTGGGTTGAGTTGGGTCGTGTGAGGGCAGATGTATAAAAAATGCTAAGTTGTGACCACCTTTGTGCCTTATGCACATTCATGCGACTCGTTTGCCGTTAGCTCCCTTGTGACTTCATTTGAGCGGGTCTGTTCGTGCCGTGTGAGGGTGGCTGTGTAAAAAAATGCTAAGTTGTGACTGCCTGTGTGCCTTGTGCATGATCGTGTGACCCGTTTTCCATTTGGCACTCCTTTGTGCCTTTGTTCGGGAGGGTCGAGTTGTGCCATGTGAGGGCGCCGAAGGAAACGTGTTTGGGTCGGGTCGGATCGAGTCGTGTGAGGGAGGCTGTATCAAAAATGCTAAGTTGTGACCACCCGTGTCCCTTAATGTTCACGTTCGTGCGACTCGTTTGCCATTTTCTGCCTTGTGCCTTAGTTCGGGTGGGTCGGGTCGTGCAGTGTGAGGGCACCCAAGGAAACGAGTTTGGGTTGGGTCGGGTTGTGTGTATGGAAAGTTGTAAGTTTTACATATTAAATAATTTATATACAAATTAATATCTTATTTATCTATATTCAATTTTTAATATAACACTTTATATAATTAAAAAAAAAAAATATTATTATTTACATTTAATTTTTAATTTTAATTCCAATTCTTACCTCAAAAAAATTTCACCCTTCACCTAGCCTCCCTATTCCCGCCTACAAAAAATTCAGCCTTCAAATCACTATTCTGTATGCGCTGTCACTATTCTGCATGCAGGATCAAGTTGAACTCGACTCGACCCTGCCGAACTGTCTGACGCCTTGCGGAACCCGACTTGACCTATACGTTGAATGCTGTACGCCCATTCTTTGGCACACCTTGTTTTTTCTTTAGTTTTGCCCCACTGCTGCTTGAATCCATAGGTCCAAGATTCAAATCAGAGGAGTTTTAGGCATTAGATTGATGTGAAGAGCTCTGTATGACTGAAGATTCTGAAGATTTTGTGTTTTAGTGTAGCTTATAGGGATACTCTGCTTCTCCAAATCTCCTTTGTGGTATTGTGCGGGAATATTCGTGTTTTTCGCCGTGTAATCTCTTGTATAATTTTGTGTTGTATTTCCAAAAGATAGATTCTCTTGTTTGTAAAGGTTTAAGCCGTTTGGTACAGTTTTGAATTCTCTTGTGGTTCAGTATTTTTGTATTCGATGGGATCCGAGACTTTGAGATTTACTTAGGGCATATTTTGTAAGATTATCCATATTATATTAATGGTAGATTTTAAGAGTGTGGGTAGATATGATATAATGGGTGATAAGAGATGGGTAGATATGGGATTCAATGGAGCATAAGTAAGAAAACACTCCCCTCCAAACAAATATCCATGTGATGTAATACGATCCAAAAATCCAATTATATGTAATGTAATCTCACCAAGTAGTCCATCTGAGAAAATTCCAAAAAAATACATTTTCAACAACCGACTTCGATATAGTTAATTTTGGTGTGATTTTATTTTCAATGGATGTGAATTCTTTGATAACACCATCAGATTCAACATGGGTTGGCCTAAAATGTACTCTGCAATGCTTAATCACCATGGAAATGGCCATAGATATTGAATGACTTACTTAACGCAGTTGAATCCCAAAAATGATATCTAATAAGTCATTTGTTAACAAAATAGGCTCTACCTTTGCCAATAAGCTACGGATGAAGGATTTATATTCCATCAAACTTTTCACCCACCTATGCTTGAAAAACCAAGTCAAAAGGGTTTTGTTATAGAAATCCTACACAGGTCTCAAATGGAGAGTTGAGACATTTGAGTTGAGTTGGTCATTTGTTAACAAAAGGGGATTTACCTCAGGCCTACTAGCTACGACTGAGGGATATCTATTCCATCAAAATTTTCAACCTCCTATACTTGATAAACCATCTTATCTTTGTCCCAAATGGATAAATTTGAGTTTAGCCATGGATTACTCAATCTTAGTAGTGTTATGTATCGTAAACTTTCATTCGAGGTCTTGGAATGCTTATAATTGTACTCTCCCAACAACTTCACGTATGCGTGGTTCATGACCTCAGATTATACATTAATTTGTAAAAGGAAGGTTATACTTCTCTTCAATTTGGTATCCATCAACATCCATACGGTAGTCCCAAAAATACCTTATAATATATTATCTCTCTCAATGATAATAGAAGTATGTGGCCAAAATCTGCCTATATTTAAATAATTTTTTTTTCTTGATTTTAGGGTACAATATCCCTGCAAGTGTGTTCTTTTGGTAAATAATATTATAAAACTGACGATTATATTGGTAAATGGAAGCAAGTTTGGCTCCTTAATATACTATAGATAGAGGTTATATTCCGGAGGTTGGAATTTGCATTATTGGTGTTTCTCTGGTTGTTTATGAAAGTCCTCTGGTAAGGATTAAAACTTACTTTTTCATCACTCATAAGCACATAGTTGTTACCTCCTTTGGTTTTTGCAACCCTCTTAGGAAGTCCATGGAAATACTTTCCTATTTCCTTGAAGTAACAGGAAAGAGAGTCTACAATCTCAACTATTGATTTGCTAGTTTTGAAATGTTACATTTTGAAAACTATAGACAAATTTATCCACATCAACTCTCATCTCCACATATTTGCTAATTACTTAGTGTATTTCTGACTTCAAAGTGTCTTGCAACTCTAGAACTATGAACTTCCAGCATAAACTCTCATCTCCACACCTTTGATAATTACTTAGTGTATTGTTGAGTTAATGAGAAAACCATATACATAAGTAACTTAAATTATAAGCTAACAAACATAGAGCGAAGTGTTGAATGGTACTTAGCGTAGCGAAAATAAACAAATTACCATCTAAAATAATGAAAAATGTCAGCAAAGAGTTTGGAACACTATAGGATAATAGTATATCTTCTATCATCATCTTCTTAACATGCACAAGCATTGAAAATTCAAAGAATATTGTGACACCACATCGCATTAGGGAGATCCAAGGTGACCTGTAGGGCTTAAAAATTCCCTGCCACTGATCTGTTAATTCAATGGGAACTGACTTAAACTGAAGAGGGTAATAATACCAGTGGATAGTAAACTGGACTTAAGACTATTGCATTAATTTCTGTGCCGAAGATATTTTCCCAAATTATTTTTAATAACCCGAAAATTAGAGATGCTGATGTAGAAAACCAAACCTAGCTCTAGGGAAAAGTAGGCTGCTTGTGAAGCCATGGTTCTTGGACTAACCCAACAACGACGACCTGAGTGTGTGAAAAACTCCCAAAGTTGCTAGTCCATTTTTGGGATAGGAAATTTTTGAAAAGATGGGAAATACCTCTAGGAGATGATACATATCATCAAGGATTCAGAACTTAGGAGAACAACACAGAAGGACAGGGGGAATTAGAGGGAAAGAAAATAGAAATATGACCCTTTGATGGTGAGCCATTGAGAAATATTGAAACTTGGCATTGAGTAATATCAAAACTTGGTTAGCACTATCATGTAACTTACTGTACCTGCATTATGACTGAATCACCATAATACCACCTCCTCAAATAACTTCAAATAGTTATTACTCCAGTTCTAGTGGCTCCATTAATTTAGGCATATTAATTAGGGTTACTATGCTTATAACAAAATAAATAAAAGAACATATAATACATAACATTTAAATTTAAATGGCGGGTAGGAGTGCCCATCAAATTTATACCCTGGAATCATGGGATATCAGAGAAAAATTCAATTCAGATACTACTATATTCAAGGCCAAGTTAAGGCTCGGGTCACCTCTAAACGAGAAAAATGAAACACAGAGGACAATAACAGAAAGTGCAAGACAATCATAGAAAAGGTTAAATGAAATACTTTACAAAATAAAACTTATAGACTACTCTGTCAAGGCTACAAGTTAAGGTTTGGATAACTCCTACAGACCAAAAAAAAAAAAAAATTCTTTAGAGGGAGTCATTTATCCCAAGTTCCCCAAGTTCACAAGCAGGTAATCGGATAGGAAACAAAACAAACTAAAAGAGGCATATTACTAATATGGAGAAGGTACCTGTCCCTTGTCCCCTAAAATTTCACAAGTAGGCATCAGTTAAACAAGTATTTTGCAAGATATTTTTCCCTAAAGTATGGATGTCAACTTGGAAATTCTCAATTGCTAAATTCAAGATAATTTTGAAATAATTGCTAAATTAAAGATACTTTTGGAATATGCAATAATGTATTTGTTGAAAATATATGCAACTCCTCCTACAACCTCTCAGGCATTTTTGTGTGGAGATATTTCCTTATTTTACCTACTTAAGACCCTTTCTTTGAAAATGAATAGGATACACCCTCCAAATTTGACAAACTTTTGTTAATGGATTGTGTTTCTTTTAGGTGTTCACCAGTCATTCCAGTCCTTGTTATTATCCAATGAACACAATCTCCCTTGAAGAAAACTTGATCTAAGTGTCATTGTAAATAACTGTTCTCAATGTGATCAAGTTAACTCCGTAATATCTTCAATTTTTTAGTGCATTTCACAATCATAATTTATTTTTCCCTAGAAATTTCTTGATATTCCTAGCTACATGCACTTGTTTTGACAATGATTTATCTTTGCATCAGTTATAAGGACATAGTTGGTCAGACTAACTTTATGAGAATTTTTATCCCCTGCTCTTGTAACACTTCCTTTGTTTTTGCCATCGAAATTTTTTCTAAATTGTTGCCAGCACTATCATTTTTTGTAATGCTACCTGTACTGTTATCAACACTAGTTATTCTTTGCAACTTCAGTCTTTTGGACCTGTATGTATAATAATAGTCCCATCTTATTGAATATAACAATTCAAGGGTTCAATATACCACTACTTGTATCATGGAAAAGTGTATATCTCCTGCCAAGGTCCATGGGGTATGGAGTCCTTACATGATAATGTGGAAGGTGAGGAGAGTCTTAGTTCTCAACAAGATGAAGTAGAGATAATAGCTGTGTCTCACCTAGATGAAACTTTGATATTTGATGAGAACTTGGAGTTCAAGGGACATGTGGAGGATGAAACCCCTGCTTGGTATAAAAAAACATGTGGAATGGATGGTTGAGGATGAAAAATACTTCAGTGAGATAGAATTTATTTTTGAATACATGGGAGTAAATGAGCTAGAAAATTTTACAAGATTCATGGACATTATTAGGTTAGAAGTTAGGCAACCCATAAGAAAGGAACTTGTTGGGTCTCCAGATAAGATAATGTCTCATGCATTTCCACAGAAGCTTGATGATAGGAATTCAGATAGGATACCATCTATAACAAGTAGCGATGATAATTTAGTCTCAACCACAATGGATAATCTTGTTGGAGTACAATCTACCGTGAGCCAAATGCCAGGTATCCATTTCTAGGGAATTTCGTTAGTGTAAAATTTGGTTACATTAATGCCAGATTGGTTGTATAATAATTTTCTAGTACAAGGAAAAATATGTCATGAACAAAGGCTTAGATTGGAATAGGCGAATAAATACAAAGGTTTGTCAAGTATCTAAGGCATGATAAAGAAGGATAATGTCCTCAAACGAAGAAGACATTTCTGGTTCACCTTCCAAATTTATTTTCGTCCAAGGAACTGACACTTGATGATGTAGTCATTTCTATGAAAATTTTTATTCTTCCTATGTTGGTACATGCCTTTAAAAACGATCAAAATGGGTATGATGTGATCCTTTTATGATAAAATCTATTGTTGAAAATATGCTTGATCTATTTGAAGAGCTAAGCGTAGAATAAAGAGAGACCTTAAGGACATAGATTTTACAGCTAGCAATGCTTTTGTTGAAGTATCTCCTTAATGATCTTGTGGATCCATTATTATATAAAGAACTTTTACAAAATCCCCCCCTAAATATTTGTGGAAACAATGCTACACAAACATGTCTAATTCAACATTTGCTAGATATGGTGAAGCCAGAAACTGTGGTATTAAGAGAATATTCAGGTAAGGCTACATCTCAGAGGCTCAATGGTTGTCAATGGAATGTAGTTTATACTCAGTTACAATTATCAAATGGATTCCCACCTCTTGTTTCTCCTTGAGTACTGGATATTTTGACAGACTCAGCAAAAAATCGTTTATCTACTATAAATCTTCTAGTTTATATGGAACCATGTTCAAAACTGGAATCATCATGTAGGGTAGTCTGAAAATCCACACTTGAATCTTTGTTATTCTTATACATACCTTAATTTGTTGTGAAGGTACTTGTAAGCATCACAATTAAGCTTCATATAAACTCCTTTGCTCCCTACGTACTCACCAATACAATAATGACATTTTCTTTGAAGGATCTCGTCACCAGGAGATTTTGGTTCAACACATTCAAATAATGATATATCTAGTTATGAAAGTGATGATGAATTTCCCTTGCTTAACACACAAATCTTGTTCAGAATCCCATCCTTTGTGGATAAGAAGACTATGCTCACTGCAGAGTTAAGTTGTGTTATTGGTACACCACATGCACTATAGTCACAACCTACCAATAATGCCAATGCGATTAAATTCTCCCTCTTTAAATTGAGAATTGGATTATTTCCAAATGCCCCATAGTATCCAATAATGGTCTCATCACAATATCCTTGAAGACACCCTTTTATGAGTTTAGCTCCATGAATATCAACTGCAATACAAGCATCCTCCCAAACTTCTCTATTTATCTATGCACTAACTGCTTTAGCCTTATAATTTTCTCTCAAAATTGACATATTCATAAACTCTATTATCTCCTTAGACCATGAGCATATAGGAATTTGAACAATTTTTTACCACATCTCCCTACCATTATCTCTTGTTCAAATGTGCAACTATCGTCATGTGGTATCATCCTTGATAGAGGACATCAAGGAAACAATGTGGTATCATTCTTTTCAAAATTGTCATTAATTTTCTCATCGTTATTAGATTTGAATTTATAATTTTATGTTAGTGATTTATATTTCTCCAAAATGTCAGCTTATTAACATGGTCAAGATCAGGAGTGGCAACTAGCTTCTTTTTGAGAATGGATTAGTAGAAGATAGTACACATTTACATTCCATTCATATTTCATGTTGTTATTGTGCTATGTGCTAATCAATTTTTTGGATTGAAATTTTCTTTTCTCAGCTTAGTGCCTGGTATTTAACTGGTTAGAAAGTTAACCAGTAGAACAGGATGTTGGAAAATCTGAAAATGTTGCTTTGATGAGACTTAGTCATAAAGTTACTTTGGAGAGACTTGTTTTAGGAACCATGTATGAGCACAATGGTTTGGATGGTCACATGGAGGGAACCTGTGGCATTAAAATTGTTTTCAAGGGAATATTACATTAAGCTAGGGTCGAAGCCAAAGAAAATCCCATGTTTATTCTTGGAAAATTGGTTAATGTTTCATTATGTTTGATTCAGGCCCTAGTGAGAAGCTTTCCAGCTTGAAATCTGATGGAAAGGATGCTAGTGATTCTGATCAATTTGGACATGTGTTCCATGAAAATGAGATGTCAAAGTTTAATCCAGAGGATGGTGTCTTGAATGCAAGAATAGAGATGTTGTCAGGAAAAAACATGGACCTTGATAAAGTGCATGGGCCAAATTTTAAATGTTTGGATGTAGAAGGAATTTGATCTTTTCCAAAAAGTAAAGAAGAAAGTCTCTTGATGTGAGAAATGTGTTAGTTTCTGCTGGTTTTAACAATGAAAAAATTCTAGACTACAAGATGGATCCATCCTTCCCAGCCTATAGATCGTCAGGTTTTTGACCATCTTGAATACTATTATAATGATGCACAAGAAAACAATCCATGCATGGAAAAAAACAAGGGAAGCAAGGGATGTAAGAAATCCAAGCTAGCTTTGGAAGTTGTCAATAAGAAGCTGATGTTTGAGCTAGTAAACAAAATCTTGGGAAAAAAATTGAAGTCATTCCTAGACTTCCGACCTGGATAAAGCCTGCAAAATTAAGTTTTATGTATATATATATATATTTCTACTAGAAAAAAACTACTTCAAGAAGTGTGGGATGAGATTTCTAGGTCCCTTGAGGTATATTGTAAAATTATAGAAGATGTGGAGGCTTTGATAAGTAAAGACATGCAAAGTAAAACCCCTTGGACACCGGACAATGAGGCTAATAAGAAAGTTGGGTTTGAAGTGGAACATTTGATATTTGATGATCTTATTCAAGAATTGTTTTTTGACCTCTTTTCTCGATAAAATTCAGTAGGAAAATCATTCTAGCAGTGAACAGGTGTATTTAGTCCAAAAACCTTGATCTGGTAGACTCCAATAGCTCCTCTAAATATACAATTCTTTTTTGTCAACATCGGTATATATCTGTAAATATGACAAGCAAACAGATCAATTTGTATAGGGTTTGAATTCACATTGGACATGTCTCTCCATATGGGGCATAGGGTTTCATTTGTATAGGGTTTGAATTCACAGTGGACATGTCTCAATATTTTTCCCCTAATTCGAGCTTTAATTAGAGGAATTTTTTAGCACATTTTGAAGCATACTATTCAACCTCCTTCCTAATTTATTTCGAAGCACTTTACGAGTGTTCAAGGTGAAATGTTATGCACATGTGAAACCCTCTACTAGTAATATTTGAACTCTCTTAAGGCATTTATCATTGGCATACATGATGGCACTAGATAATAATGCTTGTGAAGCTTGATTTTTGAGCTTAATTTGAAATATTTTGTTTCTATTCATATCACTTCAGAACTGAGAAAATGTAATGCTTTTTTGCCCTCTATATTAGGAAAATATTTAAGCTCAAAATACCAAGTAATTTGGAGGAATATATATGAGAATAATTATGGACTGGAAATACATTTTGACACATATCTTGTCTTGTTGAAAGGAGCTTTGTGCACTATTTTTGCACCTGAGTCAAGATAGTTTTGACCCCTTTTGTGATTAGTTCATTGCACCTAAGGAACATATATTTGGAACTATATTTCAAAACTAATTGTGACATCAAAATGAAATTTACATTTAACCCTAGTTCTATCCCATGACATATTATTTCGGCCCTCTTTAATTAGTTATGTTGAATTAGTTCTGAAGCTTGTTTAGAGAAATTCAATATTGATAAGGTTTATTTGAGGTTTGGCCCTCTATGGATGGCATATTCCACGCTTACCTATGAAACAATTCATGCAAGCAATGCAGATCCTTTGATTTACTACACATTTTTTTCTGTCAAGGGTATCTTGGGTACCTAGTTACAATAGTATTTTTTCTGGATTGAAACTACCCATTAAGGGTGAGATTAGAGAAGACTTTACTATAGCCAAAATGACTAAACCTCTCATAAAAAAATGGAGCACCTTCATTCATCATACTTCTGCAACAATCTCTGTGTGTGTTTGAATTTTTCCCTTGTTTGAATTCTCATGGCGATTAGAAGATGAAACCCGACCTCCTTTCTTCAGGCCATTGACGCCTGAATCGATTTTCTCTTTGCACTCATCCATGGTTATCTGATGTTGCCGAAATTCCACTCTAAAAATGTAATATTCCCAAATGGGAAAAACAGGAATATAACTGACAATAATGGAAATAGTAGCAAATGTTAACACATTACATATGAGCCAAAAAATAGATCCATGGTATTATTTATAACAACAATAAATAAGTACAAGACCTTGGGGATCAAGTTACTCAAGATGTCAAAAGAAGCCTCTAATGCCCAAAAGAACCCAAATCATGAAATACACATCTACACAAAACATTGAAGCAAGTAAAATGCAAATTTAGTGACTAATACTGCAGCTGGGACATATATATAAATGGATCTGATAAGATCATGCTCATACAAGGCCAAAAATGGAGATCTATGCTCCCATACACTTTTCTTAGATAACCCAGGTAGGGTTTTTGGAAATACCCAAAATTTAAATGGTGGATCTAAAGCCCTAGGGCTGAATATTAACTGCAATTGAGGCACATAGAAGGAGGTGGCTAAATATTATGTAGATTTGAAAGAAATCCTCCAAAATACTCTCTCAATGAAGGGCTGATACCTTCAATGGAAAGAAAGCACTCCAAATCGAGCAATGAACTCACCCCTACAAAAAATCACTAAAATAACGCAGATCTGAACTGGAACTGTGTTGTAGGGGATAAAATAATCTTGGCCTTGTTATCCATGTCAGTCCCCATTAAAAAAATTTTGCCATCAGCCCCTCCTGAACCTTTCAAATTTCCTACCGTGGCCTAAGAAACCCTTTTTCTGCTTACTGTTTCCCTCCTCCGCATCCAAATTTCATAATAGAAGGCCGGAAGATGCACATTTGAAAAATTTGAATCCGAGCCCTTTTGGTCCTAGCCTCCTACAACTAGTCTTTCACGTGACCCGGGCGCTAGACCACGTGCCAGACCCGAAGTGCTTACCATATATTGCCATCAGGCACAATCTCAGCCGTCTGATCGAACACGAATCAAAGCACCATAGCGCACTACCTTTGTGGCCCCCGCACCCTAAAAACCACTGCTTGAAACCGGCCTGTTTATTTCGCACCACCTTTGCTGGGCAGGCGGTATTCCGCAAATTGAAGCGATTCCATACGCTAATCGCCGTGTGTCCCTTTGTACGATCCCAAAACCGCTCCATTTCGCGCCTTATCATTCGGTCGTTGACGTGCAGCGAAATCAATGTAAAACGTTTGATTTGATGGCTTTCATCCTATGGCGATCATTCTCCGAAGCCACACAGAATTTAACACCCAAGAAACATACCCCCTGGCCCACTGTCAATTCCTCCCGACGCGTTTTAAGCCGTTGATCTGGTTCAAGATCGGGTGGTCCAGAATTGCTCACACATCCCGTTGATTGACCAAGTCCGCCTCCACGTCACCCCATCCGCTTAGCCTTTCGTAGCCCATGTGCAATTTGCGTACGCCTCCACCATTCATATACTTCGATTACGTGTCATGTTTCAGTGTTTATATTATGCATTTCCGCCTCATCCTTTCATCATAGCTCCACTGTATTTTTCATGGCCAGCCTTAATTTCTTTGCCACCCTGCATCTCCTCATTGTTCCACTCAGTCCACATCACCATTCCGTGGTCACTGCCGCGTCCATCACCCTTGTGCCTAGTTTTTTTTTTAAACATGTTTGTGGGTTTTGCAGGTTGCAGCGACGAGGAAATGGCCATTATTCACTGCCTCCATTACAGAAGCCGAGAACGCATGACAGGACCATGTTTCAGGATGAAAAATTTATGAAAAAGATCCAGGAGCTGCTATGATATGACCACTATTAAAGAAAGCAAGGATTTAAATCTATTAAACTCTCCAGGGTCATTCAAATGTACAGGTTGATCAGATGAAGAATTAATGGCGCAGATAGAGAATATCAGTGAAGAGCAGGGGATTAAAGAAATGCATTTAAGAACTTTGGGGCTTCTACATAACCTTTTGGAGGAAAAGTACCAGATCGAAGACCCCGCAGATCACTAGAAAGATATTTTCACAGAAAAAAATGCCCTCAAGGTTTATTTCAGCCAAATTTTCTTCAGGAAAGGACATAATGTTCATGTGAATTTCTCTCTATACCGTGTTCCTGAAGAGATTTTCTACCCATTGCATTTATTTCTACCGGCAACAGAGTACACACAGCTCAACATGGTCATTCAGCAGAGTGGGCGCGAAGGTTTTCCACCATTTTGTTCAAATTAAACAATTAATTGTTCTCACCTACTTCTTTTATTAGTCTCTCTTCTCCTTCCTCTATAAAAAGGAGGAAGAAAGACATTGTAAGGGTTCCAGATTTTTATCAGAGAATTGTGCAGTGAAAGGAATTTTTTGTATACATTTTTTATAAGCTCTTGTATGAAGGCTCAGAGCCCGTAGGGTCTCAGTGAGAAGGAGTTCTATCTGTAATGAGGATTCTGGTCTTTGGTATTTCACAATATGTAACTTTCTGTTATGTGTTAATATAACATCTCTTTCCATTTCATTTATCTTCTTGTATCATGTACTGGAATGCGAGTGGTTCACTGATTTTAGGTAAGGATTTATCCTAGTTGATACCCATACTTGGATCAGTCAAGCGCTTTAAATATGGCTCAGGCATGATATACTGTTTCATGTTCATTTTATCCATCTTTCTGCTATATTAGTTGCTTTGGGAGGGTGCTTTTAAAACGCCATTGTCATGTATGGATTCTTAGAATGATAAGCCCATATATGGTTCTGTTGTGTATCTGGGTATCAGTCCAAAGTTAACTAATATCTTCTCATATTTCTTTCACTACATACACCTTCTGATATTTGATTTCTGTAGCATATTACTTGAATCGGCCCTCTTTACAGTAAATTGTCTCTTTACGGTCTGATGCTTTTGTGTTGGAGCTTTGCATCTTGTCTCTGCAATATTACTTCCCCTGTGGAAATTTCTTTGAGGTCTGGTCCCATTTAGATTAATTTCCTTGTTTTACAAGAGATAGCAGGAGAGCCTTTGGATTGACACCCCAGCTTTATTATATGCTCCTTGCTATGCTAAGATGTCCTAGGCACTGGTCTATGGCAAATCTAGACTGTCTCTAGGGGAGACAAAAATTGTCGACAACAGGCATGATGCCAAATATGTCAAATAAGCCCAAGGCACTTCCTTACTGGCCTTCCAATATAAGGAAACCTTCCTCTACTACAAAATTAGCTCAGAAAACACCCAATACAACCCTTGACTACTGCACCCTACAACTCAGCACATCTCTCAATAGAAGCTATGCTGTACCACAAGCTTGAAGATTGGCCTGATGCCTGAATGTGGAAACGTAGTGCAAAGCTCTTCCTATGAGGCTTCTGAAGGATAGAGGTGGGATTCCCGATCAGGAACACCCTGTGCTAAACAACACTGCAATCTTAGCTAAAGAGCTGAAGAAATATTATATGTCTAAACAGACCATATAATCAAGTATCAAAATACATAAACATAACATAATCAATATGGTTGCCATCCTCTTCCTTATATAAGTGATGAACCCTCTTCCTTATATAAGTGATAAGATTTCTAACCCTAAACCCCACTTGTTAAAGAAACTATCTCCATGCATGAGATCTCCCTCCAAAATTGTGCTGTCCCTCCATAAATTTCCACTCTGCCATGACAATGCTGTTGATTTGGGTCAAATTTGACCCAGTCCACATGTTTCTTCCCTTGTTCACACATAGGGGAGCTTTATCCAGCTCTTTTGATGCCATCCATTCACATTTGGAGTGGTTTTATTCCTTTTAAGGAGATTTATGGGTTTCCCTACCCTCTAATTCTTCTAACTAAGAAGCAAAATTAGATTTTAATATTCAAATTAGTTGCATGCTAATTTAGGAATATTACAATCCTCCCCTTGTAGATGTTGTTTTTCCTCAAGAAACTGCAAGGATAGATCTGGAAAATGTAGGGAATCTTCATCCCCATGTGAAGCTCCATCCTCCAAGCTATCATCCATATAAAATGAATCACCCTCCAGAATGGTAATTCATAGAAATTTTCCTCCCATATGAGAGGCTCCTCCCAAAGACATAAGTCAATCATATGGCTCTCTTCATAAGGAAACAAGTGGCATATTGTAGCAGCCATATAATGTCCCATGCTCCCCTTGAAGCATGAAGAAGCATGGGAAGTTCCATTCCCAATAGACACATGCAATCAATGTTTCATCCCTCCAATCATGTCCCTGACAATAATAAGAACATCATCAACATATGGGATCACAATCAACGTCACGCTAGCTGCCATGTGTAGTAATGGAGAAGGAAAATGGCCCCTCAAGTGCAACCAACATAATTTTTACTCCTAACTGCATCAGAATATGGCATGATGAGTGGTTTTCCAACCACTTGTTTTCTGCCCCAACTCCTCACAAGCTTGGAGAAGGTGTATGGTGTATGGTGCAAATTGAGCATACCCTGCATAAGGTATCTTCTCCCCAAGATCTCCTAGGGAGTGGCCATCATCAATGCTGCTTATGGCCTCAAGTATACCATGAAGTCTAGAAGAAAGAGTGCCCCCTCTTGGAGCAATTCCCTACTCATGAATGGTAATGAAATGAAAATACATAGTAAATGAATCAATATGTACAGAAATACAATCTTTACGATGTACTTAGTTCAAGCTAGTAAGGTGGCTCATAGATGGGCCTCCTCTCGATCCCAATGAGAAAGGAAGTGGCTGTGATAACTCTACCAAAGAGTCATGTTTCTCCTCATCCTCCAAATAATCCATGCATCTCCTCATATGATGGTGGATCTCCTCTTTGAAGCCTTCCTAAATGAATCCGTCTAGGATAATTCGTTATGCTCTTATGAAACCAGTGGGTTTGGAGAGAAACCCTTCATATGATTCATCTAGTAGCTTCTCCTTGAGCTTAGAGGCTCTAGTGAAGAAGAATTTACTCTGAAATTAGATGACCCCATTTACCACTGCATATCTCTCATCATATAACTAGTCATCAAGCACTCTGCATGAAAAACGATCCTTGGAGTATTCCACTAATAGCTGGGATCTCCAATAAGGGTCAATACTCAATAATGACAGTGCTACTGATATATCACATGAAGCACTTGTCATGTTGTTGCTCTCTTATTTGACATCTCCCATGTCAAAGTCATACACTGGGATGCTGCAATCTTGCCTCTGCTACTCCTCCTGCAGCTGCTCATGCTTTAGAGAAGGTGGAAGTTTTTGGAGGCTAGCCTTCCTTGAAAAGCTATCACCCATCAAAAAATTTCTGAGTTTGGCTAATGTAAGCATGTGTGGCCACCATATTCTACCAAATATCGAATATTCCTTCCAATGTGGAAGTATCTTTTGATTCTCTAAATCCATGGAGTGGTCTCCTTGCACCATGATGGTGTCATCCATCCCTGAAACATCTTCTCTCAGCGCAAGATGTTTGGTGCGAGTGGGTAATACTGATATTGGGAGAATGTCTCCCTCCTCCTTGAGCCTACCCTAGACTCTCCGTGCTATGTAAAGTCCCCCCAATGTTCTCACTCCTCCGGAATCTATGAGTGGTGCAACCACATGTGAAGCATCTCTCATCATATCCTGATCTGGTGGTATCCCAAGTGGAATGCCTCCATGAAATGAGACATTAATGTCAAGAGTAGACTGCATATATGAGTCAAATGCTTTGTCCTTGCTCTCACTATGCAAATCAGTCTACCTCTTCTGTGCATCAACCTTCTAAAATAGATAGGGGTGTGTGCTCCTAGTCATATGATTTTGATCCTGTTCCCTATCATGTTTTTTCATCTTCAAGGTCTCAAAATTTATCAATGAAGGGAAATGCTGCTCATGGACTGTGTCTTGATCTCCACATATGAGACTCTTTGGAATTTCTTGCAAGGGTACAAGAATTACTCTCATGGGAGAAATTGCTCCATATTTCTCTTCATGAGGTAATAGATCTTCTTCTGATGTGGCAATGCTGTTACCTCTTGCCTTCTCTTCTCCTTCATCATGAATGGAGGCTACCTCATAAACATTAAGAGGCTCTTTTTTTTTTTCTCCTCTTTTGAAAAAGAGATCTCCATGTCTTCCTTTTGAGAAGAGAGATATTTCTAAAGTGGGGATCTTGCCTCTAGCAAGGTTTTCTGCAAGTTTTTAACCCACTCAATAGTATTCTGAAATGGATTTGGGTTTATAGATCCTTCCAACCCATGTAAAGGTTTTGTTTGTTTTGGCTTGGCTAGCTCAACCAAGGATGTTTCATAATGTTTTTCATCAAACCTTTTCACTAACCTCCTAGTGAACCTTGCATAAGTAGATATATTTGCATTATTTAATGAAGAATATTCATAAAACCACCAGGCATAAGCCTTACCTTCAAGATGGAACACTGCTAATCTAATGAATTCCTCTTCTAAAACTTGATGCAGTTGGAAATATGTGTCTAGCTTCTTTACCCAAGCCTTGGTTATGCTCTTGGGTGACCCATCAAAAGTAGGTAGAAAGAATCTACCCAAAGTGTGATTCATGCACCCTCTTCTTCTATTGTGGTTACTGGGTCTTTTATCTTCTTTGGTTTGAAAAAACCCTTGGAAATTTAGATGCTCTTTGAATCTTCTAGACTGAGATTCATATTCTTGGAGATATTCACCAAGAGTATCCTCATATGGTGTTTCTCCTTCCTCTTATTCTCTTGCCAAGAATGTAGGCATGGTACCACGTTGTAGATTTGATGGTAGCTGAATGCTCACACCCATCGTGTGAAAATCTGGAGCTTTCTTCATGTACAAGCCCTCTTGGAGAATCTCTATATCTCTCCATCCTCATCTCTTTGATGTCTCTGTTAATTCCCTACATAGTTTGAAGAAGAAGTCTTGAGAACTCCTTCCCCTCCATTTCACCTGATAATGGAGTTTTTCCTTCATCTCTTCTGCAGATCTCCTCATTTCTATGAGAAGCATATTTAGATGACATAATGGCTGAAGTACAGAAGCTGAGCCAAGATTATGCTCTGATACAACTGTAATATTCCTAAATGTGAAAAGTAGGAATATAGCTCATAATAATGGAAATAGAAGAAAATGTTAACACGTTACATATGAGCCAAACAATAGATCCATGGTATTATGTATAAAAACAATAAATAAGTACAAGACCTTGGGGATCAAGTCCCTCAAGATAGGCAAAAGAAGCCTCCAATTCCCGAAAGAACCCAAATCATGCAACACTGATCCAGGTGGATATTGGTGGCCACCCACCTAATCCATTTGGACCCACACCATCAATTCTTGCAGCTTTTCGCATTCAGCACCACCTACTAATTTTAGCAGTTTTTCGGGTCCTGAACTTCCGGAGCCGTTTTGAGGCCCTAAACGAAGTTTTTTGAGAAAAACGGGAGCAACATGGTTCCATGGACTGATTAGACTGATGTTTCTCACATCGAAAGTTGGACTCTTCAGATATATCTTTCTAATGAGCTATTGAGTGCGTCAAACAGAGATCGGATGCCAAAGTTACGTACCCGGGAAGTTGAAACACCAATTTACTGAAACGGGACCCACAGTTTTGGCTCCTCATATCCTAGAGTTAGGTTTTTGGACGTTTCAGTTTTTCTATTGTTTCTCAATAATAAATAGGCCCTCGAGACTCATTATAACACAGTTCAGAGGTCTATAGCCACCAAATCTCTTCTCAAAAATTCGCTACCAGCACCCTAGCTATTTTACTTCCATTATGTGTGTAAGCACATTTTTGTTATTTGATATTAATGAAATGGTGCATTATTTCTACTGCATCTCTATGTTTATGGTTATTTATGTATTCTATTGCATTCCTGCATAAATCCATATCAGTGGTATCAAAGCGGTCTTCTCTTTGTTTGTTTTTCTTTGCATGTCCCCAACGCGGTCAGGGTATAAGGAGTTAGGGCTCGATCTCGTTGAACCCTTGCAAGATCAGCCTCGCAAACCCCGACGACCTCCCATGGAGGAAGAAAAGAAAGATGAGGGAGCAGGAGATCCTATCAAAATATTCCCGAGGAAGCCCTCGAGAAACAAAGGAACAAGATGATGGATAACTTTTCTCAGATCCTTCAACCACTGCCCACCTACCGCGCATCTGCATCCAAAAGCCACTCTGGAGGCACCACTCCCTTCAAGGTACATGTAAAATTTGATATTCCTATATTTGAAGGCCAAATAGATGCAGACGCCGTAGATAGATGGTTGAATTTTCTGGAAGGGTATTTCTCGGTCCATGATTTCTCTGACCGAGAAAATATTGTTTTTGCACTCCTCAAAGTTGCCACCCATGTCAAAGACTGGTGGGAAACCTACCACGAGCAAGAGGAAAAATGGGAACCCTCTCTGTTCTTAGCCACACCCACTTGGAATTTGTTCCAAGACGGCATTAAGGAACAATATTACCCCACGGGGAGCTATGAGGACAAATACATCCAATGGACCACGTTGCGGCAACAAAGGGATGAAGATGTGCACGAATTGACGAATCTGTTCCATACCCTGCACACAAAGTTGGGTATTAAAGATTTAGAGAGACATTTGGTGCTTAAGTACCGCGACTGTCTACATAAACACATTCAGTAGGAAATGGAGTTCCTCGACATTACATCGCTTGGGACGGCATATCGCTATGCCGCAAAGATCGAGCATAAATTTAAGCAGAAGAAGAGAGACTTTGGATCTGCGAATCTGAAAGGTGCCCCTGAACCAAAGAATAAGGGGAAAGGCCAAAGTGGTGCAACTCAGAAAAACACCACAATTTAAAATAAGGACACAGGGAAGTGGTGTGAATTTCATAACAACCCCACTCACAGCACAAATGAGTGTTGGGCCAAACAATCATTGGTGGCCAAACTAAAGGCACCCGAATCAGATGCATTTTTTGATCCTGAGTCAGAACCAGACAAAGGAAATGAAAAAGGGAAGCAGATCATTGATGTAGATCCCAGTTCCATTTTTGCCACCACCAAGATCCAAAGGGAGGAACCAGAGGATCCAGAGGATGGGGAAAGCCTCTTCCATTCGCAAATGTGGGTGAAGGGTTCTCCGCTGCAATTTCTTGTTGATAGGAGAAGCCAAAAGAACCTCATTTCAGCAGAGGTCGTGAAGCAGCTCGGCCTACCAACCATAGCACACCCGCAACCATATACCATCGGTTGGCTTCACCCAGGTAGAGATATCTGCATCTGCCAACAGTGTCGCCTTCCGTACAACATCAAGTCATTCACGGATGAGGTATTATGTGATGTTGCTCCTCTTGATGTAGCTGATCTATTATTGGGCCAACCATACTTGTGGAGGCGACATGCTATGTATGAGTCTAGGCCTCGTGCTATTATTATTACTTTGGGAAATAACTTGTACAGGATACCGGAGGTAGTATCACCTCCTGTCATCTCTTTGAATACTACAAAAAAACGCAGTAAGATTGTTTCCCAAACCAGGAAATTCATTTTCCTTACAACTCACTCACAGGGAAAGAAGAATATTGTGGCCACAACCTTGAAATAGGACTCCCCTGCATAGCTGTAGTAGATGGAGAAATTCATGGAGTAATATGAGGACATTTTCTCCTCACTCACAGAGGTTCCTCTACATTGTCAGGACAAGCACTCCATTGATCTGACCCCCAACACACTGCCGCCTGAAGTTGTCATACCTTCTGCAAATACACATACACAATCCACACATGTATTGTCTGAAGCTAATAAAGAAACCAAATTTACTAAACTCATCCAGCATGTCTACCCATAGGTCCATGACATCTTCAACAAATCTAATACCGAGTTCAACAGAATTTGCTTCATCTCAGGGAGGATCTCAACGCAATGGGCGCCATTTCTTCCTAAGGAGGGAGTAATGATCCAGGTGGATATCGGTGGCCACCCACCTAATCCATTTGGACCCACACCATCAATTCTTGCAACTTTTCACATTCAACACCACTTACTATTTTTAGTAGTTTTTTAGGTCCTAAACTTCCAGAGCCATTTTGAGGCCCTAAACGACTTTTTTTTGGGAAAATCGGGAGCAACATCGGTCCATCAAAAGTTTTACTCCTCAGATATATATTTCTAATGAGCTATTGAGTGCGTCAAATGAAGATTAGATGCCAAAGTTATGCACCCAAGAAGTTGAAACACCAATTTACCCAAACGAGACCCACAGTTTTGGTGCTTCATCTACTAGAGTTAGGTTTTTGGACGTTTCAGTTTTTCCATTGTTTCTCAATAATAAATAGGCCCTCGAGCCTCATTGTAACACAGTTCAGAGGTCTGTAGCCACCACATCTCTTCTTAGAGATTCGCTACCAGGACCCTAGCTATTTTATTTCCATTATGTCTGTAAGCACATTTCTGTTATTTGATATTAATGAAATGACGCATTATTTCCACTACATCTCTATGTTTATGGTTATTTATATATTCTATTGCGTTCTTGCATAAATCCAGATTAGTGGTATCAGAGCAGTCTGATATTTCTTTGTTTTTCTTTGCATGTCCCCAACGCGGTCAGGGTATAAGGAGTTAGGGCTCGATCTAGTTGAACCCTTGCAAGATCAACCTCGCAAACCCTGACGACCTCCCATGGCGGAAGAAAAGAAAGACGAGGGAGTAGGATATCCTATCAAAATATTTCTTGAGGAGGCCCTCGAGAAACAAAGAAACGCGATGATGGATAAATTTTCTCAGATCCTTCAATGACTGCCCACCTACGGCGCATCTGCATCCAACAGCCACTCTGGAGGCGCCACTCCCGTCAAGGTAAAATTTGATATTCCTGTATTTGAAGGAAAAATAGATGAAAACGCCGTAGATGGATGGTTGAATTTGCTGGAAGGGTATTTCTTGGTCCATGATTTCTCTGACCAAGAAAATATTATTTTTGCACTCCTCAAAGCTGCCCCCCATGTCAAATACTGGTGGGAAACCTATCGTGAGCAAGAGGATGAAGGGGAACCCTCTCTATTCTCAGCCACACCCACTTGGAATTCATTCTGAGACGGCATTAAGGAAAAATATTACCTCGTGGGGAGCTATGAGGACAAATACATCCAATGGACCACGCTGCGGCAACAAAGGGATCAAGATGTGCACGAACTGACGAATCTGTTCCATACCATGCACAAAAGGTTGTGTATTAAATATTCAGAGAGACATTTGGTGGTGAAGTACCGCAGCTATCTACACAAACACATTCAGGAGGAAATGGAGTTCCTCGACATTACATCGCTTGGCACGACATATCGCTATGCCACCAATATCGAGCATAAATTTAAGCAGAAGAATCGAGACTTTGGATCTGCGAATCTGAAAGGTGCCCCCGAACCAAAGAAAACGGGGAAAGGCCAAAGTGTTGTGACTCATAACAAAACCACAAATCAAAAGAAGGACACATGGAAGTGGTGTGAATTTCATAACAGCTCCACTCACAGCACAAACGAGTGTTGGGCCAAACAATCATTGGTGGCCGAACTAAAGGCACCCGAATCAGATGCGTTTTCTGATCCCGAGTCAAAACCAGACAAAGGAAATGAAAAAGGGAAGTAGATCATTGATGTAGATCCCAGTGCCATTTTTCCACCACCAAGATCCAGAGGGAGGAACCAGAGGATCCAGAGGAGGGGGAGCGCCTCTTCCATTCGCAAATGTGGGTGAAGGGTTCTCCGCTGCAATTTCTTGTTGATAACGAAAGCCAAAAGAACCTCATTTTAGCAGAGGTCATGGAGCAGCTCGGCCTACCGACCATAGCACACCCGCAACCATATACCATTGGGTGGCTTCACCTAGGGAGAGATATCCACATCCGCCAATAGTGTCGCCTTCCGTACAACATCAAGTCATTCACGGATGAGGTATTATGTGATGTTTCTCCTCTTGATGTAGCTAATGTATTATTGGGCCAACCATACTTGTGGAGGCGACATGTTGTGTATGAGTCTAGGCCTCGTGCTATTATTATTACTTTGGGAAATAACTTGTACAAGATACTAGAGGTAGTATCGCCTCCTGTCATCTCTTTCACTACTGCAAAACAATGCAGTAAGATTGTTTCCCAAACCAGGAAATTCATTTTCCTTACAAATCACTCACAGGGAAAGAAGAATATTGTGGCCACAACCTTGAAACAGGGCTCCCCTACACAACTGTAGTAGATGGAAAAATTCATGGAGGAATACGAGGACATTTTCTCCTCACTCACAGAGGTTCCTCTACACTGTCAGGACAAGCACTCCATTGATCTGACCCCCAACGCACTGTCGCCTGATGTTGTCATACCTCTTGCAAATACACATACAAAATCCACACATATACTGTCTGAGGCTGATAAAGAAACCAAATTTACTAAACGCATCCAGCATGTCTGCCCACAGGTCCATGACATCTTCAACAAATCTAATACCGAGTTCAACAGAATTTGCTTCATCTCAGGGAGGATCTCAACGCAATGGGGACCATTGCTTCCTAAGGAGGGAGGAATGATCCAGGTGGATATCGGTAGCCACCCACCTAATCCATTTGGACCCACACCATCAATTCTTGCAGCTTTTCACATTCAACACCACTTACTATTTTTAGCAGTTTTTCGGGTCCTGAACTTCCGGAGCCGTTTTGAGGCCCTAAACGACGTTTTTTTGGGAAAACTAGGAGCAACATGGGTCCATGGACTGATGTTTCTCACATCTAAAGTTGTACTCCCCAGATATATCTTTCTAACGAGCTATTGAGTGCGTCAAACGGAGATGGGATGCCAAAGTTACGTACCCACCCAAACAGGACCCACAGTTTTGGCGCTTCATCTCCTAGAGTTAGGTTTTTGGATGTTTTAGTTTTTCCATTGTTTCTCAATAATAAATAGGCCCTCAAGCCTCATTGTAACAAAGTTCAGAGGTATATAGCCACCACATCTCTTCTTAGAGATTCACTACCAGCACCCTAGCTATTTTATTTCCATTATGTCTGTAAGCACATTTCTGTTATTTGATATCAATGAAATGACGCATTATTTCCACTGCATCTCTATGTTTATGGTTATTTCTATATTCTATTGCGTTCCTTCATAAATCCTGATCAAACACACTGCTACAAAAAACACTGAAGCAAGTACAACACAATTTTAGTGACTAATACTGTAGTTGGGACATATATATAAATGGATCTAATAAGATCATGCTCATACAAGGCCCAAAATGGATATCTATGCTCCCATATACTTTTCCTAGATAACCCAGGAAGGGTTTCTGGAAATACCCAAAAAATAAATGGTGGATATAAAGCCCTAGGGCTGAATATTCCCTGAAAATGAGGCACATAGAAGGAGGTGGCTAAATATGATGTATATTAGAAAGAAATCCTCCAAAATACTCTCTTAATGAAGAGCTGATCCCTTCAATGGAAAGAAAACACTCCAAATGGAGCAATGAACTCATCCCTGCAACAAATCACTAAAATAACAAAGATTTGAATTGGAACTGTGTTGTAGGGAATAAAATCATCTTAGCTTGATGCCAAATATGTCAAATAAGCCCAAGGGGCTTCCTTATTGGCCTTCCAATAGAAGGAAACCTTCCTCTACTGCAAAACTAGCTCAGAAAACACCCAATACAACCCTCCACTACTGCACTTTGCAACTCAACACATCTCTTAATAGAAAGTGCGATGTACCATAAGGCTGAAGCTTGGCCTAATGCCTGAATGTGGAAATGTAGTGCAAATCTCTTCTTATGAGGCTTCTCAAGGATAGAGGTTGGATTCCCAATCAGGAACACCCTGTGCTAAACAACACTGCAATCTTAGCTAAACAATCGAAGAAAGCTTATATGTATAAACATACCATATAATCAAGTATCAAAATACATAAACATAACATAATCAATATGGCGGGCATCCTATTCCTTATATAAGTGATGAGATTTATAACCCTAAACCCCACTCATTAAAGGCACTATCTCCATGCATGAGATCTCCCTCCAAAACTGCACTGTTCCTCCATAAATGTCCACTCCTCCATGATAGTACTATTGATTTGGTCAAAGTTGACCCAATACACATGATTCTTCCCTTTTTCACACATATGGGAGCTTTATCCAGCTCTTTTGATGCCCTCCATTCACATTTGGAGTGGTTTTATTACTTCTAAGGAGATTTATGGGTCTCCCTACCCTCTTATTCTTCTAACTAAGAAGCAAAATTATATTTTAATATTCAAATTAGCTGCATGCTAGTTTAGGAATATTATAGAAAAATGCTGTATCACCTCTGCACAGAAATGGGAAATAAGATATTCATCACACCAAATCAAACCAGATTGAGTTAAATGAAACCCTGATAATCAATCGGTTAATTAACCTGTACATGTAAATTTTCTGTTCATCGCTCATACGCAGCTTGCAGAGATGGAAAACTTCTAGAAAATGCTAAACATAACATAATTTAAGCATTTTTTTTGGTCTACAGAATAGAAGTGTCAGAATAGTGATGAATATTTACAAACATCGAAATAATGACAAAGCTTTAAAAACATCAGAAGAGCGATGAAAGCGACGACAACTTGAAAACGTCAGAAGAGCGACGGAAATATGGAAACGTCGGAAGAGAGATGACAAATTGGAAACTTTGGAAGAGTGAAAAAAACTTGGAAACGTCGGAAGAGTGATGAAAATTTGGAAACGTCGGAAGAGCAACGAAGACTTGGAAATGTCAGAAGAGTGACGGCAACTTGGAAACGTTAGAAGAGTGACAAAAACTTGGAAACGTAGGAATTGCGACACTACCAAAAAAAACATCGAAATTAGAGTCGCTCTACTGAAAGTTATTAGAAGTGCTGGAATTGCGACAAGACAGAAAAGAATGTTTTTCCCCACCTCAAAGTGTCACTCTTGATATGCCTATGTGTCGCAAGAGAAAAAATTTTCCCAATTTCCAAATGTGCTAGTGATATACTACACAGTAGTCATTTTAGGGCACTTCAATGTTAGGGATGGGAAGTGAGCAGGGTGTAGAATTACTGTGTAAAAATTTCCTCATAATGGATGAATGCAGAACAGGGAGTGATGTGTGAAATTTGAACAAAAATTACAAACTTAAATAAATTCTAGCTATCGCCGGCCAATACTACAGATCAATCGATTACAAAGAATCGTAAACTAAGAGAATAATAACTTAGAGTCGAATACAGAACAATAAAGCTTCACAATGATAGCAGAATAAATGAACAACAGATGTCTTTCTTGCAACGAGTAAAATAGCAATGCAATTCGTTAATGAATCAACAATCAATCAACTCTGCAATCGAAATAAATTGTAAACACAACTTCACACAACAATAAACAAAGGTTAAGAATACAAACAACAAATTAATTCCACCAGAGCCAGGCCCTTAGCGCCAGTGAAATACTATTGGGCTACTTCAGATCTTAAGAAATGAAACAAAATGTGTGCTTGATATTAATTAAACATAAAGTATTACAGAGGCTGTTCTCTCAAAACCGAGAGTCAATAAACATGGTATTGCAGAGGAAATGTATGAATATAAGAGTTTTTTCCGACCAACTGACTCCTTGATTACTAAAGGACATTGCTTTATATATCAAATCCTGACGGACAAGACGAGGAATAAGATGAGTTTGAACAACGATCCCTCAGGATCGAAGGATCTTGAGGGATTCACTCCCTTTGTTTAGTTATCAACTTGTCTGATTTGACCGAGGCCGAGCTGTCCCCTGCCTTTTCTTGGCAATTCGTTTCTAATCTCCTTGCCTTTGGCTAGATGTGGTTCAACGCTGATGGAGTAACAGTTACATTGATCTCAGCCTTGCCTTTGGTATAGTTGTTTGCTTCGTCTAATCCCTTTTTTATCAACAAAAAGAATCCTTTAATCATCTTTTTACAATGAACGTAAATCTTTCCAATCCCATCATAATTCTTATAATAAATTACCTTCTCAAGGAAAAAAGGAGTATGTCCATAGTAAAAGAATGAGAAAATATACAGTAATTTCATACCTTTTTCACTGCCCAACATACCCCCTTGCTTAATCTTTTTCATGTCCTCATGAAAAATATAGTTCACATGGAGAGCAGTCAAAGAATAGGCCAGATAAGGTTTGTCATCGACAGGTCTAAAACCATGTAGTGCAACTAATTCCTCAAAAACATGTTTCTGTCTGTCCTTCGGGGAGTTCGTAAACAACTTTCTAGTCTGAAGTAGGAAACCATGCAATAGGGCTGCGGAACCTACATCCTAACCAGAATGGTCCTTCTTTTAAAACGAGATGACTATAGGAAATCAAGCGGTCTGCAACTAGCCCAAAGTTTCTATAATCAATTGGTTCTCTGTTTTGCACGTTCTGATTGGAAATTCTCCACCAGACCTTAGCTGCTATATAAGCTTGGTTTCTAATGGATGAGAAATAATCTGTTCCATTCAAGATAATTGATTTGTGGATAGGCCCCAATACTTGGATAACGCCTTCCGTTGTCATCAAACTTCTGTGCCTAGCCCAAAATTGGGATGGGTTCTGAGGTTCACTCCTAACCCACAAATCTAATTCATTCTCTTGCCTTTGGAAAGCATTATAGGCTTTAAGCCATTTTAATTGATTTACAGCAAAGGAAATGAATGCCTGAAATTGAACATCTCCCACAAAAGGGCTAGGGTTTGATTCACAATCATTTTCAAGTATTAGATTATGTAAATAAAATTCACACAAAAGGCGCTGTACTTTGATCCCATAAAGTTTGCAGCATGATACAAAGTCATCTATAGTTTTTAGCTCTATGGTTTTCCTTGCTTTAATTGCCTTGATCTTTAGCTGTAAATATCTTTCTAGTAAAAATAAAGCATAGTTTTTGGCGGGGCATCTACAGGCTAAGACATCAGTGTATAGGGAGTAGAGAGTGTTCATTCGATTGTAGGCTAGTTTTAATTGGTTCATTACCTTTTCAGTCTTTTTCTTTGCTCTTCGACACTTTTCGTGAGCTTCCGCTTTTGCTTCATGAATACTCTTCATCTGTTGCTGCAGTTCCTGATATCTCTTCCTTGGGATAGTGTCTTCTTCCAACCTTTGTCTTTCTATTCGGGCCTGTGCCAACTCCTCTTGGAGTCTAGCTAGTGTCGAGTCACTAAAAGTATGCTGACTACTAGATTGCATGTTTTCACTTGAAACAGGTCCCTCTGGAACAAATTGTGTTGGAACAGCTGTTTTCTATTCCGTATCTCCATAATTGGGTTCAAGCATAGCTTCTTCAACTTGGGGGTTCCTCTTAGCGGTCACTTTTCTCTTTTTCGAAGCTCGCTTAGTAGCTATGCTTCTTTTCCTAGGGGTTCGCTTAGGAATTTGATTCATTCTCAGAACCCTAATGGTTTTCCTGAGCTGTTCTACGAGTTTATGAAGCTTCATTCGCTCCTTGCGAAGCTTTTCAATCTCAGTGACTTTCCTCTTCTTTTTTAATGGGACAACTATTCCTTTATCTGAACCCATTTGCTCGACAGGGTGTTGGTCCATATCAGCAGTGCCTTCAGTTAAGTTATCTTCTTGGTCTTCTGCTTGGGGTTGCTCTTCCACATTCATATGCCCTTGGATAAATTCTTCAGGAATCATATCCTCGGTTAACTCTGTAATATCCTGAGGTCTTCCAAGTTGGGATATTACTTTAATTTTCTCATTTTCTTGTTCATGCCTTTCAGGGGAAGCAACCCTAGCTTCGCTAGGGTTTGTTGTTTCATCCAGCATTTCTTCAGCTGTATTTTTGTTGACTGTAGAGTGCTCCTGTAACTCAATATTAAGATCCAAAGGGCTATGAGGCTGCACATAGTTACTCATATTGGCCAAAATTTGGGCCAATTGGTCTTCCTGTAAAGGGCTTATGGTAGCATTCTCGGGAGGCTCTATTCCTTCTTTGTCACTGTTATGATTGTCTTCATTCTCCTCATAGGTATGATAGCTTCCTTCTTCCTCATCCGAATATCGAATTTCTCCTTCAATTTCTTCTTCCTCAGTATTTCCTTCATCTGCACTAGATTGTTTTTCACCACTGTTGTGGTGGCTTATTTCTTCTTCGTCTGAGTAGCGAATTTCTCCTTCCATTTCCTCTTCTTCATCAGTACGAGGGCTTGATCCTTCCAATTGTGGAGGCTATTCATCCTCTGAGCTGTGCAATTACAGGGGCTAGCTACTACTACCCAGAAGTCCTTCCATCATCCCCCTACTTCGTTTTGAATGGAGGGATTGTCTGTGAGTTGATGGCTTGGCTATTGAGCCAGCCATTCTCTTCCGTTTTAGGGCAGGTAAGGCCAACCCTCCATCAATGGAGAATATCAACTCTTCCCAGCTGGTCTGTTGCTGGGCGAGGCTACGACTTACTATTAATCGAATTAAGAAATGGTGTCCGACCACCATATCTACGTGCTAGGATTTTCTTATGTTACAGGCAATATAATACAATAGGGAATTTAATAATGCAGGCAAATTGATAGTGAATTTCTGTTTTAATACAGCCAATAGCTTAAGGTGGCGAGGTCCTACCACATCTTTTCGTCCATCACACGTTATGTAGGCCTACACAATCTTGGCCAATTCCATCCATGGTTCTCCCAATGATGCTGGCTGAACTCCTTTTCCTTTGATAACCAATTTCTGTCCATCATCCTGAAAGATATTCGTGGTTTCTCGAAGCCTAAGCTTCTTCTGCATCCATATAGTTCCTTGTGCTGGTATGCCCGATACTTCTGCAATTATTTCATTAGATACAACTATCTGTCTTCCTCTAACCATGGAGAATCCTTCTTGAAAGTTTTGTAAAAACTCTGTGGCCACTGCTTCGTGAGGTTGTTGCATCCTCATGAAATATGTAATCCATCCTATTCTTTCCAAAATCTCTCATGCAGCATCAAAAATGACCAGCACCTGTGGTTCACTGTGAATTGGTCACCCTCCCATCGTTTCTACACCCTGTTAGTTTTTTTCAAACACACAGTGATCGCAATGGAACGACACAAAACATTAAATTGGAATAATGTCGTTATTTCCTAAAATGCAGGGATTTAATTCACATACAGGTAAATAAATATCATGATTTTCTCTACATGCAAACATCCGCGCCCCCCCTGCTTGATGATAGGTCGCCCTCGACCGTCAATCGAGAGAGACAACATGGCACAACAGTAGTACAACAGGAAAAAAAAGTAGGCATAATTATTATACATTAAATCAAATTATAGCAATTACTGAAATCAATGCATGTGATAAATCGGTAATAGATATAAAATTGTTTTGTAATGATTCAAATATGAGGAGAAGGGACAACTTAAGATAAACATACGTACAGATGTATTTATTACCACTTCAAACTAATATGATCTATTTTTAATGATATTCATGTATAATAGGTTCGAAATGGAAGGTTAAAGATTCATACTTTCATTTGATCCTTAAATAGAGATATAGGAAAAAGGGTTAAATATGACTATTGATGTGTATAAATGTGACTCCAATACCATCAACAGAGCTCTGTTGCCCACAGGTGTCCATAACCTTGAAAAAGTTGTTTTCTCACCCTTGGAACCATTTTCCTTTATTTATACTGAGGAAGTGCTTGTTAAATGTCATAATCGAGGCCATTATGCTGGCTTGGTGACCAGATAAATCACAATGCCATTCACCGGAAAGAAGTGAAAAGTGGGCAGGCCGGCTCTTGATGAGACCTCATGTTCCAAGGACTTCCTTAATTTTTTCAATTGTCCATTGGACCATATCCTTGGTTTGGTGGCCATGATGGGAATGCCACTTTACTGAATTCCTTATGATCATGGTAGGATGGCTCTTAATGAGACCCCCTATCCTCCATCTGCCAAATAATAAATTTTTTATTAATGGAACATATAAACATTTTTATTTTTCATATAGCACTTTCCTAGTTATTCATAAAAGATGGCTCAGCACTCCTTAAGAGTAGGGATGGTGGAAGAAGTTTGAACATCTCAATAGAAAATAATATGCCCTTATTCCTACTCCATAAATAAAAATCAAAGAAAGTTATATCATATGGGAAAAAGCCAATCATGATAAGGATAATCAATCAGATTAATTCAATGGTAATAAAACAACAAGATTATGTTATTAGTTAAGTCCCTTTTTCCTGTTTTCTTATCATTACTAAACAATTTTCTTAAAAATGACTATTTCTTTTGATTTGCTAATTACAGTAAGCTTTAATTTGTATGATTGTATATGAATAATATGTTTGCCTTTAGAAGAGTCATCATAAATTCTCAAAATCTAAAACAAAAAAAAACAATTCACTGAAAAAGGCGCTGTTCCTTTAAAAAGAACAACAGAAACAATCTGCGAAACTACTGTTCCTTTCAAAAGGAACAGCAAAAAGTGCGAAACTGCTGTTCCTTTTAAAAGGAACAACAAAAATCTGCGGAACTGCTATTCCTTTTAAAAGGAACAACAAAAATCTGCGGAACTGCTATTCCTTTCAAAAGGAACAGCAGAAGTGTTGTTCCTTTAGAAAGGAATGGAAAAACTCAAAACAAGAAAAATGAACAGAACTTAAAAAAAAAACGAATTGTATAAAACAGACAGTGAAAACTGAAATAACCAGAAATTTGAAAAAATGAATTTTCTAAAAAAAATAATCCAAATGAATAAACAATATTTATGTACAAAAATTAAAAAAAGAAAATAAAAGAAGAAGAACTGATTTAATGAACTGGTGCCAAGGAGGAGTTATCCCCTTCAGCAAGAATTTCCATGGTAGAATCTTCCCGTAACTTATGGTAAAAGGATTCCGAGGTAAGCGGTTTATGATACAATCGTACTTGATGACCGTTTACCTTAAAGGAATGCCCAGATCCATCAATGGTAGATAATGTAATAGTGCCATTAGTATGCACTTTTTGTATTTCAGAGGGTCCAAGCCATCGTGTCTGGAGTTTCCTTGGAAAATCCTAAAACCTAGAATCATATAGGAGTGCCTAGTCTCCTTCGTGGAAGATCTTTTGTTTAATTAGGGCGTCATGCCACTTTGCTCTCTGTTGTTGAATTAAAGCTGTGTGCTGAGGAGAAGAGAGCCTAATTTCATCTAACTCATTAATTTGTTGCAGTCTTTTGGTATGGGCTTCATTTAGATCTAGACCCACCTTCTGAGCTGTTCTCAATGTTTGAATTTCAAATTCTATTGGAAAGATGGGTTCTTTTCCAAATACCAATTGATATGGTGAATATCCCATAGTGGGTCTCCACGTTGTTCAATATGCCCACAATGCTTCTGGAAATCTGTAGGCCCAATCACGTCTATGTGAGGCAACGGTTTATGTTAATATAGATTCAATGACTTTGTTTGTGCTCTCAACTTGGCCATTGGCCTGTGGATGGTATGGGGTTGTAATATTGTGCTGAATGTGATAGTTTTGTAGTGTTTCAGCTAATTTATTACGTACAAAATGTGGTCCTCCATCTATGATTATGTCCCTTGGGAGGCCATACCGAACAAAGATTTGGAAAAGAAACTATAATACAGAGTCCTCTGTAGCTTTTGAAAGAGGCTCTGCTTCAACCCATTTGGTGACAGTCTCAGTTGCAACTAGGATGTATGTTTTCTGGTTTGATGGGGGGCTAATGGGACCAACAAAGTCAAGGGCCCAACGTTCAAATGGTCAATCACTAGTTGAGGGTTCAAAGGCATTTCATCAGACTGCCCAAGGCGACCTGCCCTTTGGAAGCTATCACAAGCCTACACAAATTTCTTGGAATCTTTAAAGATAGTGGGCCAATAATAGCCCGTTCGTAAAACTTTATGGGAAGTTATACGATCTGCAAAATGCCCACCACACTGTCCATCATGGCATGCTTTAAAAATGTCAAATACCTCATCCTACTGAATGCATCTTCTTATTTGCATATCTGCACCTGTATGAAATAGGTAGCCCCCAATCCAAGAGTATCGGGTACTACTGTGTATTATCTGCTTTCGTTCATTGAGGGATAGATGTTTAGGTAATTTACCTATTGCCAAATAAGTTGCTATATCAGCATACCATGGGGTTCTAACAGTAACAACAAACATATGTTCATCTGGGAAGTGGTCTTCAATTGTTTCTGCATCATTTGGATTTGGAATTCTTGACAAAAAATCAGCTACATGGTTCTCCTTTCCAGGCCAATCTTTGATTGTAATGTCTAATTCCTGCAATAAAATCAACCATCTTGTCACTCTTCCATTTGTAACAGGTTTATTTGCTAAAAACTTAATGGCAGAGTGATCAGTATATAATACTACAGGATACCCAGTTATATAATGTCTAAAATTATTTATAGCATGTACTACAGCTAAAAATTCCTTCTATGTCATAGTATAAATTAATTAAGCAAGAGACAGATTTTTGCTGATATAATAGATTGCATATGGCTTCTTGTCTTCCTCTTGCCCAAGTATTGCTCCAATTGCTGTGTCTGAGGCATAAAATGAAATTTGGAATGGCAAATTCCAATTTGGGCCCCTCAGCACTGGGGCCGTTGAAACAAGCTTCTTCAGATCATTAAAGGCATTGTCACATTTATCTGTCTAGATGAAATCAAAATTTCCAGTTAGTGCATATAAAGGTGCAGCTATATGAGAATAATGTTCTATAAATCTTCTATAGTAACCAGAAAATCCAAGAAAGCTACGTACCTCTGTCTGTGTGGTAGGTGTGGGTATTAACAAGATTATTTGAATTTTAGCTGGGTCCACCTGAATTCCAGCTGCTGAAATATAGTGGCCTAAGATTACTCCTTTAGTCATCATCATATGACACTTTTCATTGCTTAAACAAAGCCTAGTGTCAATACATCTTCGCAACACTTTTTTTAAGTTTTTCAATGCTGGCTCAATGTCATCCCCATAAGGTGTGAAGTCATCCATATATACTTCGAGACCTTCATTTATTAAGTCTACAAAGATGCTAAGAATGGCCCTTTGGAATGTAGTAGGGGCATTGCATAGGCCAAAAGGTAAGACTCGGTAGGCAAATGTCCCCCAAGGACACGTAAAAGTAGTTTTGTCTTGGTCTTCAGGGGCAATCTGAATTTGATTGTACCCACTGAAGCCATCTAGGAAAGAAAATAATTTCTTTCCTGCTAATGTGTCTAATACCTGGTCAATGAAAGGGAGGAGAAAGTGGTCCTTCTGTGTTGCATTGTTAAGTTCACAGTAATCTACACATATTCTCCACTTTCTGTCCTTTTTTGGTACCACTACTAATGGAGTGACCCACTTACTATCAGATATTGGGTAGATGAAATTAACATCCAATAGTTTTTTTAGTTCAACTTTCACAATATCTTTAAGTTGGGGGTTTAGTCTTCTTTGGGGTTGGCGAATGGGTCTCGCATATTTTTCAATATAGATGTGGTGTGTGCACAATTGAGGATCAATTCCTTTCATATTGGGGTAATCCCATGCAAAGGCTACTTTGTATTTCTGCAATAGTTGGACCAACTTCTCTTCTTGTTTAGCAGTCAGATTTTTGTTAATGTTTAGAGTTTTTCCCGGCTCAATTTCTACAATATTGCTATTATACACAGAAGTAGTGGGTATTACCTGATCAGGAATGTCTTTCAAAGGATATTCAACATGAACATCATTGTTTCTCTTTGTTTCTACTATGTGTCCAGACCTTAATTGAAGATCATTGCACTCCCTTAGTTCAATTTCTAATTCTGGGGGTTCCATTATTTGGACAAACTGAATTGGCCTATTGTTTGGGTTTGGGTTGGGTTGGGCTGGGAGTTGCGGTCTTAAGTTGGTCTGGGGATTTGTATAGGGAGCTGGCAGTGTAGGTTGAGAGAGAGGGATTTTTCCAGCTGGCCGATTTATAGGTCTTTTCCAGTTCGACTGCTAGGCTTGACTCTATGAGGTAGAGGGGGACCATTGTGTTGGATAGTTATTCTTTTTCCAAAACGATGGACAAAAAGGAAAACTAGGCCAATTATTTTGATTTGTTTGATTTGGCCAAGATGTTTTAGGGAATGGTTGTTGTGACCAATTGGGGAAAGGTGGTTGATTTTTCCACATTCCACTATATTTCCGAGCATTGTGTTGAGGAGGCTGAAAAGAAGAAAATGGATCAGTTGGCATACTTGATTGTCATGGTTGCCATTTTTGGCGCTGATTAAGCAGACATACCACTTCTGATTCTTCTTCTGCCTCCTTATAAACTGCTTTTAGGCCAGGAAGTGAGGGAGATCCTTCTGTAGGGTGATCTTTCATGCAAATGGCACAAAATTTGATTACATCCAATGAACATTCTTTGTGGCTGTGTTTCTTTCTGCATCTAGGATGGAATATCGCCAAATTTTGCTCTGCTTCTGCTTGCTTCTGTCTGGCTTGCATAAAATCAAACTGCATTGTTAGAGTCCCAAGTATGTATGTCTTAAAATCTTCCAGCAGGTTTCCAATATCTGCACGAGTCACACCTTCATTGGAGGTCTTGTTGTCTCTTGTAATCATATCACGTTCTGCTGATTTTAGTCTTGTATTTCCCCTTGAACTCCTGATACATAAATCAATGATGTCAGCATAAATTTCCTGATATATATCACCTTGTCCCATAATATTCAATGTTTCAACCCATTGATCTTTCATTCCCCTAATTAATGTAGTTTTCAACACATTATCAGGTAAGGGTAAGGATGCATAGGGAGATCTCTGAAGATTGTATTGGAACCGTTCCACATATTCTTCCAAGGTTTCATTTGGTTTTGCTATCATTTGGAATATTTCATCCTTTAGTTCCGGAGACCTGCAATAGTCTTGATATTTCTTTAAGAATGCAGCCTTCATATGATCCCAATCAATTATGACACCCCCACCTAATCCCATAAACCATTGTAAGGCTACCCCTTTTAATGTAGAAGGGAATAGTTTTAGTTTTTGGGGATCGATGGTATAATCATATCCCCTACATAACACATAAAGATCAAACAAAAATGCATTTGGGTCTTCTAATGTTAAGCCATGAAATGTGGGAATATGTTGAAGGGGAATGGCCTTCATAGGTGCATTGACTGCAGTATCTACTATAGGATATTGCAGCGTAGAGGTTTGCTGGGGTGTCTGTTGATTCTGATTTTGGTTCTGGGGCATTTGGTAGAAAATGTGCCAATATCCTTTCGGTATCTCCAAGGAATTCCTAATCTGACTAGCAGGGATAGGAATGGCTTGACAACACTCCCCTTGTCAGGAATAATGAGTATTCCTTGTTGTCCTACTATTTGAGGTAATTCAGGACCTTGATTTTGACTGAGTTTAACAACACTTCCTTTATCCAGACTGTTTACTGTTTGGACTATTTTAATAGGATATATTGAGTCTCCTGTTTCTCCTGTTTCCCCTTCTCCTTCACGGAGATTACTAGAGTTCCCTTCTTGAGGGGAAATTATGCAGGGATTCTCAATTTCTTGCTCAATTCCCTCTGTCTGACTGTGTATCTCAGCAAAGGCTTCAGATGGTGACTCTGTAGCCTGAAGGGATCTAGTAGGCTGTCTAGAAATGGATTTTCTAAATCCTACTGATGGCTGAGATTCAGTTCTTTTAGGGATTTCGTCAATAAATTTTGTTCGCCCAAGGGTCACCGGTCCCTTAGGTTTTTCAATTTTAGGAGGAATTTTGCTTTTCTTAGTTGGTCTATTCATTCAAGAAAACAAACCTTCATTCCTACCCAAAGAAAGAAGCTTACCTACTTCTGCTGTGAAGCGGGCTGTGAGCAAGTGTGTTTCACACTTGCCCAGTGCGCAGGTTCTTGCCTTCCATCTTTAATACCCAATTCTTCACAAGCAGAAGAAAATCAGCTATGCATCACTCCTTTAAAATGGCATACAATCTCCCCGGCAACGGCGCCAAAATGTCGAGCCATAAAAAGGTATCTTTCAAACACCTAATTAGCTTACATTAATCATCAATCCGGGAGCGACTTTTTATTTCAAGAGTGTACTCTGTCTGAGGTTGCAATTATCTAAGAGTAATCCTGTGAATATGTAGTACAGAATTCTGAATAAAATAATAAACAAATGTTTGTAAAGGAACCTAATTACAAATGGAAATGCTCTGAAACTTTAATTAAATCAAACTGCAAAACATCGATCAGGGATACAGTAGCAATAACTCTTTCCCTTAGAAATCGATGCAAGATAACCAATTTGGGGACTTGGAAGCAATAACCTCTATCCTCTACAGTTGGTGATCTTAAAACAATCGAAATGAAATCAAACTCGAACTACTTGCTGATAAAGATAACTGGAAGGAACTGCAAAGGCTAAAAAGGAACATCAATCTTGTAACTCCTACGCATACACAACAACTGTAACCAAGTTATCTGCTAAAGTAAAGCTATGAATCAGAAATAAGCAAGAACTAGAAATGGAACAAAAATATAATTTGAACAACAATTAGAAACTTAACTAACTTCAATCTATCGCCAGCTAATACTACAGATCAAGATTACAAAGAATCATAAACTAAGAGAATAATAACTTAGAGTCGAATACAGAACAGTAAAGCTTCACAATGATAGCAGAATAAATGAGCAACAGATGTCTTTCTTGAAAAGAGTAAAATAGCAATGCAATTCGTTAATGAATCAACAGTCAATCACCTCTGCAATCAAAATAAACTGTAAACACAACTTCACACAACAGTAAACAAAGGTTAAGAATACAAAAAATAAACTAATTCCACCAGATCCGGGCCCTTAGCACCAGTGAAATACTACTGGGCTACTTCAGATCTTAAGAAATGAAACGAAATGCGTGCTTGATATCAATTAAACATAAAGTATTACAGAGGTTGTTCTCTCAAAACCGAGAGTCAATAAACATGGTATTGCAGAGGAAATGTCTGAATATAAGAGATTTTTCTGACCAACTAACTCCCTGATCACTAAAGGACATTTCTTTATATATCAAATCCTGATGGACAAGATGAGGAATAAAATGAGTTTGAACATCGATCCCTCAGGATCGAAGGATCCTGAGGGATTCACTCCCCTTTATTTAGTTATCAACTTGTCTGATTTGACCGAGGCCGAGCTGTCCCCTGCATTTTCTTGGCAATTCGTTTGGATCTCCTTGCCTTTGGCTGGATGTGGTTCAACGCTGATGGAGCAGCAGTTACATTGATCTCAGACTCACCTTTGGTACAGCTGTTTGCTTCGTCTAATCCCTGTTTTATCAACAAAAATCATCCTTTAGTCATCCTTTTACAATGAATGTAAATCTTTCCAATCCCATCATAATTCTTATAATAAATTACCTTCTCAAGGCAAAAAGGAGTATGTCCATAGTAAAAGAATGAGAAAATATACAGTAATTTCATACCTTTTTCACTGCCCAACAGGGACCAAGAGCTCGAAATAGATATTTAAAACATTTATTTCATTACTGGATTATCCAGGAGATGAGAGAGAATCCTAATATATGGAGCTCACACTAGGGGTGAGAGCATGGGTATGCTCATTGGGAGACATTGTCCTGGTGATAGAAAGACTTCAAGTGGAAAGGTGGATAGCAAAACTATCACCAATCTACCTTTGAGGACGATTTATCATACTATGGCTCGTGTAGTTGTGGTGCAGACATTGCATGAGGATTGAATAACTTGTCGTATTGAAATTTAACTCGTATATATTTCAAAAAATTATTTCATTATTGGATTATCTAGGAGATGAGAGAGAATCCTAATCTATGGATCTCGCACTAGGGGTGAGAGCATAAGTATGCTCATTGGGAGATATTGTCCATGTGATAGAAAGAATTCAAGTGGAAAGATGGATATCAAAACTATCACCAATCTTTCTTTGAGGATGATTTTGCACACTATGGCTTGTGTAGCTGGGGCCTATGCATTGCATGAGGAAATTAAGTCTCAATTTCAATACACTGTAGATTTTATTGCTCCCAATATGTTCAACTAGTGTGAGGGATTATTGGCTAACATGAAAAGCCAACTTACAAAGTGAAAAACAAGACTACTGAAATAATTTGGGTATGGGTCCATATTGGTCACTTTCTTCTTGGAGTGAATGCCATTGTTTCGGTACCAATGACTCAAGGTGTATGATCTAGCCTTGAGAGATCCAAGGCTACTGAGATGGTGTGAGATCATGGCTCACCATGGAGGTGGCTAACAAAGTCATTTCCCAAAAACATTTTTCAGTTGGTTACGCCGTCAGTTGATCGTAGTAAATTACTACGCATATGGTGGTACGGATTTCCGAGGAGATCTATATATTCCCCTTGTGACAGGTGCACAGTGGATTGAATGAATTATCGTATTGAGATTTAACTCATATATTTTGAGATTCAATGACTAAAGAAGTGATTCTTCGAGTATCATTGAGACATTTGAGATAAAGTAGACATTCATCTTCTAGCGAAGTACCGGGAAGCAGTTTGATAGATAGCTTCAAAGAAGGGATTTCACATTCAATTGGAAGTGTAGATTCTAGACCATACACCAGTTGAAATGGTGTGAATCTGGTAGCAGTGTTAGCGGAATTTTGGTAAGCCCACAAAGTCGAGAATATCATGAGGTGTCAATCTCTTTTATGTCTCCCAATGGTTCATTGAATCATTTTTACCAAAAATTTGTTGATGTCTTCGACTTGGCCATTGGCCTATGGATAATATGGAGTGGAGCTATCGTGGTGTATCCCCAGTTGAGCAGCAAACCCTGTCATTATATGATTATGAAAGTGAGAGCCATGGCTAGTGAAAATGGTCTAAGGGACACGGAACCAAGCTATGACATGATTAAAAGGGAATTTAGACACATTTAGACCTTCATTATCATACGTAGACATCGCCTTGACCCATTTTGTAAATAATCTATGGAAATGATAATATAACCATGCTCCCCAGTCGAGTGAGGGTTACAGGTCATGAAATATATGCCCCATTTTGAAAATGGACTAGCAATCACAACTGGGCACAAGGGAGCAGGTGGGGTGAATTATTTTCGAGAATAAATTTGGAAATAATGGAATTTGCGGATGACAAGAATGCAATATTTGAAAATAGATGGGAAAAATTAAAATTTTCAAAGGATTTTCTGAGTGGTAGCATAACCATACATATGGCCACCACGTGCTCCAGAGTGGCAGTCATTAAGGACTTTCTTAGCTTCCTCAATAATTAAGCATCAGTAGAGGACAAGATCAACACCAGTCCAATACAAAGTATCTTCAATGATGCGATATGATTGATATTGGTAACAAATCCGTCTTCTCTTAGAGTGAGACAAATTTGGTTGAAATGTTTGGGTCTAGAGATAAACAATGACGTATCCATACTACAGGTCAAGAGTACTAATTAGAAAGAAGGATTCATCAGGAATTAAATCATCAAAGGGGGTAGGATCAACTGAAGCTGGAAGATTGCATATCAATTCAACAAAGACGAGTGATTTATTAGACTTAGCCGTAGCAAACTCTAAGTCAAACTCCTAGAGAATGACAATCCATTTGAATTATTTTCCCCAAGTAAATGATGAGTAAGAATGTAAGTCATGGGGTTACATTTAGAAATCACAATATTCATAAGAAAGAGAATACAATGGAGGAGGCGCTGAACAACATGAACAACATCTAAGGTGAGTTTTTCTACGTGGGCATAGTGAGTCTCAACGTCAAAGATATTTCAACTGAAGTAGTAAACAACATGTTCATGACCATCTTCATCATCCTGAACCGGCACCATACCAATAGTGCTATTATATGGTATATTGGGATAATGTATGAGCTAGAGTTTGGGAGCATAATGATCTTCATCTATGACCAGATAGAGGAAACAATCACGATGATAATCGAGATGATGAAATAAAGGAGAAATGAAAAGGGTTTTCTTCAAAGAATCGAAATAATTTTGAGAAATCTCATCCCAAATGAATGGGACTCCATTTTTCAATAGACAGGTAAATCCTTTAGCAAGCTCTGCATAATTCAAGATGAATCAACACAAAAAATTGGCTTTCCCCTGCAAGCTTTCAGCTAAATTAAGGAGGGAGGAGGCAGATTGATGATTTCCTCGACTTCGAGAGGATCAATCGGGATGCAATATTTAGAAACCACAAAACCCAAGAGATGACTTGATTTAATGCAAAAGACACATTTATGATGATTCAACCGTATGTTGTAATGTCAGAAGCGAAGGAAGATCGCTCTAAGATTTTCGGGGTAATCTTGACGTTTCGTAGAATGAGCTGGAAGGTTGTCAAGATATGGCTGAGCTATGTGCTTAATATCATGAAAAGCATATAACATAACCCTTTGGAAGGTAGCCCCTACACTTTTAAAACCAAAAGGGAGCTTCTTATAGGAAAAGGTTCCCCAAGGACAAATGAAAGCAGTTTTATGTTGATTAGCAGGAAGAATATTGATTTGGTTGTAGCCAGAAAAAATATCCATGAAAGAGAAAATCTCACTCTCAGCACACTTGTCAATAATTTGATTTATAAAAGGAGTGGGGTAGTTGTCTTTGGGACAAGTCCGATTTATATCATGATAATCAACAAAAACTCGAATGTTCCCTTGCTTTTTTGTAACAGGAAAAATATTAGAGACCCAATCCATCAATGGTATAGGATTGATGAAACTATCCTTGAGAAGTTTTTCGACTTCTCCCTTAATGGAATTTACTCATCTTGGGTGGACAGGATGAAGCCATTAACAAATAGGCTTTGATTCTAGATATGTCAGAATTCCGTGCACCACAATACTAGGGTCTATGCCAGAAATTTCTTCATAAGACCATGAGAAGACATCATGAAATTATTTAAAAAGAGCGGTGTAGATCCTGGCTTCATCGGGAGAACAATATGCAATGATATGGACATTCTAGACAACCCCTGGTTTAACAGAGATGTCCATTGAGATGGTGGTAGAAATGTTACCCATGTTTCCTCCAGACATCATTTCGTGAACTAGAATGGGATGCTGAAGTGGGCCAATCAATTCAGATGAAACACGGGTTTCCATACAAGTAGATATTTCACCCAAGCTTGGGAGAAACGAGGAATGATGATGACCATCCTCCCAAGGGGTTTCTTCAAGAAACATAGCTTCCAAGATACTCTCGTGAGTGGGAAATATCTCATTCAAGGGATCAACTGAATCCCAAGAACCAAACGAGGGAGATTGCGAATACGTGTCCAAAGATGAAACTCATTTATCGTTGGCTTCGAAAGTAGCCCCAAAAGCTATAATAATGCTTTGATATAGTTGTTTTGCAGGGTTGAGGGGCATAACATCACCAAAAGTTTCAATCTGGTTGGGACTAGGAACAATCCATGGATCGTGACCCGATGATATTATGTTTACAAAGGAGACATCAGGAGGCAGGAGCAGGAAAACTCCCATCAAGGACGAGTCTTTCAAAACACCCTGGCCAACACTCTCATAAGGAGTAGAGGTATTACCAATGTATGGGGCATTTCCAGTTTAAGAATCTGGGGAAAAGAAAGTAAGTTGATTGACTGTGACTATCTTCCCCTGATGAGGAAATTGGAGAATGCGGAAAAGGGTAGAGACCACACAAATAATCACATGGGTCCAACTACGTCTAAGAAGAAGGTTTGTAATTAAGGTTTGAATGTACTTCCTCCACTTCGAGTTTCACCTTTTTACCCTCCAACTGAATTTTCAAGGACTTTATAATACCATATGGCCAAGAGACTCTGTTGTCGAAAGCTTCTTGAGTGTTAGGGGACTGACTTAAGGTAGGAGAGCTGATGGCTTTCCAACATGCAATAGACATGATGAAAGTGGATGCATATTCATCAAAAATAATCTGATGAATGGTTTTACCCATCAAAATGACTTGGATAAGGAAAGATACTTATGATGGGATCTAAGCAACATGATTCTTGAGATCAAATGTAATAATATTTGAATCCGCAGGATCAATACCTCCGATAGGAAACAATATAACCTTCTATTTTGATAGGCACGACTGAAGGAATTCCAAGGATGACATCACCGAAAATGCTTGAGCTAGATCCTCTATGATTTTATAGTGCTAGGTAGCTCACGTGTTCAGATTGTAAGATGATTTCAAAAGAACACCCTTTGGAGGTGGTTGGACAATGGAATCAATATTAGGTCTCTCAATATGGAGAGGGCTATAACTAGGAGTAGAAGAAGTAGGAATATATAAAAAATCCTTTTCCATGAGATCTTTCGAAGGATTCGGGTACTCTTTAGATAAGGTGGAAACATATATATGTTCTGTACTAGCCATAAGGACATGGGAGCTTTTGGATGCAAAAGGCTGGGGTTGATCTATCATTTGCGTTTTTTGAGAAGGAAATGGTTCTTTCAAGAAAACCGAGGTCCTGGGTGTGCCCTTCAGAAGACGAGAGACTTCAGCACACCAAGGAAAATTCTTGGTGTAATGATCCTCATCACATATCAAGCAAGGATAATTGGGATTACACTTGGAAGAATTGTCAGCATATGACTTAGCGAAATCCTTTTTGGGTGCATCATATTTGGCTTTACCTTTCCCCATATTTTTAACTTTTGAGGACTTGTCTACTGCAGTAGATTGAAAATCATGAACCTCAGAGGTTTTACAAGGATTCTTCGAATTGTTCGAAGGAGAGGAGGGAGTAGAGGCAGAAGTAGACTTAGAATTCGAAGAAGCCTTCGGTGTATTGTTATCAGTATGGGCCGTTGTCCCAATGACACTGTCAACATGAGGTGTAATATGAGATTTGGATGATTCTAGATTGGTTGAAGGATGCTGTGTACCAGGTAAAAGCTCATATAAAGTTCCATATTAAGAATAGACCATATCTAGATAATGAGCATGGGCGATGACTTCCTCTTTCGTCATAGAACCACACATACTGAGATATTTGGCGATTTTAGGAACAAAATATTTTGCGAATCGCTCAGTCAACAATTGATCAAGGATTTTGAATTTAATGAGATGGTGCCTACACCTCCATTCATGTATATGGCCTGAAATATGTGTAGCAGTTGACTGCTTTAAAGATGTCAAGATATGGATGCTGGTCTCATAACGGACATGAAACTGGAAATGGGTGAGAAAGGCCATAGCCAAGGTATTGAAATGGTAGAAGTTACCGCGAGGAAGTTCATTTTTCAATCTACCACTTGGCAGCAACACTCATCAAAGTGCACTGGAAAAGACACAAACAAATTGAATCACCAACCAAAGAGTTGGTAGAGCACGATAAATGGTACATCATGACATGGGCTTGGGGGTCTTCCCTAGATTTTCCTTCAAACTTTGGACAATATTCGGTAATTTTAGTTGGTACTCGAGGCAAATGCAACATGTGTTGGATGGGGTCATTTGTCAATTTAGACAAACCCGATAGTTCCAACGTATCCAGGAATGGAAACAGAGGATGATGAGGAGAAAATTGACTTTGGAAGTTTCCCACTTGTGTGTTCCAACCTTGTTGGTATGTGTTCTACCCCCATGAGGGCCGATTTTGACCATATCGCCCAAATTTTTCCCACTGTTGTTCATAAGGTATATATGGTTGATAGGGAGCTTGTTGTGGCTGGGGTTTCTAATAGGTACATTGTTGTAGCGGTTTCCGAATGTACGGTCCTTGTTGGGGTTGTTCATATGACCCCTACTAAATATAAGCACCCTGTTTGGGCTGTTGATATGACCCCTATTGGATATAGGCTCCTTACTGGGGTTGTTGGAACTAACCTTGGGGTAGTTGCTGGTATTGGACACCAAGTTGATTGGGGTAAGTTCCAGTTTGACCTAGAAGGTTCAGAACATATTGGATTTGAGGACCAAAATGAGTATTTATCGCAACAACACCCAATGGATTTTGTGGTTTCTGGAAATATGGATGTGAAACATTTGGTCGCTAAAAATACTGACATTGTACATTTGGTTGCTAAACATACTGATATTGTACATTTAGTTGCTGCACAAGGGGTTTCTGAACATGAGGGTATTGAACATGGGGTAGCTGATAAACAAGTTGAGGTGAAGTAGGCTGACGACTTGGTAGAGAGGTCCATATGACAACACTTGTTGGCTGTGAAAGCAGAGTTCCATTAAGACTAGCAGTAGGTTGTCCCGTCCTTGAGGAAGTTCCATAGTTTAGATTTCCCCCACCCAAAGAGGGAGGTACATATAAAGGATGCGATTTCCCCCAAATCATAGAAGAAAACATATATTTTCCACTCAAAGGTGGACTTGCAGTGATCATGGATAATGACAAGGGAGTGGATGATCATAGTGAAATGATCATTTGACCTACAGAAAATGTACGTTGTGAAACGACAACCACATTTGAAACAAATGGTCCATAAGATGGGAAAACGCCCATTGACCAAACGAGATGGTGAAACAAGGATTGAGCCCCAGAAGCTCCCGAAACAAGGTTTTCGAGAGAAGTATACATGGGTGGAAGTGTAGACGTGACTTGACTAGAGGGAATAATCATCCCACTTCCTTCATCATGAGGAGTGGGGACATATGGAAAACCTTCCAGAGGGAACATATATGTGATGTCAACTTATGGGATATGGCATGTGATGGGCCTCTAAATTAGACATAAATTAAGGCCCATATAACCTTTCTTAGGCACATAAAGGCTATATTAAATCTCTCTTTTTACACTTAATAATATTTTTTAAGCTTTAATCTGTTCATTAGGAAGGTTTAGATATAATTGTATATTTGCCTAATAATATTTATTTTTGAAGGATATTGTGATAATATTAGCCAGATTATGAATATTTGGAGGAGTTAATTTAGGGACTTTCTCCCTATTACTGGAGGATCATGATTGGAGAATAAATTAACAAAATATCATGAAATTATTGAGAGAACTCGGATGATGGAGAAAATCTAGGAATGTGTTCCCTGTCATTTACTGCAAACTCCTAGTGTTGGGAAGAAGATCCAAAATTTGAGGTATTTTGGAGGGGAAAGTTCCCTCCTTTAAAGCATAATGCTTCCTCATAATTTTGTATAAGTACCAATTCGAATTGGCATCTAGGGGCGTGTATTGCCTAGCCTTATTGTGGAGAAAAATTGTGGTTTAGTAGCTCCAATTTCTTTTCTTGCAGGGATGTACTTGGACTGATTCAGTAATGATGTTTGGTGCCATTTTTAGCTTCTAAGTCTTGGTTTCTTCCATAGGACTTTGAGTCCTCCTTGGGCTTGGCCATTCGAGGAGCCTCAGAGACGTCTTGCACATTTTCTTTATGTTCTTTTCACTTCTTATTCACATGCATCTCTCATTTATATTTTGCATATTTTTGTATTTATTATGGTTTATTTTCTTGTTGTAGGATTGAGTTAAATGATTGAATTGAGTTCTTTTGTAGGTTGTTTACAGATTTGGTTACTAGTTCACGAATATAAGATTTCTAGAAATGCCTTATAGCGAAATAGTAGTAAATTTCTGCTATTTTTTTAGAATGGGTTAGTGAGCTTTGCTTGAATTGGTTCAACTTGGATTAGTTCATAATAATTTTAAATTTAATAAGTAAATTCACCCCATTTAATTTTCACTTGAGTAGGTTATCCATTTGATAGATTGACTAGCTCACAAGTTCTTGAATTTTCAGATTTTAGAGTAGTAAATTTATGTTATTTTTTAGCATGAGTGAACAGGGTTATTTTGGAGTGATTACACTTGTAGTGGAGACGTAAGACATCATACTTAATAAAAAAAATTTCCCATCCCATTTTCATTTTATTTACTTAGTCATTCGGTAATTTTTCTCCAAAACAAAACTTCTTGTAGAAAAAAAATCTTCCTGTAGCTCTCTTGTAGCACGTGTAAACTCGACCAATTTTCCTCCCAAAGATTGTATTTTGTCTCTTTGGCTTGAATAATGACCCCTAGGATCTAAATACACGACCGAGGAAGAAAAAAAGGACACTTAGGACATGAATTTTTGCAAAGTAGATTAGGCCTATTTATTTGAATTCATGCTCTTAGGATTTCATTCAAAAATTGTTGTTCTTGCATAGGATTATTTTCTTTTCAAATCAAAAATTCCATTTCTGCAATTAGTATAGGATTTTATTTCGTGACATTCACTGGATTACATCATATCAACAAAATAAGGACACATTGTTGGCATCACATATAGTTCCGATACCTCTTAAGTTTGTATGAACCCCGGGTTGATAATTAAAGTTTGTAGCATTGGGAGTTGCAACATTCTTGTTGCAATACTAAGGCTCATCACTGTTTCGTGCCGTTTCCGGGGAGGTGTAAAAGTTTTCCTTGTTTTATTCCTTAGTTTATTTGTTTATTTTCTTTCTTTAAAAAAAAATTGCATTAGGTGGTGAGCCCTGGTATTGCACCAAGAGTGCTGCAACTCCCAGGGGCTGCCCTACTTTACTTTATCAACCCGGAGCTCGTACAAAATTTGAGGTGACAGTGCTATATACATAGCAGATGCATTCTGTTCATGTCATCCTCTTCTGATTTACAAAAGGGTGATATGTCTTAAATTATGAGAACAACTAGAAAATAAATTGCTGGAAGGAAATGACAGAAAGGAAACTAAACTAAATTGATGGAAAGAAATGAAAAGACTGAAGATAATTGAATTTGCAGAAAAAAAATAGCAGAAAGGAAAAAAATTCTAAACCACACTTAACTTGTCCAAACAGATAAATGCACTCTATTTATCCTATGATCTATCTACCATGCTGTTATCCATGTAACTAAACTATCCATCACTTAATTCTAACTAAAAAGAGTTAATTTACAACTTGGAGGAAAAAAAGGGGCTAAAAGAGGCTAATGGGGGGTTTAACATGTGAAACGAGGTTTGGAAGCGGAGAGAGGGGGTTAAACCCGTAGAAAATTTTATTATAATGTGAGAAATGACTTTGGAGCAGAAAGAACTCAAAAATGCGATGGCGGAGTACGATGGAGGACAAAAGCCATGATGTGCGATGTCGCAATCACAAATTTGCAAGCTTAAATGGATAACAGTAAGGACTTAACGGAATAAACTAAATTGTGTGAAGTGGGAAGTGCGACGAGTGATGTGGCGGGTCATGAATCACAATATCGCAAGTTTAAATGGGTAGCAGTAAGGACTTAACGGAATGAACTAAATTGTGCGAAGTACAATTTGCGATGTGGTAAAGGTTGTGGGTTGCGATCTGCAATGTGGTAAGTTTTGTGGGATGCGATTTGCGATACGATAAGATCTGTGGGATGTGATTTGCGATGGGGATGACGTGGTGGTGAAAAGAAAAAGGGAAAATTTGCGATGTGATTTGTGATAGGATAAAAATTGTGGGATGCGATTTGCGATAGGATAAAATCTTTGGGATGCAATTTGTGATGGGGATGATATGGTGGTGAAAAGAAAAAGGAAAAAAGTTGCGATTTGTGATATGCGATGTCGCAATATCGCAATCGCAAGAATGAGCAGTAAGCGTTAAGGCAAAATGTGAAAGGTGCGAAGTGGGATTTGCGATTTCATAATATCGTAATCGCAAAGAACAAGTGGTGAGTGTTAAAGGTAAAAGAAAAATGTTGTGATTTGTGATATGTGACATCACATATTGCAAATTGCAACTTTTTCCTTTTTATTTTCATCGCCACATAATCCCCATCGCAAATCGCATCCCTCAGTTCTTGTTGAGATTCAACAAGATGATGAAGCTTAGTGAAAATCAGTCACCTTCACTAAGAGGGACCGTAGGCTATTTTTAGGTGTAAGTCTATTTTTAGACTATTTCTATTTTTAGAAATGGTGATCATATTTCAGAAGTTGCAAGATGCTATTTGTGGATGGTTGTTCAAGTTGGAAAAATTGATGAAATTCTATTTTTAGAATATTGGGTGAAGTCTATTTATAGATCATCGATCTAAAAATAGATGTGTCAATTATTATTAGCTCTTAATAATAATCAGACTCTAAATATCAACTTATTCTCTTGGAGAACTTTATTTCAGTGAATAGATTTGGCAAATTAGTGGGCTAAAGGAATTACACAATTCCTAGGGTTTACTGGTGGTTCATGCATGGAGGACTCAGTTAGAACTAAAGTGGCAAAGTTATGACAGAGTTGGAAGAGTATTTCATGGAGTTGTTATTCAGTTTAACTCAGTTAATGGATTTAAACTTAGTTGAGCTAGTTGTATCTAGTCTAACTGAATGATACACTAGTGAGAGTGGAGTGAATTAATTAGTTAATTAATTCACAAATAATAACTCATTAATCAATTGAACAAATACAACAGTTAACTACAGTGCATGTCATTTCCAGTGGAGACCGAGTGGAGAGATAGGTGAAAGGGTAAGATGGACTATGCGTTGTGACTATAGTGATGCATTGATTGCATCACACACACATTGGAGTTTCCAATGGGGATTGCGTAGTCAAGGAAAGGCTAGTTCGAATTCATTCAGGGGTCTTCTTCAGCAGGGATTGCGCAGTGGAGGCAGGCTATCAGGTGGCAAGAAATCAGTGCATGGATTTGCAGATTTCTTCATGTTAGTGTGTGACGATTGATTGTACTGAGAGCTTGATGTACTAAGCTTTGTATGAGATTATTACATGATCTCCATGATACATAATATATGATATTTGGGGTTTTTAGCTTAAGGATTTCTTGTTAAAAAACTGTGTTATGTGCGATTATTTTTATTGCTTCATGTGTTTGCAATTGAGTTTTTAAATTTCCACAAAAGATTAACAGTGGAAGGATTATGTATTTAGAAAGAAGATAAATATTGTTAGATCAGGAGAATTTGGATATATACATGCATATGTTATATAATTTCTACATGGTATCAGAGCAGTGTTAATTCTTAAAGATCGCAATTGTGAAGAATTGTTGAGTTTGTGCTGGTGGACAATTTGAATTTGCTGCAGAAATTCTTGGTGCGACAATTGAGTATACATTGAAATGTATTTAAATGGGTTGTGATTGGAGTATGTCCTTGATGGCAGCTTGAATTACATAGCCTAGAAGGATAGGATGGAGGCGGTGCTGGAAGATAATGGATTGAAGGAGTTCATCGATAGCGATGTTCCTAAGTCGAATTCTAGCGACGCTGCATTACCTGCAGCATGGAAAAAGAAGGTAGCAAAGACAAGAAGAATTCTATTGGAAGGTGTGAAGGACCATATTGTGTCCAGGCTTCACCGAAAAGCCACTCGATTTTCAATGTGGAAAGCTTTGACAGATTTGTTCCAAAGCAGCAGCACCCAGAGGAAGTTGGCGCTGAAAGATAAGCTCAGAAAAATAAAAATGGAGAAGGGCGACAGTATTCCAAAATATCTCACGAAGTTTGTCCACTGTAGAGATGAAATGGGAAGTGTGGGGATTATTGTTGATGATGAAGACTTGGTGAGCTTGGCTCTCCTTGTGCTTTTGAAGAGTTGGCATAGCTATGAAGACTCTGTCAATGGACAGGAGAAACTGCTGGGATGGGAGCAACTTTGGTCGGATCTTGTGCAGGAGGAGATAAGGTGAAGTAACAGGGATGGATCTTCATCGAAGAATGAAGATGAAGAGAATTGCGCTTTGGCTGCCAAAGCAAGGAAATGGAAGGGGAAGAAATCTCATCCAAAATCCGAAGCTAAAGGTAAGAAGCAGGATTTGTCCAAGGTGAAGTGTTTTCAATATCATGAACATGGGCGTTTCGCCACTAACTTCCCACAGAAAAAGAAGAACAAGAAAGCTGCTGGAGCTGCAGCTGGTGAGTTCTTAGCCTCGCAATTTGAACTTAATTTCTCTTTGATCACATGCTTGGTTTTAAGCTCAATGGGATCGATGTGGTATCTTGATAGTGGTGCGTCTTTCCATATGATGGGAGACAAGGAGTTGTTTAGTGACTTGGAGGAGAAGGATCTCCAAATGCATATAGAGATGGGAGATGATGGTCCATACAGTGTGACCGAAATTGGTACCATTAACTTTGAGAGGGATTCAGGTAATCCATTTCTGTTGAAATATGTTATGCATGTTCCAGGGCTGAAGAAGAACTTGGTCTCGGTTGCAATGTTGGAAGACAGAGGTTATGACGTTGCTTTCAACGAGGGAAAAGCTTTCTTGAAAAATAGAACAATGAGTCAAACCAAGAGGATAGGGATTCGAGTTAAGAATCTCTACAAGCTAGAGGTAGATGGCTGCGCTGCAATATGGGCAAAGTAGAAGAAGTGGTGAGCTGGGATGAGGGAGAATTATGGCACAGGAGATTGGGCCATCTTTACCATGGCGCTTTGAAGATTTTGCAGCAGATTTCTACTAGACTTCCCAAGGGTACTCTTACGCAGTCAGATCAGTGAAAGGGATGTACTATGGGTAAGTTTGTGAAGACCACCTTTCATGAGAAGGAGAACCGTGCTTCGGTGATCCTGGAGAGAATTCACACAAACGTGTGTGGACCTTTCTCGGTTGCTTCAACAACAAAACAAAGGTATTATGTTATATTTTTTGATGACTATTCTTGTAGATTCTGAATCTTCTTCATGCAGAAGAAGAGCAAAACATTCTCAAATTTCTATTATTTTAAAGAATTGGTGGAGAAGGAGTCGGGGAAGCAAGTGAAAGTTCTACGAAGCGATAATGGTGGTGAATATATCTCGAATGAATTCAAAGAATTCTATGGAAAAGAAGGAATTCAAAGAGAACTCATAACACCTCATAACCCACAACAGAATGGGGTCATGAAAAGGAAGAAAAGAAAAATCGTGGGTGCTGTACGAGCTATGCTGCATGACTAGGGCCTACCAATGAACTTGTGGGCGAAAGCATGCAACATTGTGGTTTACGTGCAAAACCGTTGTCCTCATAGAGTAATTGGTATGAGTACACCTGAAGAATATTTTACTGGTAAGAAGCCTGATATTTCTCATTTGAATATTTTTGGCTCAATTGTTTACATTCATGTGACAAAGGACGCTAGGAAGAAGCTGGAGCCGACTGTAGAATTTGGGATATTTGTGGGGTACACAAAAACACCCCATAATTATCGTGTGTATTTTCCAAATAGTCAGATGAATGTGGTGTGATGGGATATAAAATTCAATGAGGTGAAAGCCATGAATTTGTTGCTTGAGAGGGAGCTACACTTGCATGCAGAGGAGCAACTTCTTGTTCCCAAAGATGAGCCTCTAGATGTGGATCAGCCACAGGAGGAGATTCATGGAGTGGAGGAGTCCACTCATATAGAACCAAACATCAGACAAGGCATAAAGCGTACCACAGAAGCTGAGAGACTAAAGCTTGATGCAGCATAGAATGTAGGAGTCCCTACATCACAACGCAGATAGAGACATTCACTTGACTGATTTATTGGATACATGGCTCTTATGAGCAAGTGTATTGTGACATGGGTAGATGCCATGGTGGAGGAGTATGAATCCATTGTCAGAAACAGTGCTTGGGAGATTGTTCTGAGGCCGGTGGGTAAATTAGTTGTAGGATCAAGATGGATCTACAAGGTAAAGCAAGCTGCTGATGGGAGCGTCGAGAAGTATAAGGCAAGATTTGTTGCCCAGGGCTTCTCACAGATCGAGGGGATTTATTGTTAATAAAACTTTGCACCTGTCACACTGTATTCTTTCATAAGGACCATCCTTTCTCTCTCAGCGTAGATGGGTTGGCACATTCATCGGATGGATGTGAAGACTGCGTTCCTTAATGGGATCATTGAGGAAGAGGTTTACATTGAGCAGCATGAAGGATTTGAGATCTTTAGCAGCGAGTCGCATGTGTGAAGACTCAAAAGAGAACTGTATGGGCTGAAATAAGCACCACGTGCTTGGTACACTCAGATCGACAATTATGTCACTGGACTTGGCTTCACCAAGAGTGAGGCGGATGCAAACTTATACCAGATTGTGGTGGAGGGTAAGATTTTAATAATTTTTCTTTATGTTGATGATTTACTACTAACAGGTGATGAGCAGTTGATACACTCATGCAAGGCAGATCTTGCAAAGGAATTTAAGATGAAGGATTTGGGCATCCTTCATTATTTCCTTGGATTGGAAATATGGCAGCAGGAAGGTGAACTGTTTGTGTCTCAAGGAAAGTATGCCCGAGAGATACTGGAGAAGTTTCACATGTAAGGCTGCAAGCCTATTGATACTCCTCTTCCAGGAAATTGGAGGAAAGAGGATGCTACATCAGTAGAGGTAGTGGATGCCACTGTTTATCGACAATTGGTGGGTTCACTCATGTATTTAGTTAATACAAGACTAGACATATGCTATGCGATGAACCAACTTTCACAAGCGATGGTTAAGCCTACCAAGCTCTTTTGGAAGGTAGGAAAGCATGTCCTAAGATATCTCAGGGGCACATATGAGTATGGTTTATGGTACATACAAAAGGATGAGTTGAAATTGCATGGCTTCATGGATGTAGATTGGGCAGGTAGCCCAATGGATAGAAAGAGCACATCAGGAGGGATTTTCAGTATTGTATTTACAGCAGTTTCTTGGTACAACAGGAAACAAATATCCATGGCACTCAGTTCAGTGGAAGAAGAATACATGGTAGCAAGTCAAGCTGCATGTGAGGCTATCTGGATGAGGAAGATCCTGGTTGATTTGTTCGGTTCACATTTAGATCCTATAGTGATACATTGTGATAATCAGAGTTGCATTAAACTCTCGATTAATCCTATGTTTCATGATATATCTAAACATATTGATATCCGATATCATCATATCAGAGATTGTGTGCAGCTGAAGATCATGTTGCTTCAGTACATTCCTACGGAAGATTAGGATGCAGATATTTTGACGAAGGCGCTCACCTGGAGCGAATTCGAATACCATAGAGGTAAGATCGGGGTGAAGGATCATTCACATCTTGTTGAGATTCAAAAAGATGATGAAGCTTAGTGAAAATCAATCACCTTCACTAAGTGGGCCCGCAGGCTATTTTTAGGTGTAAGTCTATTTTTAAACTATGTCTATTTTTAGACATGGTGATCATATTTCAGAAGTTGCAGGATGCTATTTGTGGATGATTGGTCAAGTTGGAAAAATAGATGAAATTATATTTTTAGAATATTGGGCGAAGTATATTTATAGATTGTCGATCTAAAAATAGATGTGTCGATTATTATTAGCCCTTAATAATAATCAGACTCTAAATATCAACTTATTCTCTTGGAGCACTTTATTTCAGTGAACAGATTTGGAAAATCAGTGGGCTAAAGGAATTACACAATTGCCAGGGTTTACTGGTGGTTCATGCATAGAGGACTCAGTTAGAACTGAAGTGGAAAATTTATGACAGAGTTAGAAGAGTAGTTCATGGAGTTGTTATTCAGTTTAACTCAGTTAATGGAGTTAAAATCGGTTGATCTAGTTGTATCTAGTCTAACTGAATGATACACTAGTGAGAGTAGAGTGAATTAATTAGTTAATTAATTCACAAATAATAACTCATTAATCAACTGAACAAATACAAAAGTTAACTATAGTGCATGTCAGTTCCAGTGGAGACCTAGTGGAGAGATAGGTGAAAGGGTAAGATGGACTATCCGTTGTGACTATAGTGATGCATTGATTGCATCACACACACATTGGAGTTGCCAATGAGGATTGCACAGTCTTTTATCACTCTAGTAATTCTCAAGTTGTGTGATTTTCGTTTTTAGTCAAAGAATTCTAGAGGTAACCACAAACCTACTTCAAACTCTAGGATCTAGCCTTCCTAGGGTTCAGAGAGGGCTCTCTCTTTAAAGTTTAACTTTTTTGTAATTTGTGAATATTAGGCTAGTTATGAAAGTGCAAATTTAGTTTTGTTATGATAAATTTGGTGGGAAAAATCACTTGAAAGGATAGATAATGGGAAATATATTTTTCCATTGGGCTATGGAGTCAAAATCAAGCAACAGGACTAGGATCAAGGGAAAAAAGGTCAAATGTCTTCAGGGAAAGATAGATAACCCTTGGAGATCTTAGAAAGTTGTTTTTGTGAGGTGGTATGATCAGGATAAAAGGCACTTAAGAATCCTTAAATCAGGAAAAAGAAGTAGTAGGAAGAGGTCAAACGAGAGAGGGATCAATTAAGGGTTCCCCACACTGGAAATAAGAGGAAAACATATAAATGATAACTAGTTAAAAATAGGGTGCTCTTAACAAATCCTATAGTAATATTCCTAGTTATACATTCATATTTATCATAAACATAAATGGATGCATGTAACAAAGAAAAGAAACAATGACAAGTGAAGAAAATACTTCACTCCAAATAGCTCATCATGGGAATCCTGAAGTATGATGCCAATTTGCTTTGATCCAACCTACTACTCGAAGTTTTGACACACAAAAGATTTAAAGTCCAAGAATAAATGACTATAACAATCCCAACAATTTTATTCCACACAAAATACTTCTAAAGATGAAGTATTTATACAAAATGTTTTACAAAATATCCTAGAAGACTTCTAGGAATTATCTTAGGAAAATAAAATATCTTTACAATAAAACTAGAGATAGCTGCTTAACAAATCAGCAAGATGTCCTATTTTATCCATAAGAAACATAAAATTTTTTGAGGATAAAGTAGCTGGCTGCCTTGGTGTCCTCCTTGCTGGCTTTTAGATATTTTTTGAATCTGATCTGCGTTGTCTGATACTCTTTATCGGATATTCTTTATTCACTGATACTATTTAACTAATACTCCTTAACCCTTAGTCAAAAAGTGTTTACTGCTATAAATAAAATCTGTTTTGACTATAATTTAGAAAACAATTTTTTTTTTCTTTTCACCTACTTGGATTTTATCCTTCATAACAAATCAGTAAGTGACTGCCAATCCTCATTTTTAGGAATTTGAATATTCTTTAATTTCCTAAAATTCTCATCAGCTTATGTATATCTAGCAAAGGTTGGTTTGATGACAAACAAGCATTTGATCTCATATTGTAAGTAAAATAAATCTTCAAAACTTTTCAGTAACACTTTTCCTATGGGGATGCCTTGACCTGTTGGCTTATTTAACTGTTCCTTGGAAAATACTCTTATTTTCTTATCATAGTCAGTTTGAGGCATCAATTTATGATTAATAACCATGATATCAAGAAGTCATTTTTGCCTCAAATTTGTTAACTTAACCATGAACCTGGTTATGGCAGTATTCATGTCTTCACATTTTTCTTCAAGTTGCCTCATCAAATTTCTCTTTGTTGTGACTTTCCTAATTTATAGGATAGTTGCAGTTCTGTTTGTTATTTTGAGCTCTTCCAACTCATGTCCATTCTTTCTATTAAGGAAATTGATTAACCTTACAACTTGATTTGGTTTTTCAGCCAAATCAGTTTCAGTATTTTGAATTTCTGCTTGGGCTGCTAATAATAACTCTCTTTGCTAAAAAATTACCTAAATTGAAGGCCATACATCATCGATGGCTTCAATGATATTATTCCAAAGGTAATTTTTGATGTATGATATCTAATCTTTGAGAGTTAATTATTTTTGCAACTTTTTTAACTCTTCACTCAATCTGCTGTCATTTTGTTCATGTATCTTAGCATTCACCTGAGCTGATTTATTTGACTTTTCAAGATTTTCAACCATTTTTGTCAATCTGTTAATCTCTTTTGTCTTTAAATACATCTCTTCCATTTCTTTCACTATCTTGCTGGCATCATCTATAGGCTGTACTACTGTGGTAGATGATTCAGTGGCTAATGTAGTGGAAGAAGTCACTAGCACCGCAATAGCTAGAGGTTCTTTGGGTGCTAACGTTTCTCCTAAATTTGAAGGAACTGCTGCAGTGATAACTGGGATGACTGTAGGAATCAATGGTTCTTTTACTGTCTCCTTTTATTGAACAAGTTTTTCCATCTGTATTTCAATTTCCTTAACCTGGGTTGTCAATTGAAGAATTAAACTCATCATTTCATCTTTTTCCTTCCGTTCCTCTATGACTTCATTTTTTTGAGGATGCTCACTTTGAGGAAGTTTGAGTTGTTTCCTCAAGCCTACTATATCCTCATTTTTATTTTTCACCAATGCTTCTGCTGCTTTGATGTTATTAGGATCATATCTTACCTGCAATACTAGTTCTTCTAAGGCTTTTATCCCGATATCTTTGGCATATAATGATGATTTTTTCATCTTCATTTGATATTGCATATTGGAGATGGTATTTTGTAACTTTTGAGCACTCATAGCTTTTGTTGTAACTGTTGAATATAACATCTATGAGATTTTCCTGTGAAAATCTATTTGATCTAATTCATGGATACTGTCTGTGGCTACTTCTAGATCAACTTTCTTATAGTCAACAACTGTCTTTGGAACTGATACTGTGGGCTGTAATACTGACATAATAAATTTTTTACTTGAGTAATCAAATGCTGATAGGAATATGTTTTGATTACCTGGATTTTGTTTCAAGAAATGAGAGTAAATTTCAGTTTTGATTTCCTCATTCTTCAGTTTAATTTGCTTATATTTCTCCTTAATATCCAAATCCTTTTTCTCAGTTGCCTCTGAGGAATAAGCTTCCATGCTTTGCTATCTTTCCATTAACTGTGTGTCTTCATTATTGAGTTGTTCTTCATTCTGATTTGGCTCATTGATAATTACAGTAGCTACATTTGTCTCTGGAAAATCTGTGTTGGTATTTAAAGGCCCTATTTATTCCACATCTATTGTCACTTTTCCTTTACTTGCTGTATCTAATTTAAGCCTTTTGTTATAAATGATCTTGAACTTTGTTTATGTTGTAGTCTCTGCCACATAGGCTCCTTCTTCCCTTATTCTTTTGGTGGACTTCACTGGTTGATTTGCAGTCTCTAAGGTATGCCTAGTATTACCTTTGTTTACTGCATCTATTAATGTGTTTTCAATCCATTCAAGATGATTGGAAAAATTTTCTATTTCTGGTTTAGCTTCATAGATAAAGGGTGTTAATTTTCATTTTACCTTAGCTTGCTCAAGATCCCTTGTGGATCATAGTTCCAAGGGAAAATCTCTTCAAATTTATATTCCAATAACTGATTTGTTGCTTCTTTTTATGCATCCCTATGATTGCATATGAATGGCCCAATTTGATTTTTGAGTTTGAATTGGGTCTTCTTCTTAGCTTCCATGAAATTGATTGAATCAGAGTTTAAGATCTGCCTGATATACTCCAAGGCAAAGATCCTCATTGAAGGATGTCTGGGTAACTTGTAAGGTAACAAGTTTGACCCAAAGACTTTGATTTCAGTATATTTCTCATATAAATACCAGTCACCAACCTTACTCTACTCTGATAATTGCAATATCTTCTTCATTTCCTCATTTATTCTAGGCTGCTCTGTCTTTGTCAACATGGTGATCACTGGATGTAAAAATAACTCTGAAAACTTTGAATAACTAAAATCTGTACATTCTTTTTTGAGCAATGATGTCCAAAAAATGACAGATAGAGGATTTTCCTCTATGTCAAGTTTGTGAAGAATGATTGGAAAATTATCTAATTGTGAGTACAAAAACATATGGAAAATGTAGGAGGTATATTTGAAAACTCCCTCTATTTTCAAATTTGTCAATTGATAATGAATACTATCAGCAATGAAACTAGCATAATCAAAGATTACTGAAGGTGGTTGACCTGGAGAAAAGGTGGACAAGAATCCCAAGATGGATTCATTAGTGTGTTCATCATTGAAATATCCAAGGATGAAGGAAAGTATGGAAATAACATGTCTTGAACCTTCAGGGAATTTAGCAGTAGAATATGGAGGATTTAACTTGGGAATTTCTACATGCAGAGGCATAAAAGTCTGAAAATCATGAACCTTTTAGGAAAATCTAGGCCAATGTATAGCTTAGTGAGGGCCTCAATAGACAAAGGGATTGCTTGGGGGTCAGGCTGAAGTTGCAACATCTAGTTGATTGACTTTGCAGTGATGGTAAAAAGCACCTCTTTATTGTCATTTACAATAGCTATTTTTTTAGGAATATAGTACTTCTGACACAATCTAATAATCTCCTGACATGGGTGAGTCAATGGGACAACATATTTGGGCAAATGGGGTTCCCAAGTATGAACTTCTTCATGATCATCTAAAGACTTCTCATATCACCAGTTATGGATATCTAACAGGTTGAATTCAACTATGGGATCTGCTATCTTGTAATCAGTATCATCTAGGGGAATGTGTTCAATATCAACAACTAGGGTTGTAATGGATTGGCAACAATAACAGTGTTTGAATTCATGGCAAGGGTAGGTTTAGGTGATTTAGAACCTTCAGGATTTCTTGCACTCTGATTTTTAGGCATTTTTATCTCCTTCTGCAAGTTTAGACAGTTTGTAGAGGCAATTTAGTTTTAGCAGAGGCTTAATTGGGAAAATCTGGCAAAGTATAGGCTTTTCTTGGGTTTTCTGTTCAGTTAGGCTTGCCAAAGAGGTTTGGAGGCTTTATAACTGGTTTGAAACAAAAAAAAGGGTTTTCTGAGTCTCTTAATGGAAATAGGGCTGAAAACTCTTTTAAAAAGGATCACAGAGGGTTTCAGGTACCTGGAGAGGTTTTCTGGCTTATTTCAGGGCTTGAAATAGGCTAATAAATTGTGAAAACTCACCAATTTCTTCAGAAATGGTGCGCAGCAGAGAAACAGGGTTTCTGGGAAAAAATTGCCAGAGTTTGGCCTATATTTGGGACTTTTTGGCAGTTTATATAATCAAAATTTTAAAACTCTGAGACTGTTTGTTCTTTAAAAGGTCTTCAAATTGATTGCAGGTTCGATTTTTTTATAAAAATACTTTTTGTAATGTAGGTATTTGATCTTCATAATGGTTTCTAAGGTTCTGGCTGAGTTGATGGCTTCAGTGAACTGTTTGGAGCACTGCACAGCTCCTCAGCAGTGTTCAAAGGTTGCAGGGCAAATGTTTGTAGTCTTCGGGCATAAAAATGGTAGAAAAGGGCTTAAAACTATGTTTTTGCAGTCGGGGAAAGGTATTGTAGTGGGTTTAAACACACAAGAATGATATTAAATGAATGTATTTTCAAAGGTTTATTATGTATCTTGGTCGTATTAATCTAGCATTGAATGCAGGTCGCATCAGGAGGGAGGAGTGGTTTCAGGATTTCAACGGATCTAAAACTAGTGGTATCGCACGATGTTTTGATGGTAAGTGGTTTTAGACTCAACCCACGCGATCCAGTGATTGAAGGGCACGTGGAGGAGAGAGATTACAGTGAAACCATCCATTTCACGCAGGTTTGATGGTTGGGTGATCGTGCATCTTATCTGCAAGATATCGGATCTGTGCCGTAGGATCTGGGCTTTGAAAGCGAAGGGTTCAGATTGGTTCGGGAGATGCACTGAACTGGGAGGTGGGGTCGGGCTTAGTTATATGCAGTGGAAAAGGACTTTAAGATTTATCAAGTGTGTTTTTAATAAAGTTTTAAGCCTTTAGGCGTTATTAAAATGGGGAGAGGGGTTTATATAACATGTATTTAAAACATTTTTTATGAAATGTTTTAATAATACATATATGGGCGTTGTTATAATATATAGTTTTTCAAACGTTTTGGCATTTGTAAAAACTATAGGGGGCAGGAATATTTCAATAGGGATAAGTTTAGACCAAGGGGTTTGTAGGGTGGGTTTTATTTACGCACATGGGGATATATTACTTTCATATAAATGTAAAATAATGGGTTTTTGGGGGGTTGATTTAAATATAAGGGGATTAATATATATGGGTAGGTGTAGTTTTAGGGATTTACTACAATAAGTGAGATGTTAATATGAATAAAGGGATAGTAAAAGGGGACAAAACACATATTATCTCTAAGTAAAGTATAAAAATAAAGAATTTCTCATCTTTTATATTACTTCAGAAATACTTAGGATAAATGTATTTTGAGGGTTTTATGAATGTTTTTGAAAAGAATGAAGTTAATTATTTTATGGTTACAATTTTACTAAGTAAGAATGTGCCTTTACTTAGGAAAAAGGGGTTTTGATGTATGAATGGAGGGTAAATGCTGATAAATGTGGGTTTAAGGTAGGAATTCAATATTTTTAACTTATCAGTCATCGAGCCTTGTGTCCGGTCCCAACAAAAGTTAGAGAAATGCTTTGAGCCTTTTTGACTGAAAGTTTATAATACTGAATACCAATAGGGGAGGGGAAATTAGTGATTTTTCTCGATGATGTCTTATTTACATGATTGCTCAACTGCTTTCTACCTACCCAACTTTATTTCTAACATTTTTTCTTCATTTTGTAGGTGCATTTAGGCTTGCAACCTTAAAATATTTTTCTTTCAAAGCATAAAACTATCTAGATCTACCTTATTTCATCCGAGGGCTTAGATTAAATTGTTGAGCTCCTCATTATTCTCTACCTATCTACTGATTTTTCAAGTTTAAACTGTTTGACAAATCTTTATTCACTATCTAAAACATGAAATTGAAAACATGAAAAGTTAAGATTAAACTGTTTAACTAATTATGGATTATGACATTTATTGGCACTCTGCACATAATCATTATTCTTGTGGGAAAAATTAAAAGTAGCGGCATTTGTGCTTGCTCACTTTCAGATCTTATTTCTTTTTTTTGGGGGTTTATATTTTTCTAAGTCCTTTGATCTTTCTTTTAGGACTTTTTACCCTCTTTTTGGCCTTTTTATTATTTTTTCATTTTTTCAAAATATGGGAAAACAACTTGTAGAAAGAAAGGTATGTACATATTTACAAAAAAATCAAAGTCAATTCAAAATTTATGAACCCTATTATTATAGGATCCTAATAGTGGCTCCACATGGGGATGACATTTCCTAGTGAAATATCAAGAACTTTGAGACTAGTAGCCTTTAGAATTTGACTGTGATGACCCTGTAAATGTTTTCTGATATCTGCAACTTATTCATACTTATGATATTTACCTCTCAAAGCTTAGGGCCTTCTCTTCGAGCTTCACATTTTTTAGGGAAACATCCAATCCAATCTAAACTCTGCAATGTATATGTACAATGATAAAAGTGAATACAAACTAACTATTTGTTAACTCAGGAGAGTAGTAGTGCTTCAGCATTCTGCCATTTACTGGTCCTTGCAAATCTGTTCCATCCATTTCTTTCAAAAAGAAAGCATTATTACCTCTATATCCATAAATCACATAAGTTCCTTTCCACAAAAAATTAAATTTTCCATGTTTTCCTTTGTCTTCTCTTCTGGAATCTCACTTTAACACTTTATCTCCTATGTAGAAATCATCTTCTTTAGTCTTTTTATCAAAAAATTTCTTCATTTTATCCTGAATGACTTGAGATTTGATATAAGCTTCTTCCCTTGTTTGTTGCAAGTGAATAGTTTGATTGATCCTTCTTTGAATGCCATTTGTTTCCACTTGTAACTCTTGGATAATTTTCATCACTGGTACACCAAGGGAGGATGAAAAAATAACATCCATTCCATAAACAAGCTGGTAAGGGGAAGTACCAATGGATTTTTTAGTAGTAAGTCTATCTGCCCATAAGGCATTGAATAACTTCTTATTCCAAGTCTTTTTATTGTCTTCAAGTAACTTTTTGATGATATTTACAAGGCTCTTGTTTAAGGATTCAACTAGGCCATTACCTTGGGGGTAATATGCAGGAGAATGTCCTAAGGTAATATGGTATTTGTGGCAAAATTCAATCATTTTCTTGGATTTGAATGCCGCTGCATTATCACTAATTATATTTTGGGGGCATCCAAATCTTGAAAGAATGTTGTTTTCTAGGAAGGAAATAATGACAGTATTTGTGGCTTGTCTGGAGGGTATGGCTTCAATCCAATTGGTAAAATAATCAGTGCCTGTCAAAATCCACATATGTTGGCCTGAAGAAGGAGGGTGAATTTTACCAATGAAGTCTAAACCCCATTGTTGAAATGGAATTTGACTTGAAATAGGATTTAAGGGGAGGGGTAATAATTTCTTCTTACCCTAAAAAATTTGGCACTTATGACATGAAGTTACATACTATTTGACATCAGTAAACAAGGTAGGCTAGTAAAAACTAGCTCTCAGGATCTTATCTATTGTATTTTTCCAATATAAGTGTCCTCCACAGTCACCTGCATGAAATTATTCAAGTATTTTGTCAGCTTATTCCTTTAATAAACAATTTAATAAATTCCCACTATGATCTCTCCAAAAAAGTACATTATCTAAGATGCAAAATCTTACTGCCTTTAGTTTTAAGAATATGGCTTTAGTTCTTGACAATCTATAAGGATCTTGTAAGTTTTGTAATACAAATATGATATTTTTATACCAAGGTGAGTCTAAGCAGGCTTCACTGATCATTGGAATTTCCATTTCTTCCTGATCATCTACTTAGGCAATAAAATTTATGTCTAGGGCATTGCAGTTAGATTCAGCTATAAGTCTGGCTAATCCTTGACTTTTGATGAGTTTTATGGGTTTTATATCTATGTCATATTCTAAGATAGTGGCACCCCACTTACCTCTTCTTCCATCAAGACCATCCTGAGTAAGAATGTCTTTTACTACAGAATTTGGGACATAGGTAATGATATGAGAGTAGAGAATATAAACTCTGAAGTCTTTAATGGCCTTAACCAAAGCTAGGGCTTGTTTTTCCATAATGTTGTACTTCAAAGGGGAATCTCTAAGGGTCTTACTGAAAAAATCTATAGGTTGTTCAAATCCTTGGTCATTTTTCTGCATTAAAACTGCAGCAATGGTGTGTTCTGAAGCAAATGAAAAAATTATGAAATCTTTATTAAAGTTAGGACTTATTAGGACTGGAGTTTTGGTTAAGGCTTGTTTGATGGAGTCAAATTATTTTTTAGCCTCTACAGTCCATTTAAGAACTGAATTTTTTTTTAGCATGTTATTTAGTTCTCTAATTATCTCAGTTAAATTAGATATGAATCTTCCTAAAGAATTAATCTTACCTAGAAAGGCTTGTAATTATTTGATGTTTCTTGGTGGAATGATGTTCAGAACTGCTTCTATCCTAGTAGGATCTATCCTGATTCCTTCTTTAGAAATTATGTGTCTAAGTAACTTGCCTTCTTCTAATCCAAATAGACTTTTCTTAGAGTTTAAAGAGATGCCAAATTTCCTACACTTAATAAAAACTTGTCTCAAATGATCCAACTGTTCATTATCTATTTTGGAAAACACAATAATGTCATCTAAGTAAATTACTAAGAAATCATGTATTTCCTTTGCAAAAGATATGTCCATATCCCTTTGAAAGGTTGCCCCTGTATTCATTAGACCAAAAGGCATTTTCACATACATAAAAGTGCCACAAGGAGTAGTAAATGTTGTTTTAGCTTGATCTTCTTTTTGGACTAAGATCTGGTTGTATCCTGAAAAACCATCTAAAAGAGACATCCTAGAAGAGCCAACTACCCTTTGTAATATATGATCCATTTTAGGTAAAGGGTAATTATCTTTCAAGGACACTTTGTACAGATTCCTAAAGTCAACACATAATCTTATCTCTCCTGTTTTCTTCCTTGTTGGAACTAGGTTGGAAGTACAATCAGAATATTTGATTGGCGCAATGATCTATGCATCATACATTCTTTTCACTTCTTTTTCTATCAAAATAAAACAAGGTTAATTCTTTTCAACTTTTGTTTAAATGGTTTTTGATCTTCTTTTATTGGAATTTTATGTTGGATTATGCTGGTGTCATAGGATTTGAGATCCTCATAACTCAAGGCAAAAACATCTTGATATTCTTTTAATAGAGTAATGTATTTTTCTTTCTCTTGTTGAGCTAAAATTTTAGAAACTTTGATTGTTTTGGGTTTTAACTCTGTTCCAATATTGCGTTCTTCTATATCAGATCTAATTGGTTCCATTTTAGGTTTTCTAGCTAAATCATTTGAGTCAAAAAGATCTTCTAAGGGAGTTAAACCTTTAGGTAAGAAATTATCCTTAAGATTCAATATGTCTGATTCATCATCAATAATTTCTTCAATCTCTACTTTCTCTAAGCTATCTATATCATCTTGACTAAATCTAGTTGGTTTATCAAACTTTATTCTATTTACATCTAAGTTATTAAAATCTATTTCAAAATCCAAATCTTGATTTATAGTATAATTTGTATCTATCTTACAATTCTGAAATTCTCCTTTATTGTTCATAAACTTGTAAATATGTCCATCCTGGGAAATTTTTTTCCAATACTTAAGGTTATCTGAAATTATTGGCCTATGTTTGACTTCAGCAGTATATCTGTGATTAGGTTGGAATGGTAAATTGCATGTACTAGCAAAGGTCATAAGACAATGAGCTTATATATTTTGTTTTATAGATATAGAAACAAATTTACATTCCAATAAATCATCAATAAATCTATCACGTTGTCTTCCGTATCTCATTCAGGATTGTAAATAGAATAAACTCCATTTACTTATTTTATGATCAACTATGAATCTCCCATGATTAAAATACTTTTTCCTCCCGAGTTCCTAATGATTTGGAGTCCCAGATGAGGGCTTCATACTCAAGAATATTATTGGTACATTAAAAATTGAGCCTAAAAGCATGGCCTTCGAGATTAGTCTCCATGTTGGTTATCCAAACTCCTGATCCTACTCCTAACTTATTTACTGAGCCATCAAAGTCTAAATGCCATAGAGATTCACGAAAAATATTATCATTATTTGGCGTTTTCTTTTTCTCTACTAGTTTAGTTTGGATTTCATTAGTTTTAGAGTTGCATAGGATAAAAAAATCAAGGTTAGTTGGTGTAGAGTAAATTGGGTAGTTTATAGATCTTTCAGCACTATTGACCATGTATTTCATCAATGTTTCCCTATATAAATCATTTGAGTCAAAAAGATCTTCTAAGGGAGTTAAACATTTAGGTAAGAAATTATCCTTAAGATTCAATATGTCTGATTCATCATCAATAATTTCTTCAATCTCTACTTTCTCTAAGCTATCTATATCATCTTGACTAAATCTAGTTGGTTTATCAAACTTTATTCTATTTACATCTAAGTTATTAAAATCTATTTCAAAATCTAAATCTTGATTTATAGTATAATTTGTATCTATCTTACAATTCTGAAATTCTCCTTTATTGTTCATAAACTTGTAAATATGTCCATCCTGGGAAATTTTTTTCCAATACTTAAGGTTATCTGAAATTATTGGCCTATGTTTGACTTCAGCAGTATATCTGTGATTAGGTTGGAATGGTAAATTGCATGTACTAGCAAAGGTTGCAAGACAATGAGCTTATATATTTTGTTTTATAGGTATAGAAACAAATTTACATTCCAATAAATCATCAGTTAAATCTATCACAGTGTCTCTGTATCTGCTTAGTCTAGGATTGTAAATAGAATAAACTCCATTTACTTATTTTATGATCAACTATGAATCTCCCATGATTAAAATACTTTTTCCTCCTGAGTTCCTAATGATTTGGAGTCCTAGGATGAGGGCTTCATACTCAGCAATATTATTGGTACATTAAAAATTGAGCCTAAAAGCATGGCCTTCTGAGTGATTAGTCTCCATGTTGGTTATCCAAACTCCTGATCCTACTCCTAACTTATTTACTGAGCCATCAAAGTCTAAATTCCATAGAGATTCACGAAAAATATTATCATTATTTGGCGTTTTCTTTTTCTCTACTAGTTCAGTTTGGATTTCATTAGTTTTAGAGTTGCATAGGATAAAAAAATCAAGGTTAGTTGGTGTAGAGTAAATTGGGTAGTTTATAGATCTTTCAGCACTACTGACCATGTATTTCATCAATGTTTCCCTATATAAATCATTTGAGTCAAAAAGATCTTCTAAGGGAGTTAAACCTTTAGGTAAGAAATTATCCTTAAGATTCAATATGTCTGATTGATCATCAATAATTTCTTCAATATCTACTTTCTCTAAGCTATCTATATCATCTTGACTAAATCTAGTTGGTTTATCAAACTTTATTCTATTTACATCTAAGTTATTAAAATCTATTTCAAAATCTAAATCTTGATTTATAGTATAATTTGTATCTATCTTACAATTCTGAAATTCTCCTTTATTGTTCATAAACTTGTAAATATGTCCATCCTGGGAAAAAATTTGCCAATACTTAAGGTTATCTGAAATTATTGGCCTATGTTTGACTTCAGCAGTATATCTGTGATTAGGTTGGAATGGTAAATTGCATGTACTAGCAAAGGTTGCAAGACAATGAGCTTATATATTTTGTTTTATAGGTATAGAAACAAATTTACATTCCAATAAATCACCAGCTAAAATCTACTCACGTTGTCTCTATATCTTCTTAGTCTAGGATTGTAAATAGAATAAAATCCATTTACTTATTTTATGATCAACTATGAATCTCCCATGATTAAAATACTTTTTCCTCCTGAGTTCCTAATGATTTGGAGTCCTAGGATGAGGGCTTCATACTCAGCAATATTATTGGTACATTAAAAATTGAGCCTAAAAGCATGGCCTTCTGAGTGATTAGTCTCCATGTTGGTTATCCAAACTCCTGATCCTACTCCTAACTTATTTACTGAGCCATCAAAGTCTAAATGCCATAGAGATTCACGAAAAATATTATCATTATTTGGCGTTTTCTTTTTCTCTACTAGTTCAGTTTGGATTTCATTAGTTTTAGAGTTGCATAGGATAAAAAAATCAAGGTTAGTTGGTGTAGAGTAAATTGGGTAGTTTATAGATCTTTCAGCACTACTGACCATGTATTTCATCAATGTTTCCCTATATAACTTTTTAGGCTTACCAAAAACTGATATAGTAGCATAAGACATGTCCAATTGTAGATATCCCTGTAACTTTTCTCCCCATGAGCAAGAAAGTAGCATTCCATATTTAGGAGGGATATCAGCTACTAGAATGTCCATTAATATAATCTTACCAGGATATTGAACTAGTGTTACACACAAATCTTTGATTAAACCTAGGCATTTAAATTTACTTGAATCAAACGAAACAAATCTTTGTATGGCCTTGTAATTTCTAGATTGAGAGTTTCCATTATGGCTTTAGGCATTATATTATGGGAATCTCCTGAATCTAGCATGGCATTGTGTAAAATTTGATCATGAATGGTAAGACTGATATAAAATGGAGGAACTGCTCCATGTGCATGTTTTCCATTTACATCTGGGCCAAAAATCAACTCTGGCTGATCATCATTTAGATTTATGGAATCTTCTCCATCATTCATGTTTAATGTTTCAGTTATGGTTGATTTATAAAAGTCATTTTTTACCAATTTAGTCAAAGGAATTGGTATTTTAAGCTTTGTAATTTCTGATTGTATGTTGAATGTAGGTCGAGTTTTACTGATTTGAACCAATTCTTCTTTGGTAATTGTAGTTTGTGTTGGTTTGTCTTGTTTTTCTACAGTTATTTTTTCATTTTCAAGTGGTTTGACATTCTCTGTTTGTGTTTCTTGTGTCTTACTACTCCTAACTTTCTTTTCAGGAATTGTTTGTGAAGCAGTAGATTTTCTTTTAGACTTAGAATTATCAGCAAATGTTTTTGAAGTAGCTGTCTTTGGATATATTGATTTAGGATCAGCAGAAGGTTTTTTAGGATCTCAATTTGCTCTTTTAACAGAATTAAAAACTTTAGCAGTAGTAGATTTCTGTGAATATTTTTCATCTTGAGCAACTTCATCAGTAATATCAACAATTTTAAGGCTTGATGCTTTTTTAGGACTAGAAATGTTTTGGGAAGAACTTGAGTTTTGCTTATTTTCCCTTGGGAGAATTTGCAATACTTTTGTTTTGCGAGCTTCTACTATTTTCTGATTCTGAGTTTGGGAAGTTTTCTTGGTATAAGACTCATTTTTTTTCTTGTTTCTAAGGTTATATTGATTGTGTATTTCATTTATAGCATAATCATAACCTTGTTTATAATCAAAGGATACACTAGAATCTAATTTGAGTTGTTGGAGTTCAAATAATTCCTGATCTTATTGAGTAAGGAAAATAGTATTATTATCATCTATTCCCATTAGATTTACAACATCCTCATCATCATAATTATTCTAAGAACTTTCAGCATAGTTCTCTTGGAATGGGGGCCTTATTGTTTGGTCTGGGGCTGTTTCTTTTGCTTTTCCAGAATTTATATTTTTTTCTAAAATGGGGATTTCTGATTTGTTGTTGGTTATCCCACTGAGGTCTTTTCTCTATATTATCTAGTCTATCCATCATAATTTCTAAGGTTTTGGTTAACATCTCTATTTTTTTGTCTGAATTGGCAGTTTCTTCTTTAATGGTCACTCTTCTTTCATTTATAAGTCTAGCTTTTTTGGCTAAAATGTTTACTTCTACACTAACCGCATCTGTTTGCATTTTTTCGAAGGTATCTGCATCTATTTCCATTAATTGATAAGCCATATCTGCATCAAATCCATCAGGGAATTTCAGCAGAACAAAATAAGGAGTGGGTTTAAGATTTGCAGGGATATAATTATAGACACTATTATATTTGGTGCAGTAATCTTGGACTGACTCATTTCGAGCTCTTTTCATGGAATCAAATTCAGACAATATTTGGAGGGGATTATTTTTCTTTTCCCATTTATTTAAAAACAATCTATGAAACAAAACTAAATCGGTTACACTACCAGCAACTAAATCTTTAAACCACCTCTTAACTTCTCCTGTCAAAGTCTGTGCAAACAGTCTCATTTGAACATCCAAGTCATCAATCTCATAAATTTCAAAGAATTCTGTCATATTAGTAATGTGTTGCTGAGTAGTATATTGGGTAGTGCCATCAAACAGTAGTATTTTATTTTGATATTCTTGAGGCATGTCATGAATTTTTTGTGGTAAGACTAGGGGAGCATATCTAGCAGCCATAACTTGAAGCTTAGCTTGGCTAGGAGGTAAGGTATAACTGTTTGGAGCTGTGATGGAAATGATAGTTGATGAACTAAAATTTGTAGTTGAAGTGCTGGGAAATGAAATTGGAATGTATATGGAACTACTAGGGAATGAGGATGATGTGTTTAGGAAATCAAAAGGTGAGCTGATGGATATAGTGTGTGAAGTGAGAGGTGGAAATAATACTCTAGGTTGTAAAGGTAATCTAGGGATAAATGGATTTTTAGATGAGAGGGTAGTGGAATTTATAAATGATGTGACAACATATAGAGATGAATCTCTAGATGGTATTATTAAGGTATGCAATTGAGAAACTGGAGGTTTTTTTTGCATAGATAAAAAATTGAGCTAATTCAATAGCTTCATCAATACCTTTGAGAATAGTAACTTTAGTTCTTCAATTTTAGTCTGATCTTGAAATTTCTATGATTTAGAATTTGCTGTAATATTTTTCTGTTTTGTATTCAAGAATGAAGTGAAAACAGGGTCTAAAACAGTAATTTTAAGATCACTTTCAGATTTTATTTTAAATAAAGAATGCTCAAATTTCAGATCAAAATCAATATCTTGTAGACTTACTAACTCTTGTGGTAATGAATTGACTCTTTTTAATGATACTTCAGCTTCTAAATTTTCTAACTGTTTTTTCTTTTTACCAATTTGGTTTGGGTTGTCTACTATAACTGTAGGCTTAGGATCCGGGTTAGACCTGGTATAAAAAACTTTCCTAGAAGCCATAATTACTGTTTTAAAAATACACAACTTATAAAAGCAATCTTAAAGTAAAAGGATGTATAAAAAGATTTTCTTTAAGACTAGTTTTAAGACTGAGGATTGGTTAGGTCCCCAGTATGGTCGCCAATAATTTTATCACTCTAGTAATTCGCAAGTTGTGTGATTTTGGGTTTTAGTCAAAGAATTATAGAGTTAACCAAAAACCTACTTCAAACTCTAGGATCTAGACTTCCTAGGGTTCAAAGAGAGCTCTCTCTTTAAAGTTTAACTTTGTTTTAATTTGTGAATATTAGGCTAGTTATGAAAGTGCAGCTTTGGTTTTGTTTTGATAAATTTAGTGGGAAAAATCACTTGAAAGGATATATAGTGGGAAATCTATTTGTCCATTGGGATATGGATTCAAAATCAAACAAACAGGACTAGGATCAAGGGCAAAAAGGTCAAATGTCTTCAGGGAAAGATAGATAACCCTTGGAGATCTTGGGAAGTTGTTTTTCTGAGGTGGTATGATAGGGATAAAGGGCACTTAAGAATCCTTAAATCCGGAAAAAGAAGTAGTAGGAAATGGTTAAATGAGAGAGGGAGAAATTAAGGGTTCCCTACACTGGAAATCAGAGGAAAACATATAAATGATAACTAGTTAAAAACATGGTGCTCTTAACAAATCCTGTAGTAATACTCCTAGTTATACATTAAGATTTAGCATAAACATAAATGGATGCATGTAACAAAGAAAAGAAACAATGACAAGTGAAGAAAATACTTCACTCCAAATATCTTATCATAGGAATCCTGAGGTATAATGCCAATTTTCTTTGATCCAGCCTGCTACTCGAAGTTTTGACACAAAAAAGCTTTAAAGTACAAGAAGAAATGACTATAACAATCCCAACAATTTTATTCCACACAAAATACTTCTAAAGATGAAGTATTTATACATAATGTTTTACAAAATATCCTAGAAGACTTATAGGAATTATCTTAGGAAAATAAAATATCTTTAAAATAAAAATAGAGACAGCTTCTTAACAAATTAGCAAGTTGTCCTCTTTTATCCATAAGAAATAGAAACAATTTTGAGGATAAAGTAGCTGGCTGCCTTGGTGTCCTCCTTGCTAGCTTTTAGATATTTTTTGAATCTGATCTACCTTGTCTGATACTATTTCTCGGATATTCTTTATTCATTGATACTCTTCAACTGATACTCTTTAACCCTTAGTCAAAAAGTGTTTACTTCTGTAAATAAAATCTGTTTTGATTGTAATTTAGAAAACAACTTTCTTCCTTCTTTTCAGCTGCTTGTGTTTTATCCTTCATAACAAATCAGTAAGTGACTGCCAATCCTCATTTTTAGGAATTTGAATATTCTTTAATTTCCTAAAATTCTCATCAGCTTCTGTATATCTAGCAAAGGTTGGCTTGATGACAAACACGTGTTTGATCTCATATTGTAAGTAAAATAAATCTTCAAAACTTTTCAGTAACACTTTTCCTGTGGGGATGCCTTGACCTATTAGCTTATTTACCTGTTCCTTGGAAAATTCTCTTATTTTCTTATCATAGTCCTTTTGAGGCATCATTTTATCATTAATAACCATGCTATCAGGAAGTTATTTTTGCCTCAAATTTTTGAACTTAACCATGAACCTGGTTATGGCAGTATTCATGCCTTCACATTTTTCTTCAAGTTGCCTCATCAAATTTCTCTTTGTTGCAAATTTCCTAATTTCTAATAGTTGTAGTTCTGTCTGTTATTTTGAGCTCTTCCAACTCCTGTCCATTATTTCTGTTAAGGAAATTGATTAGCCTTACATCTTGCTCTGGTTTGTCAGCCAAATTAGTTTGATTCTTTTGAATTTATGCTTGGGATGCTAATAATAACCCTCTTTGCTCAAAAATTACCTGAATTGAATGCCATACATCATGGATGGCTTCAATGATATTATTCAAAATGTAATTTTTGATGTATGATATCTAATCTTTGAGAGTTAATTATTTTTGCAAATTTTTTAACTCTTCACTCAATGTGCTAGAATTTTGTTCATTTATCTTAACATTCACCTGAGCTGATTTATTTGAATTTTCAATATTTTCAACCATTTTTGTCAATCTGTTAATCTCATTTGTCTTTAAAGACATCTCTTCCATTGCTTTCACTATCTTGCTGGCATCATCTATAGGCTATACTGCTGTGGTAGATGATTCAGTGGCTAATGTAGTGGAAGAAGTCACTAGCACTGCAATAGCCAGAGGTTCTTTGGGTGCTAACGTTTCTCCTAAAGTTGAAGGCATTGCTGCAGTGATAACTGGGATGACTGTAGGAATCAATGGTTCTTTTACTGTCTCCTTTTATTGGACAAGTTTGTCCATCTGTATTTCCATTTCCTTAACCTGGGTTGTCAATTGAAGAATTAAACTCATCATTTCATCTTTTTCCTTCCGTTCCTCTATGACTTCCTTTGTTTGAGGATGCTCACTTTGAGGAAGTTTGAGTTGTTTCCTCAAGGCTACTATATCCTCATTTTTCTTTTTCACCAACGCTTCTACTGCTTTCATGTTAGTAGGATCATATCTTACCTGCAATACTAGTTCTTCTAAGGCTTTTATCCCGATATCTTTGGCATATAATGAAGCTTTTTTCATATTCATTTGATATTGCATATTGGAGATGGTATTTTGTAACTTTTGAGAACTCATAGCTTTTGTTGTAACTGTTGAATATAAAATCTCTGAGATTTTCCAGTGAAAATATATTTGATCTAATTCATGGATACCGTCTGTAGCTACTTATAGATCAACTTTCTTATAGTCAGCAACTGTCTTTGGAACTGATACTGTGCGCTGTAATAATGACATAATAAATTTTTTACTTGAGTAATCAAATGCTGATAGGAATATGTTTTGATTACCTGGATTTTGTTTCAAGAAATGAGAGTAAATTTAAGTTTTGATTTCCTCATTCTTCAGTTTAATTTGCTTATATTTCTCCTTAATATCCAAATCCTTTTCCTCAGTTGCCTCTGAGGAATAAGCTTCCATTATTTGATATCTTTCCATTAACTGTGTGTCTTCATTATTGAGTTGTTCTTCATTCTGATTTTGCTCATTGATAATTACAGTAGCTACATTTGTCTCTGGAAAATCTGTGTTGATATTTAAAGGCCCTATTTATTCCACATCTATTGTCACTTTTCCTTTACCTGCTGTATATAATTTATGCCTTTTGTTATAAATGATCTTGAACTTTGTTTATGTTGTAGTCTTTGCCACATAGGCTCCTTCTTCCCTTATTCTTTTGGTGGACTTCTCTGGCTGATTTTCAGTCTCTAAGATATGACTAGTATTACCTTTGTTTACTGCATCTATTAATGTGTTTTCAATTAATTCAAGCTGATTGGAAAACTTTTCTTTTTCTAGTTTAGCTTCATGGATAAAGGGTGTTAATTTTCATTTTACCCTTAGCTTTCTCAAGATCCCTTATGGATCATAGTTCCAAGGGAAAATCTCTTCAAATTTATATTCCAATAACTGATTTGTTGCTTCTTTTTCTGCATCCATGTGATTGCATATGAATGACCCAATTTGATTTTTGAGTTTGAATTGGGTCTTCTTCTTAGCTTCCATGAAATTGATTGAATTAGAGTTTAGGATTAGCCTGATATACTCCAAGGCAAAGTTCCTCATTGAAGGATGTTTGGGTAACTTGTAAGGTAACAAGTTTGACCCTAAGACTCTGATTTCAGTATATTTCTCATATAAATACCAGTCACCAACCTTAATCTACTATGATAACTGCAATATCTTCTTCATTTCCTCATTTATTCTAGGCTTCTTTGTCTTGGTCAACATGGTGATCAATGCATGTAAAAATAACTCTGAAAACTTTTAAGAACTGAAATATGTACATTCTTTTCTGAGCAATGATGTCCAAAAAATGACAGATAGAGGATTTGCCTCTATGTCAAGTTTTTGAAGAGTGATTGGGAAATTATCTGGTTGGAAGTACATAAACATATGGAAAATGTAGGAGGTATATCTGAAAACTCCCTCTATTTGCAAATTTGTCAATTGATAATGAATACTATCAGCAATGAAATCAACATAATGAAAGATTACTAAAGGTGGTTGACCTGGAGAAAAGGTGGAAAAGAATCCCAAGATGGATTCATCAGTGAAATATCCAAGGATGAAGGAAAGCATGGAAATCACATGTCTTGAACCTTCAGGGAATTTAGTAGTAGAATATGGAGGAGTTAACTTGGGAATTTCTACATGTAGAGGCATAAAAGTCTGAAAAATCATGAACCTTTTAGGAAAATCTAGGCCAATGTATAGCTTAGTGAGGGCCTCAATAGACAAAGGGACTGCTTGGGGGTCAGGCTGAAGTTGCAACATCTGGTTGATTGACTCTGCAGTGATGGTAAAAAGCACCTCTTTACTGGCATTTACAATAGCTATTTTTTTAGGAATATAGTACTTCTAACATAATCTAATAATCTCCTGACATGGGTGAGTCATTGGGACAACATATTTGGGCAAATGGGATTCCAAAATATGAAATTCTTCATGATCATCTAAAGACTTCTCATAGCACCAGTTATGGATATCTAGCGGGTTGAATTCAACTATGGGATATGCTATCTTGTAATCAGTATCGACTAGGGGAATGTGTTCAATATCAACAACTGGGGGTTGTAATGGATTGAAAACAGTAGCAGTGTTTGAAGTCATGGAAGGGGTAGGTTTAGGTGCTTTAGAACCTTCAGGCTTTCTTGCACTCTGTTTTTTATGATTTTTGATCTAATTCTTCAAGTTTAGAAAGTTTGCAGAGGTAATTTACTTTTAACAGAGGCTTAATTAGGAAAATTTGGCAAAGTATAGGCTTGTCTTTGGGTTTTCTGTTCAATTAGGACTGTCAAAGAGGTTTGGAGGCTTTAAAACTGGTTTGAAACATAAAACAAGGGTTTTCTGAGTCTCTTAATGGAAATAGGGCTGAAAACTCTTTTAAAAAAAATCATAGAGGGTTTGGGGTACCTGTAGAGGTTTTCATGCTTATTTTAGGGCTTGAAATACACTAATAAACTATGAAAACTTACCATTTTCTTTAGAAATAGTGCGCAACAGAGAAACAGGGTTTCTGGGAAAAATTTGCGAGAGTTTGGCCGATTTTTGGGACTTTTTGGCAGTTTATTTAATCGTTTTTTTTAAATCTGAGACTGTTTGTTCTTTAAAAGGTGTTCAAATTGATTGCAGGTTCGATTTTTTTATAAAAAAAACCTGTTGTAATCTAGGTATTTGATCTTCGTAATGGTTTCTAAGGTTCTGGATGAGTTGATGGTTTCAGTGAATTTTTTGGAGCACTGTGCAGCTCCTCAGTAGTCTTCAAAGGTTGCAGGGAAAATTTTTGCAGGCTTCGAGCGTAAAAATGGCAGAAAATGGCTTAAAAATGTGTTTTTACAGTCAGGGAAAGGCAGTGTAGTGGGTTTAAACATGCAAGAATGATATGAAATGAATGTATTTTCAAAGGTTTATTATGTATCTTGGTTTTATTAATCTGGCATTGAATGCAGGTCGCATTAGGCAGGAGGAGTGGTTTCGGGATTTCAACGGATCTAAAACTGGTGGTATCACGCGGTGTTTTGATGGTAAGTGGTTTTAGAATCAACCCATGTGATCCAGTGATCGAAGAGCATGTGGAGGAGAGATATTACAGTGAAACCATCCATTTCATGTAGGTTTGATGGTTGGGTGATCGTTCATCTTATCTGCGCGATATCAGATCTGTGCCGTAGGATTTAGGCTTTGAAAGCGAAGGGTTCAAATTGGTTCGGGAGATGCACTGAAGTGGGAGATGGGGCCATGCTTACTTATATGCAGGGGAAAAGGAATTTAAGCTTTATCAAGTGTGTTTTTAATAAATTTTTAAGCCTTTAGGCTTTATTAAAATGGGTAGAGGGGTTTATATAACATGTATTTAAAACATTTTTTTATGAAATGTTTTAATAATACATATATGGGCGCTGTTATAATATATAGCTTTTCAAACGTTTTGGCATTTGTAAAAACTATAGGGGGCAGGAATATTTCAATGGGGATAGGTTTAGACCAAGGGGTTTGTAGGGCGGGTTTTATTTGTGCACATGGGGATATATTACTTTGGTCTAAATGTAAAATAATGGGTTTTTGGGGGGTTGATTTAAATATAAGGTTATTAATATCTATGGGTAGGTGTAGTTTTAGGGATTTAATACAATAAGTCAGATGTTAATATGAATAAAGGGATAGTAAAAGAGAACAAAACACATATTATCTCTAAGTAAAGTATTAAAATAAAGCATTGCTCATCTTTTATATTACTTCACAAATACTTAGGCTAAATGTATTTTAAAGGTTTTATGAATGTTTTTGAAAAGAATGAAGTTAATTATTTTAGGGTTACTATTTTACTAAGTAAGAATGTGCCTTTACTTAGGAAAAAGGGGTTTTGATTTATGAATGAAGGGTAAATACTGATAAATGTGGGTTTAAGGTAGGAATTCAATATTTTTAACTTATCAGTCATCGAGCCTTGGGTCTGGTCCCAACAAAAGTTAGAAAAATGCTCTGAGCCTTCTTGACTGAAAGTTTAGAATACTGAATACCTATAGGGGAGGGGAAATTAGTGATTTTTCCCCATGATGTCTTATTTACATGATTGCTAAACTTCTTTCTACCTACCCAACTTTATTCTAACATTTTTTCTTCATTTTTTAGGTGCATTTAGGCTTGCAACCTTAACATATTTTTCTTTCAAAGCATAAAACTATCTAGATCTACCTTATTTCATCCGAGGGCTTAGATTAAAATATTGAGCTCCTCATTATTCTCTACCTATCTAATGATTTGTTAAGTTTAAACTATTTGATAAATCTTTATTCACTATTTAAAACATGAAAACTTAAGATTAAATTATTTAACTAATCATTTATTATGGCATTTATTGACACTCTTTACATAATCATTATTCTTGTAGTAAAAAGTAAAAGTAGTGGCATTTGGACTTGCTCACTTTCAGATCTTATTTCTTTTCTTTTGGGGTTTATATTTTTATAAGTCCTTTGATCTTTCTTTTAGGACTTTTTACCCTCTTTTTGGCCTTTTTATTATTTTTTTCATTTTTTCAAAATATGGGAAAACAACTTGCAGAAAGTAAGGTATGTACATATTTACAAGAATATCAAAGTCGATTCAAAAATTTGAACCCTATTATTATAGGACCCTAACATAGTCAAGGCAAGGCCAATTCGAATTCATTCAGGGGTCTTCTTCAACAGGGATTGCGCAGTGGAGGCAGGCTATTAGGTGGCAAGAAATTAGTGCATGGATTTGTAGATTTCTTCATGTTAGTGTGTGACGATTGATTGTACTGAGAGCTTGATGTACTAAGATTTGTGTGAGATTGTTACATGATATCCATGATACATAATATATAATAGTTGGGGTTTTTAGCCTTATGCTTTCCCGTTAAACAAATATGTTATGTGCGATTGTTTTTATTGCTTCATGTGTTTGCAATTGAGTTTTTAAATTTTTGCAAAAGATTAACAGTGGCAAGATTATGTATTTAGCAAGAAGATAAATATTGTTAGATCAAGAGAATCTAGATATATACATGCATATGTTATATAATTTCTATAGTTCTTATCCTATTGCAAATCGCAGCTTGAAACTTTTGCCTTTTTCTTTTCACCGCCACGTCATCCCCATCGCAAATCACATCCTGCAGATCTTATCCTATCGAAAATCACATCCTGTAGATCTTACCACATCGCATATCGCAGCCCACAACCTTTACTACATTGCAAATCATAGTTCACACAATTTAGTTCATTCTGTTAAGTCCTTACTGCTACCCATTTAAACTTGTGATATTGTGATTCGCAACCCGCCACGTCACTCATCGCACTTCACACTTCGCACAATTTAGTTTACTCCTTTAAGTCCTTACTGCTATCCATTTAAACTTGCGAAGTTGCGATTGTGACATCACACATTGCAGATTTTTTCCTCCATCGCACTCCGCCATCGCACTCTGCCATCACACTTTTGAGTTCTTTCTTCTCCAAAGTCATTTCTCACATTATAATAAATTTTTCTAAGGGTTTAACTCCCTCTCTCCACTTCCAAACCTCGTTTCACATGTTAAACCCCCCATTAGCCTCTTTTAGCCCCTTTTCTTCCTCCAAGCTGCAAATTAACTCTTTTTAGTTAGAATTAAGTCATGGATAGTTTAGTTTTATGGATAAGAGCATGGTAGGTATATCATAGGATAAGTAGAGTGCATCTAGCCGTTTGGTCAAGTTAAGTCTGGTTTAGATTTGGTTTCCTTTGTGCTATTTTTTTTCTACAAATTCAATTAGCTTTTATTTTTATTGCAAAATGAAATTCTACACAGACAAATTGTTATAGTTTGCAGAAAGTTGAAGAACCGAAAAAAATGAAAATTTTTTCTCAAAAAAGGGCAAAAAGTGTAACCCAGCTTCATATTTTCACCCTTCACTATTGTCATTTCTTTCTAGCAATTTAGTTCAGTTTCCTTTCTGTCATTTCCTTCCAGCAATTTACTTTCCAGTTGTTCTCATAATTTAAGAAATAACACCCTTTCGTAAAGAAGAAGAGGATGACATGAACAGAATGTATCTACTGTGTATATAGCACTATCACCTCAAATTTTGTACGAGCCCTAGGTTGATAAAGTAAAGTAGGGCAGCCCTTGGGAGTTGCAGCACTCTTGGTACAATACCAAGGCTCACCACTTTTTGGTGTCGTTGCCGAGGAGATGTATAGTAGATGTTTTGAATTTGTTTTTAGCATTATTTACTTCTTTCCTTTCTTTTCATGTCATTTCAAAAATATTGAAAAAATACAAAAAGATCCGATTTCAATGCCTCATAGGACTAGGAATACCCAAAGAAAAAATTTACCTAAAACCCCCACACCACCTCCTAGCCACCCTTCACTCTTCTTCAGTGGCAGTGAGATTGAAATTCCTATAGGATAGCCTTATGAATATTTTGAGGAGCCTATTGGGGAAAAAGAAGAAGACCTTGTTTCAACTGAGGGATCTACTTCACCTATATTAACCATGGCTGGGACGCAGAGAGCCTTTCCCACAAGAGAGGCAGATGGGGAAAATAAGATGAAAAACATTAGCCCCTCAAATTTTCCACACTTCCATGGAATTACCTATGAGGACCCTGACACATTCATGTTTGAATTTTAGGCAAGAAAGGAAAGCATAAAATAATGCTAAAAAAAAAATCAAAACATCTACTAGACACCTCCCCGAAAATGATGCCAAAAAGTGGTGAGCCCTGGTATTGCACCAAGAGTGTTGCAACTCCTAGGGGCTGCCCTACTTTACTTTATCAACCCGGGGCTCATACAAAATTTGAGGTGACAATGTTATATACACAACATATGAATTCTGTTCATGTCACTCTCTTCTGCTTTACAAAAGGGTGCTATTTCTTAAATTATGAGAACAACTAGAAAGTAAATTGCTGGAAGGAAATGACAGAAAGAAAACTGAACTAAATTTCTGGAAAAAATCACAAGAATGAAGCTAATTGAATTTGCAGAAAAAAAATAGCAGAAAGGAAACCAATTCTAAACCACACTTAACTTGGCCAAATGGCTAAATGCACTCTACTTATCCTATGATATATCTACCATGCTCTTATCCATGAAACTAAAATATCCATGACTTAATTCTAACTAAAAAGAGTTAATTTCCAACCTGGAGGAAGAAAAGGACAAAAGAGGCTAATGGGGGGTTTAACATGTGAAACGAGGTTTGGAAGCAGAGAGAGGGGGTTAAACCCTTAGAAAAAATTATTATAACGTGAGAAATGACTTTGGAGCGGAAATAACTGAAATGTGCGATGGCAGAGTGCGATGGAGGACAAAAAATGTGATTTGTGATGTGGCAATCATAACTTTGCAAGTTTAAATGAATAGCAGTAAGGACTTAATGGAATAAACTAAATTCCACGAAGTGCGACGAGTGACATGGCAGGTTGTGAATCGCAATATCACAAGTTTAAATGGGTAGCCGTAAGGACTTAATGGAATGAACTAAATTGTGCGAAGTACGATTTGCTATGTGGTAAAGGTTGCTAGTTGCAATCTGCGATATAGTAAGTTCTAAGGGATGTGAATTGTGATAGGATAAGATCTACAGGATGTGATTTGCGATGGGGATGATGTTGCAGTGAAAAGAAAAAGGAAAAAGTTACGAGATGTGATTTGCAATAGGATAAGAAATGCGGGATGCGATTTGCGATAGGATAAAATCTGGGGGATGCGATTTGTGATGGGGATGATGTGGTGGTGAAAAGAAAAAGGGCAAAGTTTCGATTTTAGATATGCAATTTCATAATATCACAATCACAATAATGAGTGGTAAGTGTTACGGTAAAAGGTAAACGGTGCGAAGTGTGATTTGCGATTTCGCAATATCGCAATCGCAAAGAACGAGCTGTGAGTGTTAAAGGTAAAAGACAAATGTTTCGATTTGCGATATGAAACGTACGGTGGTAGGAGCCTTGAGGAGAAAACGTAGAGGTCAGGTTTTCGGTGGTTTGGAATGGTTTTTCACGTGTTTTTAAAAAAAGGGTAGGCAGTCGTGAACGGAGGAAAACACTGAAATAAGGTTTAAGGGCTTAAGTGCATTCAAAAAAAGGGGAAGTGCAACATTAAGGTGAGAAGGAAAGGAGGGGAATGGAGGCGTAAGAGTAGCGCTCAGAAGTAAATAACACCTGCAGATTCATGCATGGTAAACATGCAAAAATGTGTGATGAAACAATGGAGGAGAGGCTTGGATTTGGTAATACAATTTCTTCCCAAAACTTCAAACATAAAGCAATTTTGGCCTGTGGGAAGGTCTACCCTACTCGAACTCTATTAACAGAGATGAGAGGGGGAGACTTGACCACAATTTTGGAGTTTTCCCTCTATTTACTATGCATAAGCACTTAAAACTACAGCAACACAAAAACTAAACAGTAATGAAACTTATCAGAAGCATATCTAACTTAAATTGCAGAAGAAAAACTAGCTAAATGACAAAAAGAAAAAGATAGGAACAATAGAGAAGCCGAGGCACATGGATTGGTCCCTAACCCATGAGCGTAGCCCTCTGAAACTTAAATCAGTCAAATGAAACCAGTATGATCATTTCATAAAAGAATAATTGCATACATCTCTGAAAGTTTGATCCCTGAATAAAACACAAATCTCAATAGCTCACAACAATAGTTTTGAATGGAATTGAGAATAGAATAGACTAACTATTCCTAACTCTATCTATGCTCTATTTATTCTACAAGGTAGCTACAAACAATTCCCTAGAAAATGGTGATTCAGTCCACTTGACTCCTAGTGAACAAGGATTGGGTGCACTTCCTCTTTTAGTAGCTAGGTTGCCTCTAGTATTTGAATTGCTGGAGAGAATCCTTGGGATCCTTCGATTGCCTTTGAGAGTGGATAATCATCCTATAATTCCTCTTTGCTATCTCCTCTGAGTTTTTATGATAAAACCCTTATAAAAAGGATTAATAATTCATGATTTTTTTCACTCAACCTTATATTAGGCACTCAGAGTATGTTAGCCTTAATCACCACTTGTACTAGCATCATAAAACCAAATAATAATAAAAATGAAAGAAAAATATATCTAAGAAGGCAAAAAGGTGACTATTAACCCCTCCAAATATGTCTAATGATGGAGCTCATCATTAGGCATATTTCGTTTCAAAAACATAAAATTGCATTTCATTATCATTCTTATTAAAAAAAATATTTAAAAATACTTCTCCAACACCAACTCCCCCCATTTGATCGCGTGGTGCAGTAGGAACCACATCACCATCCACTTTTGCAGGTAGAAGAAGAAGAGGTGGCAGAAAAGGTAGAAGAAATGGATGGAGATGATGAGAACGAAGAAGATACTCTTGGATTTCCCATTCAAGATACTAATGTTAGTGTGCATATAAAGAGCATCCCTCCATTTTTCCTTCCTAACTTCCATGGTATGAGGTTAGAGGATCTGTAAAGATTTCTCTTTGAATTTGAAAGACTTTGTAGATCTTATGACTACTTATCACACACTCAACAATTGAGATTTTTTCCCGCGACATTAAAGGATAGAGTTCTTAAATGGTTCATGATTTTAGGTAATAATTCAATAAGATCATGGAATGATATGAAAAATATAAAGATCATGATCTTAAATAAGATTTTTTTAGAATGAATCAAGAAGAATATGAGAGCCTTGAGGATCTAATAGAGAGGTCCATTTATAATGTTAAGAGGGAAAAATTGCATCATTTAGGATTTGACACACTAAAAACCCTCTTACTTAGAAAAATTAGGGCCGATTGGATTGATATCCTTTATCTCATTAGTAAAGGAGATATATACCAAGAAGATGAACATGGAAATTTTCTTGATAAATTTAAAACATAAATTCTTACCAATCTAAGTAAACAAGTAGAAATGTTAAGAATGAAAAATGATAAAAAATAATATTATGATATTTGAGTTATCCATGGAAAATCATATGCTACTAAATATTGTCCATCATTACCAAAGTTTAAGGACAATGGAGCAAGTCAATCACCAACGAAGATATATTATGTAGCTCCAAGAAGACCATGTGATTTTATTCAACTTGATATGATGCAAGGACCTCCTTCACAATTTCAAGCTTATTCACATCCATCTCAAAGTATTGCAACATACTCTTTCCTTGGCAACCTTGGCCATCTCAACCCCAAAACCAATCTTGGAAATAAGGATGTCGAGAACCTTAAGGGATAAACCCAAAATACCCTCAATATTTTCCTTAATATCATCCATACCCAACTCCATGCTATCCCTACCATCCATCTCCACCACAACCACATCCATCTCATAGATCCACTCCCACTCAACTACCTATACCGCCATTTCCAAACCCATACAAAGAAGTAACTCAACCGACTTAATATGCTAAGGTTCAACACTTCCAAACATATCCTCTTGATCTAAATGGTATTCATATTAGTTCAAGAAAGGTATTTAAAAAAAGAGATTCTCTTTATGTCATTGAAGGACAACATCAAGAACAATAATATTCACATGAGGAGATCAAAAATTCATGGACTACACTTTATGGAGAGAAGACATCAGAATCAGAGACTGAGAGCATTCCCTCATGTTTACCATCATATCCTCCATGTGTTCAAGAGAACAATAAACAAAAAGAGGAATATTTGAATTTCATGTTAGGAGAGGACATCTAACATGATCCAAATAAGCAAGTGGACCAGGGGTATCACAACTATATTGAAATATGGTTCCAGAAAATCATGAAGTGGCAATAACACACTCTTCTTCAACAATTCTTGATCTCATCTTAGTCAATAATTTGGTATCTCACATTTAGGTACATATTGAAGCATACATTTCGAGCCTACACATAATTTTACCTGTAATATTGATGTGTACATGGCTCCATTGCAAGTATTCCTATACTTGAAAGAGATTTTGTTTTTTCAAGTAGAGTAGGATATAAAATAAAGAAAATGGAAAAATAGGAAAAATAAAAGAATAAAATCTTAGCTGATAACCTCTTTTGAGGCACCTGATATTGGCTCATTGATTTAAAACCTGCATGAGGCGGTCAATGGGCTAGAAAAAATAGAAAATAAGAGAAAAAGAAAAGATCCTAGGTGAAAACTTGCTTTGAGGCACATAGGCAGACCTACTAGTTGAAAACCTCATTGAGGATGCTAGTAGGCCTAAGAAAAGAGAAAAAAATGAAAAGAAAAAAAATATTTTCTCCATGTATCTCTCTCTAATGAATGCAAGTTCTCTCCAACCTTTTCAAGCAACAAAGAAAACAAGTTGGCAGCAAAAGAAAAAGTTGGTCAAAAATCTAGTCAAAGGAAGTCAAACTTGGAATTTCTCCTGCTTTGCTCAAATGCTGCAAAAGGGGCAAGGTCATTCCAATCCATCACCCTCATCCATTTCCAACATCAACACATCATTTTCAATCTTCTCTCATTTATTTTTCTCATTTTCCTAAACTACTATAGGAAGTCCTATTTTTCAGTATAAAATTGTTTTTATTATATCTTGAAAACCATGCATCCTATTGAGATTCAACAAGATGATGGTCCTAGTGAAAATTAAGCACCTACACTAGGATGGAGCCTCAGGATATTTTTAGGTGTAAGTAAATTTTTAAAGCAGATGAGCAAATTATGTTTATAGCAGAAGTCTATTTATAGATGGTGAGAAAATTCTATTTATAGATGATGTTCTATTTTTAGATGTATGTGTGAAGTCTATTTATAAATCACATGTCTATTTATATATGCATGTCATCTATTTATAGATGTCCCTTAATAATAGTTGGATGATAAATATTAATCTATTCTCATGGAGCACTTGAAATTAGTTAACTGAAGTGGCAAACTAGTTAGCTAAAGGAATTTCGAGTTCCAAGGTTGGTTGGTGGGACATGCAAGTGGACTTAGTTGTAACTGAGTGATTCGAAGTTGTAACAGAGTTGGATGCATAGTTATGTGAGTTGTCAAGTAGTTTAACTCTGTTAAGTGAGTTAAACTCAGTTTTGATAGTTGTAATTGAACATACACTAGTGAGAGATCAGTGAATTAATTATTTAATTAATTCACAAGAAGTGGTCTCACATGAAACTGAAGATTTACTACTGTTAACTACATGTATGTTAGATCCAGTGGAGACCTAGTTGAGAGATAGGCGAAAGGGACAATTTGACTATCATTTGTGACATTAGTGGGTGAATTCATGCAACCACACAGACATTGTATGTGCCCATGAGGATTGCGCAGTCAAGGCAAGGAAGATATCATTCATTCAGGGAGTGTGATCAACAGGGATTACGCAGTGGAGGCATGTTGTCAGGAGGCAGTTTATTGGCACATGTATTTGCCAATTTTTGTATGACAGTGTGAGACGATTGTAGATTTTACCTAGAGATATTGGATTAGAGTTTTGTATGAGATTTTTTCATGATCCATGATATATACATAATATATGATAGTGGGGTTTTTAGCTTTATAATTTCCTGGTAAAAACATGTGTTATGTGTGATTGATTTTTCTTCTTGATATTGCAATTGGCAATAGTGTTTTAAATTTCGCAAGAATTTTTGTAGAAGCGATTCTGTATTTAACAGTGATGTATAATTTTTAGATTAGGAGAATCCAAGCAATACATAATTTGTATTAAAATTTATAAATTGTATCAGAGCACAGAAGATTGCAATTTTGAAGCAGTAGCTGAGTTTGTTGTCAGAAACAACTCGAATTTGCCGTGAGATTTTTCTTGGTTCTATAGTTAAATAAAAATCGAAATGGACTTCAATGGATTGCGGCTAGAGTATGCACTTGAGGGCATCTCGAACTATATTTCCTGGAAGGATAGGATGGAGGCAGTGCTCGAAGATAATGGCTTGAAGGAATTCATCAACAGTGATGTTACTAAGCCCATTTCGATGGATGTTGCATTACTTTATGCATGGCAAAAGAAAGTGGCGAAGGCGAGAAGGCTTCTGTTGGAAGGTGTACGAGACCAAATTTTCTCAAGCCTTCATGGGAAAGCCACACCATATGTTATGTGGAAGGCTTTGATAGATGTTTTACAAAGCAAAAACGACCGTAGGAAATTGGCACTGAAAGATAAACTCAGAAAAATCAAGATGGAAAAGGGCGACAATATTCCATAGTATCTCACAAATTTTTTCCGATGTAGGGATGAAATGGGGAGTGTGGGAATCACTATTGCTGATGGTGATTTGGTGAGCTTGGCTATCTTTGGACTTCCTAAGAGTTGGCACAATTATGAAGACTCTGTCGATGGGAAAAAATATTGGGTTGGGAACAACTGTGGTTGAATCTAGTGCAGGAGGAGTTCAGGTGGAACAACAAAGATGGCTCCTCATCAAAGCATGATGATGAAAAGGATTGTGCTTTGGTTTCCAAGGCAAGGAAAGGGAAGGGAAGAAATTCCATTCAAAATAGGAGTCTAAAGGCAAGGAGCTGGATTTGTTCAAGGTGAAGTGTTTTCACTGTCACGAACATGGGCATATCGCTACTAATTGTCCATAGAAGAAGAAGAACAAGAAGGTTACTGGAGCTGCAGATGTTGAGGTCCTTGCCTCGCAATTTCAACTTGTTTCTCTTTGATCGCGTGCATGGTTTCAAGTGAATTGGGATTGGTGTGGTATCTGGATAGTGGGGCTTCCTTCCACATGACGAGAGATAAGGAGCTTTTTAGTGAATTGGAGGAGAAATATCTCCAACTGCATATAGATATGGGTGACGATGGAAGATATAGTGCGACCAACATTGGTACAATTACCCTTGAGAAGGAGTCAGGTAAACAATTTCAATTGAAATATGTTATGCATGTTCTAGGCATGAAGAAAAAATTGGTCTCAGTCGCAATTTTGGATGACAGAGGCCATGATGTTGTTTTTAGTGATGGAAAAGATTTCCTGCGACATAAAACAATGGGTCAAGCCAAGAGGATAGGTGTTCAAGTTAAGAATCTCTACAAGCTGGAGGTAGATGTTTGCGTTGCCATGATGGGCAAGGTGGAAAAAGTGGTGATCCAGGATGAGGGCGAATTATGGCACATGCGATTGGGCCATCTTCATCATGAAGCCTTGAAAGTCATGCAACAAATATCTACTAGACTTCCAATGGGAACACTTGCTCAGTTAGATCAGTGCAAGGGTTGCACCATGGGGAAGTATGTAAAGTCCACCTTTCATGAAAAGGAGAACTGTGCTTCGATGATCCTCGAGAGAGTTCACACAGATGTGTGCGGACCATTCTCGGTTGCTTCAAAAAAAAAACATAGGTATTATGTAATTTTTGTTGATGAATTTTTTCGTAAATGCTAGATCTTCTTCATGCAGAAGAAGGATAAAACATTCTCAAAGTTCTGTGAGTTTAAGGCATTGGTGGAGAAAGAGTCAGGGAAGCAAGTGAAGGCTCTGAGGAGCGATAATGGTGGAGAATACATCTCTAATGAATTCAAAGGATTATGTAGAAAAGAAGGAATTCAAAGAAAACTCATAGTGCCTCATAACTCACGGAAAAATGGGGTTGCGGAGAGGAAGAACATAATGATCGTGGGTATAGAACGAGTAATGCTGCATGATCAGGGCCTACTAATGCATTTATGGGTGGAAGCATGCAACACTGTAGTTAATGTGCAAAACCATTGTCCTCATAGGGTACTTGGCATGAGTACACCTGAAGAATCTTTCACTAGTAAGAAACCAAATGTTTCTCACTTTAAGATTTTTGGCTCATCTGTTTATGTGCATTTGACCAAGAACACTAGGAAGAAGCCGGAGCCGATTGTTGAAGTTGGGGTATTTGTGGGGTACACAGAAACACCCCATAATTATCATGTGTATTTTCCTAACAGTAAGATGAATGTTATGTGACGGGATATAAAATTCGATGAGGGGAAATCCATGCAGTTATTGCTTGAGAGGGAGATGGACTTGCATGGAGAGGAGGAACTATTGGTTCCCAAAGATGAGTCTCTAGATGTGGATCATCCACAACAGGAGGTTCATGGACTGGAGGAGTGCACTCATGTAGAGAGAAACATCAGAACTAGCAGAAGGCATATCACAGAAGATGATAGGTTGAGACTTGATGTTGTGTAGAATGTAGGAGCCCCTACTTCACAACGTATACAAAGATAGTCTCCTAACCAATTTAATGGATACATTTCTCTCATGAGAAAATGTATTGTGACTGAGACATCTTCCTTTCAGGAAGCAATGCAGGAGCCCACATGGGTAGATGCAATGGTGGAGGAGTATGACTCCATTTTCAGAAACAGTGCTTGGGAAATTGTTCCAAGGCCAGTTGATAAATCAGTGAAAGGTTCGAGATGGATCTACAAGGTAAATCAAGCTGTTGATGGGAGTGTTCAAAAATACAAGGCCAGATTTGTGGCCCAAGGCTTCTCATAGATCGAGGGGATTGATTATGAAGAAACCTTTTCACATATCGCACATTATTCTTCCATAAGGACCATCCTTTCTCTCTCAACGCAGATGGGTTGGCACATTCATCAGATGGATGTGAAGACTGTGTTTCTTAATGGGATCATTGAGGAATAAGTGTACATTGAGCATCTTGAAGGATTTGAGATCTTCAGCAGCGAGTCACATGTGTGCAAACTCAAAAGAATGATGTATGGGCTGAAGAACGCACCCCGTGCTTGGTACACTCGGATTGACAACTATTTCACCGGACTTGGCTTCACCAAGAGTGAGGCAGATGAAAACCTATACCAAAATATGGTGGATGGTAAGCTTTTAATCATTGTTCTTTATGTTGATGATTTAATACTGACTAGTGATGAGCAGTTGATTCACTCATGCAAGGAGGACCTTGCAAAGGAGTTTGAGATGAAGGATATGGGCCTCCTTCGTTATTTCATTGGATTGGAAATATGGTAGCAAGATGGTGATATTTTTGTGTCTCAAGGAAAGTATGCAAGGGAGATACTGGGTAAGTTTCACATGGAGGGCTTCAAACCCATTAATACTACTCTTCCAGGAAATTGGAGGAAAGAGGACGCTACATCTGGAGAGATAGTGGATGCTATTGTCTATCGACAATTAGTAGGTTCACTAATGTATTTAGTGAATATGAGACCAGAAATATGCTATGTGTTTAACCAGCTAAGTTAAGTGATGGTTAAGCCTACCAAGCTATTTTGGAAGGCAGGCAAGCATTTCCTGAGATACCTGAGGGTCACATCTGAGTATGGCTTATGGTATAGGCAGACAAATTAGGTGAAGTTGCATGGCTTCATAGATGCAGATTGGGCGGGCATCCCAACATATAGAAAGAGCACATCAGGGGGGGATCTTCAGTATCATATCTACATTTGTTTCTTGGTACATCAAGAAATAGAGATCCATGGAACTCAGTTCAGCGGAAGTGGAATACATGGCATCAAGTCAAGCTGCATGCGAGACTATCTAGATGAGAAATATCTTGGTTGGTTTGTTTGGTTCTCATTTAGATCCTACAGTGATTCATTGTGATAATTAGAGTTGCATTAAACTCTCAATTAATCCTATGTTTCATGATAGATCTAAGCATATAGATATCAAGTATCATCATATTAGAGATTGTGTGCAGCGGAAGATCATGTTGCTACAGTAAATTCCTACGGAAGATTAGGATGCAAATATTCTGACGAAGGTGCTCACTAGGAGAAAATTAGAATACCATAGAGACAGGATCGGGGTGAAGGATAATCCCTTTCCTGTTGAGAGGGAGTGTTGAGATTCAACAAGATTACGATCCTAGTGAAAATTAAGAAAATACATTAGGATGGAGCCTCAGGCTATTTTTAGGTGTAAGTCTATTTTTAGAACATACAAGAAAATTATATTTATAGTGGAAGTCTATTTATAGATGGTGAGAAAATTCTATTTATAGATGATGTTATATTTTTAGATTTATGTGCGAAGTCTATTTATAGATGCATGTCGACTATTATTATCCCTTAATAATAGTTGGACAATAAATATTAATCTATTCTCATGGAGCAGTTGAAATCAGTTAAATGAAGTGGCAAACCAGTTAGCTGAAGGAATTTCAAGTTCCAAGGTTGGTTGGTGGGACATGCAAGTGGACTTAGTTGTAACTGAGTGATTCGAAGTTGTAACAAAGTTCGATGTGTAGTTAGGTGAGTTGTAAAGTAGTTTAACTTAGTTAAGTGAGTTAAACACATTTGTGCTAGTTGTAACTAAACATACACTAGTGAGATATCAATAAATTAATTATTTAATTAATTCATAAGAAGTGGTCTCACATGAAACTAAAGATTTACTAATGTTAAATGCATGTATGTCAGATCCAGTGGAGACCCAGTTGAGAGATAGGTGAAAGGGACAGTTTGACCATCAATTGTGACATTAGTGGGTGCAATCTTGCAACCACACACACATTGGATGTGCCCATGAGGATTGCACAGTCAAGGCAAGAAAGATCTCATTGATTCAGAGAGTGTGATCAACAAGGATTGCGCAGTGGAGGCAGGCTGTCAGGAGGCAGTAAATTGGTGCATGTATTTGCCAATTTTTGTGTGACAGTGTGAGATGATTGTATATTGTACCGAGAGCTCTTGGATTAGATTTTTGTATGAGATTGTTTCATGTATACATAATATATGATAGTGGGGTTTTTAGCTTTATGATTTCCCGGTAAAAACATCTGTGTTATGTGTGATTGATTTTTCTTCTTGATATTGCAATTGGCGATCATGTTTTAAATTCCGCAAGATTTTTTGTAGAGGCGATTCTGTATTTAACAGTGACATATAATTTTTAGATAAGGAGAATCCAAGAAATACATAATTTGTATTAAAATTTCTACTCCATTTTCTGATTTGTTTCATGGGGAGATGAATATGGATGATGGTAACATGCTAAAGCAATTTCGACAATTTTTGGTGCACAATTTGTGAGAAATCGACCTCCATCACCTATAGCCAATTTTATTTTTTCTCGATATTCGTACATTTAATGGAAAATATTGTTTATGGGGAGGGGAATAAGGATGATGGTAACATCATCAAACAATTTCAAGTCAATCCACTCTAGTGTTTGAGAGTAAAAAATAAAATAATTCTGCTACAAGGGGCTATCCTGAAGTGCTACGGGAAGTTCTGTAATTGATACAAGAAGTTATAGTAAGCAACATGCAAGTGGATCGAGGAAAAAAAACAATAAAAAAAAGCCTTGAGGTGTAAAAATATCAATGAGGAGATTCTTCCCATAATTTTCTACAACCTTTTCAATACTCCTCCATCTCAAGCACAAGGGTTTTTCATTCTAACTTTACCTTTTGTCAGTCCTATAAAATAATTTTTTCTGAAAAAACAAAGAGTTCCTTCACTCCATTTTTACAAGTCCAAACCACTTACTCACCAACTTATAATCATCCTACCGTCACCCTAATACCACCTCACATTATCCCTCATTAGTCATACAGAGCTAGAAGCCTAAAGCAAAAAGAGAAAGAGGCTGCTACAAGAAAATGTAAATTTATGTAGTAAGCCCTATCTAAGCACCAGAAAATACCTAAAGAAGATTTTCACCAATCATGGAGACCAATAAGACTTATGAGATGAATCTGAAGACAATATTGGCACTACAAGGAGGATCCTCCACCAGAAAATATACATGAGAAGAGCAGACACACACGAGAAGACTCATCAAGGTACCTACACACACAAAAAATTTATTAGTCAGAGAATCATCATGCTATGAAGACTTGTACAGAAGAAAAATGATCAAATACAACACTCACATCATGAGCATCTCAACAACAACATTTTAGCTAGGGATGTGAAGAAGCAACAACAACAAAAAAATAAACCCTAGAATACTTCCAGATTCAAGTCTATCTACTATAGGACCTGTTGTATCTTAAGAAGCAATCTCTCGGTTGTGAAAGGAATCAATGCTTAAGACATTTTAAAAGTGTGTCACAAAAATAATTTTATCATGAGGTATCAGTTCTATCCCACTGGAAACTAGTTTTCTAAAACCCTTAATGATTTGGAATAATAAAATATTTCACAATGCCATTGACTGTTGATACCTGAATGGAAAAGAAGAACTGTAGGGGAAACTCAAAGTAATATGATGTAAACACATAATATATTACTTTTAAGTTTCAGAGGAAATTCATGAAGAGCGGGGAAACTCAAAATAACATGCTGTAACATAGAATCTGTTACTTTAAAGTTTCAGAGAGAGTTTGTGAAAAGAGGGGATACTTGAAATAATATGCTGAAAACACATAATCTATTACTTTTAAGTTTCAGAGAGAATTTGTGAAGGGAGGATAGATGGAGTGAAGGAGCGCTTTAGTAAGGCTATTTAACTCTTACATACAAACGTAAATCAGAGACCAAATTCTTCTTTACTTCACTTCATTCAAGGAAGAAATCATATTAAATGGCACAAGAAACACGAATCACCATCAACATTTGTAGGAAACTTGCTGCTTCTTTCATTCACCCATCAGAAAAAGAAGTACAAAATGTAGTCCCCAAGAGGTCTAGAACTTTGAACCCCTCCTCTCTCTTTCTCTATTCCTTAAATACAAAAAAAATAATTTTGTAACTGTTGAAGCTTCTTGAAACTCTCAGAATTCCTAAAACTATTAAACTACTTATTACATTGCAATCGAGGACATCATTGTAACTTCAATATTAACAAAGAAAACAAAATAAAACTTGAAATATAATCTTTTTGCTGAATCTGATTTGTTGTTGATGTGTCTCGTTCTGTTTCGAATGTGATATCCTAACAGTATACATAAACGCATCTCCACCTGACTCTGCCCATAATTTTGCATTTTGAATACTGTTATCATGTTACCTACTACCTGACTGTGCCTCTTCTACTCATGCCTACTGCATTCTGTCTTCTCTTCTTCTTTGATCTGCGTTGGGTCACTTACTCAACTCCAATTCCCGCGTCCACGTTTCTTCATAAAACCAATGCAACTGCACATGATCTTAGACTTTAAATGAATTCAAATTAACATTTGAATGGTATCGTGTCCACCTTTGAATCACATTTTGGCTTTCAACGTTTATACATACACCATAGCGCCATTCCTCGTGAGCTTGCGATGTGGGATGTGCGATGGTGGGAAGGTTACGTGGTAGGATGGTGGTGGGTCTACCAGAAAATTGAAAATCGAGAGTTTTGTTATGGGAAAGCAGGGGTAAAGGTTAAGAATTACGAAGGGCGATGTGTGATGGTGGGAAGATGTCACAGGACAGAGGTGGGGCCAATCATGAATCGAAATCGGCAATATGAATTTTTTTTACACTTTGCATTTCAGCACTTATAACCTATTTTGTAGCGTCATTCCTCCTGAGCTTGCGATGTGTGATGTAGCCTTTGAACATTGTTATTCATGTATATTTGCATGACTTGACCCTGACCTACGCGCAATTTTATGAACGGATCAATTCACCCGACTCCTGAACAATTCTGCACGCGAATAAGCATGACTTGACCCCTGCTACACACTTTTCTTCTTTTCTACTCCTCTCGCTTATATTACACCTCCAATGTTGCTGCTTCTTTGATTTTGGTTCTAGTGCACATGTGATGATGGATCCTCGTTGAGCTTGTGGTTATCCTTTCGAGCATATTACAGGTCTTCTTGAAATTTTAACAACTGTTCCTCAATAAACTTGAATTGCTCAGAACCTCTCTTGACTTTTAGCTGAGTCAAATTAGGCTACAACATCTGGCTCCAATTGGGGACAACACTTTGGTAGCAAAGTGTTGAGAACTTTAAGATCAGTAGAATTTATTGGGCATGGAGTCAAAGTGCACTTGTAGATCCGTGGCCTTTATTGGGCATGGAGTCAAGGAGCACTTGTAGATCAGTATGCTTTATTGGGCACGGAGTCAATCCAAAATGGGAGTTTATCCGGTATGAAATCCTCTCGAAACCTGCTACACTTTGGACTCCTTCCTTTATTCTTAAACTAAAAATACTGATCCAAAAATACGACAATTAAAAATTCTCAACTTCTAAAATTATTTATGCACAACTCCTACATATGTGTTCATTTCTGAACTCAATCAGGTGAAGTCAGCTTTTCAATGACACCAATCCAACATCTGAATTTTAGACCTAATGCCTCCATATTGTTGAAATTTGAACATAATAATAGGGAGATACCATGAAATTTTTCCAGATACCAAGCTTTTCACATACCTTTGCATAAATGTTTGTTTCCGACAAAATAAAGTTTCCATATAGTCTGCTACTGGACCATAGAACTGTTGAGATCAATTTTTTGCTGCCTCCTTTTCTTGAGAATTTTGCTGTTGTAGACTTCTTTGAACATGGAAACTTCCTTCACTGTTTGAATCCTCAATTTGAGGTTGTATACAAGAAGATTCATTGTTGTTTTCTGCTGACAACCATTTATGCCAGATAGATAAATCTAAGGTTTGTTCCTCATAATGATGATTTTCTTTGTATAATGCCAATTCTTGAAAAAAAATCTTCCCCTTCCTGCAAACACACCTTAGAAGATCCACTAGTTTCATCTTTATTCACAAAATCATTAAAATTATGAAAAGTGCAATGATCTTCCAGGATTTCAGCGTGTAGTTTAGTTTTTGCAACGAATTTTTCACTAAAATATTTAGAATGCTAGAATTATTGTGTTTCAGAAATATAGGAATCCCCTGACCCCTTTTGAAAATCCTTGTTCATCTCTGAATTTGCATTCATTTGTAAAGAAATTCCAATGTTTTCTTAACAGGCCCTCTTGTCTTCAACAAAACTTGTTCTTTCAACATGACAGGAAAAATTTCTACAAGCTCACATATTATCTTCGATTTCCTGTGCATAAAGAAACATCATATCTAGAGTGCAAGGCTTTCACTCCTTGAGATAAAAATCCAAGACAACAGAAAGAGCCCTCAAATAGTAAACCATAGCTGCAGCTTCAGGAGGCTGAATCTCTTTTGGCATGCTGAAATGAATTTTTTGAAACGTCCTATTAAAATCAACAATTGATTCATTGCTGTTCCTCTAGATAGAATAAAATTCCAAAAGGTGTTTTTCATATGACTTACGCTCGCCCCAATATCTAAGAAATATATCTTGAAAACCTTGCCACGAACTAATTGAACTTGCTTCCAAACACTGTAAACATTGCTGAGCACCCTGATTTAAAGAATGAAAAAACATCCTTAAATCCACGTCTTCATATATAATTTGAAAATTTTCCAAAAAGTACTCAAATTCCAAGATATGTTGTTCATTTGAAATATCCTCCTCCTCTCTAGAAAAACTTGGAAATTTTTGAATCCTTTTGAAGGATACTGATGGAGGATTGTGGGAAGCACCAAGGGTTTGAAAATCACCTTGGTTCCAAGCTGGAAAGAAGTGGATTGCTTATGAGGTAGAATATTATCACCCAAAGATGATGAATCATCACCTTTATGCCCAGATGGTTACATATTATCTTCAGGAATTATAATGCAACAGTCATCTCTCCTCTCATATTTAGGAGATAAAGTTGTGTCAAGGTCAATAATACAATCGGAAGAAAAATATTCTTTTGAAAATAAAGAATGCACATTTTGGGCCTTATAATCTTTTGAGAATATAAAGCAGGAAACAATATTCTTGATATGTAAGGGAAAATATACCATTAAAATGATAGTAAAAAATAAAACTTCCTTTAAAAGATTCAAACTCTAATATCTGTATTTTCCACGGTGCTTTCTCATTTTCTTGCCTGTAGAGTTCCTCATCTAATTAAACCTTCATCAGTGGAGTTACCAGGTGAATAATAAACAACCAAATTCGTATCTAAATATTGTTCACCATCAAGAAATAGATGTCAATACCCACAAAAATAACTTCGTGCCTTCATCCCCGGCAATGACGCCAAAAAATGTTGTATTTTAAGAGACAATCCCTCGGTTGTGAAAGGAATCATTGTTTAAGACATTTTAAAATTGTATCATAGAAATAATTTTATGATGAGGTATCATTCTATCCCACTGGAAACTAGTTTTCTAAAACCCTTAATGATCTGGAATAATAAAAGATTTCACAATGCCATTGACTGTTGATATCTGAAGGGCAAAGAATAAATGCATGGGAAACTCAAAGTAATATGCTGTAAGAACAAAATCTATTAGTTTTAAGTTTCAAAGGAAATTCATGGAGAGAGGGGAAGCACAAAATAACATGATGTAACACAGAATCTATTACTTTAAATTTTCAGAGAGATTTTGTGAAAAGAGGGGAAAATCGAAATAATATGTTGTAAACACAAAATATATTACTTTTAAGTTTTAGAGAGAATTTGTGAAGGGAGAAGAAATGGAGTGAAGGAGTGCTTATTAAGGCTATTTAAATATTACTTACAAAAGTAAATTAGAGACCAGCTTCTTCTTTACATCACTTCATTCAAGGAAGAAATCACATAAAATGGTGCAATAAGCACGAATCACCATCAACAGTTACAGGAAACTTGCTACTTCTTTCATTCACCCATCAGAAAAAGAAGTACAAAATGTAGTCCCCAAGAGGTCCAGAAATAGAAACCCCTCCTCTCACTTTCTCTCTTCTTTAAATACAAAAAAAGCAGTTTGTAACTGCTCGAGCTTCTTGAAACTCCTAGAATGCGTAAAACTATTAAACTAATTATTACATTGCAATCTAGGACATCATTGTAGATTCGATGTTAACAAAGAAAATAAAATAAAGCTTTAAATACAATCTTTTTGTTGAATCTAATTTGTTGCTGATGTGTCTCCCTCATTTTCGGCTGTGATGTCCTAACAGCCTCCATAAACGCATCTCCACATGAATCTGCCTGAATATTTTGCGTTTCAAACACTATCATCATGTCACCTACTACCCGACTCTGCCTCTTCTGCTCGTGCATGCTGCGTTATGTCTTCTCTTCTCCTTTGATCTTCGTTGGGTCACTTACCCGAGTCCACTGCCCATGTCCACGTTTCTTCATAAAACCAACGCAACTGCACATAATCTGGGACTTTAAATAAATTAAAATTAACCTTTGAATGGTATCGCGTCCGCCTTTCCATCGCGTTTTGGCCTTCGGTTTTTATACATACTCCTTAGCGCCATTCCTCATGAGCTTGCGATGTGCGATGAGCGATGGTGGGATAGTGACATGGTAGGACGGAGGTGGGGCCACCTAAAAATTTAAAATTGGGACTTTTGTTATGGGAAAGCAGGGGTAAAGGTTAAGAATTGCGAAGTGTGATGGCGGGAAGGTGATGTGGTAGGATGGAGGTGGGGCCAATCTCGAATCGTAATTGGCGATACGAAATCTTGTCGAACTTCACATTTCGACACTTATAATATATTACTTAGTGTCATTCCTCCTGAGCTTGCAATGTGTGATGTAGCCTCCGAATACTATTCTGCACGTATATTTTCATGACTCAAACCTCACCTATGCATAATGTTTTGAACGGATCAATCGGTCCGACTCCTAAATTGTTCTGGATGCAAATAAGCCTGACTTGACCCCTGCTGCACGCTTTTCTTCTTTGCAACTCCTCTAGCTTAGATTACACCTCCAGTGCTGTTTCTTCCTTGATTTTGGTTCTAGTGCACATGTGATGATGGATCCTCGTTGAGCTTGTGGTTATCCATTCGAGCATATTACAGGTCTTCTTGAAATTTTAACAACTATTCCTCATTAACCATGAATTTTTTAGAACCTCTCTTGAATTTTATCTGAGTCAAATTGGGCTACAACAGGAGCTCCGATGGATTATCACATGCAGCTTTAGATCATTAGTAGCAGCTTTAAAACCACCAAAGGAAGCTTCAATAGTCATATCAGCAACCTCAACATCACCTGCAAAAGCACATCAAGGGTAAGGCTCAAGTATGAAATAATCTAAAACTTTCCTCGAATCTATTCTAGCTTAAGAGAAAATTAAAAGCGTGAGAACGAAAGTTTTTTTATAGCCAAAATTAGTAGCAAAGCATCCTCGGCCTTATCTAGGAGTTAACTTCACTTTTCCACCAAGACACACACACATCTGGGAGAGGAACAAGAAAAAAGTGAAGAAGACTTGAGAAAGTGGATAGTAACTAGTTAGTTATGATGGAATACAAGGAGTTCCAAGTGGTAACTAAGGTAAAACTCAGTTAACAAATACAATCGCTCTGAGTTTATTTTGCATGCATGGAAAAAAAAAAGAGAAAAAAAATAAAAAAAAATAAAAATAAAAAGTGGACCCACCATCTTTTGGCATGCAAATATTAGCTTCTATAGGTGAAATAGAGCTGCTACAGGCACAAAATTTTCTACAAGAAGTTGCTACATGAAAAAATAGATTTTCTACAGGAAGAATAAATTTTCTACAGGAAAGTCAAATTTTGTACAGGAAGCTAATAGAGGACGAAAAGAGAAAATTAATGCTACTAGGGTGTTGGACAATGATTAATTAATAGAGAAAAGGTACAAAGAAACAAAATAAAGATGAAAATTATTTGCTACCAACATGGTAAACTATCCAAGGGTGAAATGTATTCAAGTCACTAGTTTGATCATCACATCATTCCTTTCTTTTTCTTCAATTTATTGATCATCATTTCTTCCTCTATAAGAAGAAATAGATTGTTAGTTAAGGGTTTTCATAAGAAATTGATGATAATATGATGTGACATGAGCAAGAATTTGTATCAACAGTAAGAGGCTTGGAATTTTGCTGGCTCGAGGGGTCTTGACCTAGTTTCGGAGGTTAAGGTTTTCCAACAAACCCCTATACTACTGGCCCTTTCGGTAGTGACCTGCTTGCGTAGGCCAAAGTCTCACCCGAAGCAGTATGGGAGGGTGCTAGAACCAGGTTTCTGCACCATGAGAGAGAGCAGGTAAGTTAAGTAGAGCTGCGTTCCTAGCTCAATAGCTTCGTATTTAACAGATCTAGTGACAGACTTAGGTCGCAAAGCTCCTAGTTACTAATTACCTTCGCATCCGCATGTGTAACACCAAACTACCAGTACAACAACTATAATCGCAGATCATAGATTCATATATCGGAAACAAGGATACTCTTGCAGCTATAAAACAAATCTATTCGTAGGTTCACTAACCAGTATAGTCCACTACTATCATTCATGGATCTAATCAGCACTTCTGTATCAGCACTATCACAGGTAATATTATAAATGCATGAGAATATATCACAGTAATAGTCCATATCATAATAAAGAGAGATTTGCAGCAACAACGAATAACCAATAGTAAGTGTAATAGATTCAACATTTCACATCAATAGTAATACATAAACTTAGATAACGCAGAGGTACTCTAACCAGATTCATATATATTAGCCTCAAAACCCAATACAATCCAACACAGCCCGGGCACACAGCCAGCAGGGTCCACACACAGCAGGACTGAGGATATCTGTTCACACAACCAGTAGGAGTCCTTACCCTAGCAACCCAAACAGATCTAACAATTCAAAACTATCATCAATCTGTATCTTTTCTTGTACCTAAGATTAAAGAAGGTTCATCTATTTATACCGATTTAGCCTACGCATCCAATGGTCCGCAAACCGTGGTTTGTGGACTCTTGGTCTACCCTTGACCTATTACAATGCGTTAGGGGCTTTGACCCACCCCAAAACCCCTGCGTTTGACTAAATATTACAAAAATACACAAAAATGGACAAAATTCGTAGTTGTAGGAGACCCTGTTCCAACAGTCCCCCAACACAATCTTGTGACTTGTCCCGAGTCTCTGTGATGGTGGGGTCTCCACCTCCACCTGCAACAATATGATCATCTCGGATAATAGAGGCATCATGCCTTCACTCTGAGAAGCGAAATTCTGTGTGATGTCGACTGAATTTTCTGAAATTGGGCCTTCAGTTGCGACGGTGGCACTCTGCAGAGTATGGTTCAACCGCTTAACTGCGACATCAACATCTTGTGAAATATTAAGTGCCTCAACATCCCAAGGCTTGAGGCGGTTGCCGAGGGCCTTCTTCTTTTGCTGGAGTTCATAAATATCATCTTGGAGGGCGTGGCTGGTGCACAACTGTGTCAAACGCTAAGCAGGAACTAAAGTGGGCAGGGTGGCTTCCAATGTCTCGAACTATTCCTCTTTCTGCCACAGGTCCTGGTTGATGCCACACAGGATTGGGTCGTGCTGGACCTTGGTCCATAGCTGCATGGCCGTTTCTAATAATTGGGAACCCTATGAAATTTTCCCTATAATGGCGTTCGTAGCCACCGTGACCAGCGTAGTTCGCTGGGCCCATACCTTTGGAGGTGTTTCAGGATGCAACTTATCCTGGAGGTCGGAAATCTACTGCTCCATTCATGCCTTGACCATCTAAACTTCCTCCCAAGAGGCCTTTAGTGCTGCGACCAACCTTTCAACCTTCGCCTGAGGGGTGGCTATGGCCGAGATCTCTATGGTAACATCGATGCAAAGTTTTTGAATCATGTTTTCGATCTCCATGTGCTTCGCAGTGATGAGGCACACTTCAACATTCTTTGCATCAATTTTCTATTCAGCCACTCTGAGCTATTTGTGTGCCTATTGGTTTCGATGGTGAAATTTATGAAATACAGAGGTGTGGAGACCTTGCAAGGCCTCATGAGGGAGCCTAGCTAAATTCAGCTGGTTTTCAGTACTAGCCTGGAATTGGATTCCTAGGTCAGGTGGACTGATCACAAGGGCTACGCCAGTTAGATAGCAGAGGTAGCTTTCGTCTGTAACTAATTCTGCGCCACCGATGGATAAAGGTGCGCATACCTGATTTACACTGGTCTGCAATGTATCTTTCTTCAACTGTAGCTCATAGAGCTTGGCTTGTATTGTGTTAACCATAGCTTTTAGCTACTCATATAAGGCTACCCACTTGTCCTCCGCAGCCAGAGTGACTGCATCAGCAATTTGTTCAAGGTCTCTGTCAGTCAATGTGACTGTCTCGTCTCGCTCCATCCGCTGAGAGCGTTGATTCTTGCAGGGCGTTTTGACAGGCTCTCTTTTTCTTTTTGTGTCGTGGGGGGAGGTAGGTCCTCCTGCATCTAGTCCTTTTGTGCCCAGTTTGGGCCACGAATCTACCTAAGTTTCCACCTTGACGTCCTTCTCAAGGGTCTGCTTCTGCTGCTCATCCTTGTGTGCGACCATGCCTATATCTTGTCTGGTACTCTTGGTCATACCTCTAGTATCCTTGATGACGTAAGGGGGGGTGACTTTAGATGTGTTGGTTTGTTTGACGCCCTTCGTGCTAGTTTTGGAACTGATCTTCTAGTTAGGAGGCCAAAGCGCAATGACGTTGTCAATTTCTTCATCCGCCACCATATAAGGGAGCGAAGTCCAGAATTTATCTTGGTGTGCCCTGATCTCAACGTTGTGCATAGTGATCTGAAATGCCACAATGCCTTTGTATCTGTCATACATGGCAGGGGACAACCGTGGTTGGGATTTAATGGCTGCGGCCAAGCTACTCTGAAAGAGGACCCTGAAAACTTGGTTGTCCTCGAGACGTTACGGATCCTTAGAATCCCATAAGTGTGCATAGCGAGCCCCTTCGCACATGTCCGAGGTAAGCTCAAGGAGGACTAAATCCACAGGGACTTCCCAGGCAACCAACACTATGAGAAATAGAAACCAGGAATAAAAAAAGGTGCGAACCTTCTCCTGGGACTCACGGACATTAGTCAGAAACTCATCACACAAATACTAGGCCTAGTTAAAACATACCCCTTTCCTGCATTGGCCTGCTAACTGAATTACATAGGCTAGGACAGAGGTGGCCTAAAATTTTCTCATCATTTTTCATGACAACAACATCATGCCTAACTGCGTGCCTTGGTCACTGATAGACTTTATTATAAAAGCCCAAGTATTGCGTTCCACATGGTAGGTCTTGCACACATACTCAGCAATTTCCGCCTCATACTTTTTACCCACACGCTCCAGAGGGTTGGTACCATGCATGGGAAGGCCAGTAATTCTATGAATCAATGTAGCATCGATGGGGATCCTGTCTTGGATCCACAGGCAACCATCATGAATTAGGGGAAGCAATTATCAGGCTAGCCGGTCCGTGAAGCTGTAGTGACCAAAGTGTGGCATACTTATCAAGTTCAGGAGCCCAGACCTAGCCAATCCATGCACCCAGCACTGAGGAAAAATTTTATCCCATCATCTACCTGAATTGTGTCAAGTTATAATTCAGGCGCTAGCTCAAGGAGGGCCTCCAAATTGGCCAAGTCGTGATTGTCAAATTTGATCTTGTGAAGCTTCCCAATAGGTTCACCAATGATAGGGACCTCTCCCAAGGTCAGCGACATTTGTAAATAAGTGATCAGGCCATCGAGGTCCTGTGCGACTGAACGAAAGGAGGCAACCAGTTGATCGGACTAGCACGCTGGGCCTCCTCTTGAGCAGCACGTGCCTGGGGCATTTCCTTCAGGGATTTTAAGTTCCGCGGGGAAGTATGAGGCTCCCCCCCAACCCATTTGGTAGGTTTCGGGGGCCTCCCTGAGCCTTCTGCTTACTCCTTGCCCTTCTTTGTGACTGGGATGGAGAAAAATTCTTCAGCCTCAGACTCGATCTCCACCACTTCCTTATGCCTTGTTTCGCTGAGATTACTGGTTCCGATGGTTCAGTAGGATTTGTGGTCGTCATTTTGGCGTGAAAGACAAGCTTGAGATTGTTACTGTCAAAGGGAGAAGGTTTCTCAGACATGAAACAGATGATATAGGAACACAAATTCTTACAACACAAATTCGTCTAGGCCAAACATGCCAAGTACGAGCTATTCAAGCGATACGGAATCCCTGTCTAATCTAGCCCTCCTGTTTTATAGCTTTGGCGATCACCCAATGGTAGGGTAGATTTCACGTGGAACTTACCATCAAGTAAACGGTAAAAAATCCCCAGAAATCGCCTCATCAAATGTCGGTTGGCCGCCCCATCCAACGGTAATTTTTTCTTTTTACCCAATTTGACTATTCCAACGGCTATTTTTCGCACCCTGGGTGCGCTCAGCGTACCCCTGCACTTCCAAAAAACCCCTGTGCTTTGAGCATACCTCATGTGCTCCTAACACACTGGCTGCAGCCTGAGCCTATTCCTTCCAAATGTAATTCTATATCGCCATAGCCCAACTCGTGAGATTTCTGTGTTGTTGCCTTGCTTGCGCAGTGACCTCCTTCTACGCCTTCATGAGAATCTGCCAAGCTCGTGTGCCTTTCATACCATAGAATGTATTTGCATAGTATGTCATTAGAACCTAGTTTATATAAATGACCTGCGATAATGGTAAAACCTGCCGCCTAGGTAACCAACACCATATTTTGTTGTACCAAATATTCTGCAGGTGCCATGCGTGTAGTCAGGAACCGAATGATATCAGTGAAGTGCACATCAACGACCTCAATGGAAAATAACTGTGCATTAGGCAATCCTTCCTTCAAGTTAGTGGGTTCCTTGCCCATCTCACTTTGGGACAAATGATCTAGCATAGAATTCAACTTCCCTGGCTTGACTATGATTTCAAGATCATATTCCTGAAACATCAACAGCCATATGCAACTTTTCACCCCAAACACAGGCTTATTTACTGGGTACTTGAAAGTTGAATGATCTATAAACAACTTAAAGTGTCCTCCTAAGAAATAGTGCTGATACTTCAGTAGTGCATAAACCATGGCCAACCCTTCCCTTTCCGTGGTGGCATAATTGTGCTCCCTACTTGAGAGTTTTTGACTAGAAAATGTGAGTGGGAAATCAGTGTTAGGCTGCGTAAGGACTGCTCCCAGGCCAATCCCCGAAGCATCAACATGAACATGAAATATATTTTCCCAATAGGGAAAAATAAGACTAGGTGCAGATACCATCTTAGCCTTGAGTAGCTCAAAGCTCTCTTGGTACTCGTCATCCCAAAGGAATGAAACATCCTTCCTAAGAAGATTTTACAAAGGGGTTGTGAGCTATGCATATCCCTGAATGAAGTTTCTGTAGTAACCCATATGTCCATGGATCAAATGTAGCTGTTTCTCAGTTGTAGGCATTGCCAGATTGATGATAACGACCACTTTCACAGGATCCACTCTCAACCCTTGTCGACAAATTTTATTGATTCCTTATGTAATCTTCTGCTTATACTTGGGGTTTAGTCGATAAGGCTACTACTTTACAGGGTGCGCCTCTAGTTTTAACGTGAGGTGCATAACCCCTATGTCTCTTGTGATCCCTTTGAGCTCTGAAAACTTGGTTGGGAATAAGTCTTGATATTCTATGAGTAATCCAACAACTTTGCTTATAGAGTCATCATCCCAGTAGTCCCCAACGTTAGCCAACTTAGGCTACTCTTCCGTGCCAATGTTGAATTCCCGTAGATTCAGAGGCTTTGCCACATCCACAGTCTGCAATGGAGGTCCCACAAGTACGCACTCCCCCTCTGATTATGGGATAGAGGTATTGTGCTGATCCTTGTCACACTTTTCTATAGTTATATTGCGACAATTGACAATATCCCACACCTGCGTTTCCCATGTGGGTATCGCATATGCTGCGTAGGGGTTTGGATTCACCAAATAAAAAGGTATCGATATCCTGCAGAGCTTCATTAAGCACCTCTGATCCTCCTGTTAGCTTGAATGTCCCCAAAAATTTGTCTTTTAAGGTTTCTCACTAGCGGGAGTGTTGATGTAGCTCCACATCTAGGTACCATGCAGCGGGAACTGGTCCCAAGGCATGAACGAACAAGTGACCCCATTCTTCTGTAGTACGATCACACCATTTCTCCATCCAGGCAAACAAATGTCCATGCGGATCCCCTGGGCCAGGAATGTCTCAATGTGCACGTCAGCCGGAGGCTCAAATCGCAAGAGCATCATATCCCAAGATTCCTCCCACTCCTGGAATTCCCCCATATGCGTGCCCCACCATCTTGTAGGTGTTGTGTGCATGGCTAGATTAAGGGCCCATAAGCTTCGTTCCCTAGGCACCTTAGCTTCGAATGTTTGCAAAAACTCTTTTATAATACCGAAACCATCAAAGTAGGGAAGTTATCTTACCTCCAAAGCTATGCAATGGAAGTCCCTTGTAATTCGCAGGCAGGGAAGCACAAAAACATCATGCAACCAATTTTGCCAATTTTCCATTTCCTCGTCGGAGTCGGAGAAGCATTCACTATGTCTTTCCCAGCAAAGCAAACCATCGGCCGTAGGATGGATCCTGTCTTCGTCTTGTGCAGTTAGCTTATAGATCTAATCCACCTCTTCTTTCTCATGCACTAGTTCTATATACCTTTCTCCTTCTACGGGGTCGAGTGGTACAATCACTCGTGTCCTTCACTTTCGAACACCATGCTTCTTTTATGCAAATTGATAATACCACCCATATCAATGGCCCAGTCTAATCCTAGGAGCACAAGATAGGGGTCTGCATCTTCTACAATATGAATGAACTCAAAATCAACCCGAACTTTGACCCCTGTGATGTCTACCACGATCTTTGATAATATTCCCAAAGGTATGATCTTCTATTGATTAGCCATGCGTAGCTGGATAGTGGACCATTCTAACTTAGGTTCTTCCATTCAATGCCAGGTTTTCTTAGGTATCACATTCGCATCTGAGCCTAGGTCTAGAATTACCTGATCCATCTCATAGTCTCCAATTTGTGTGGTTAACTGCATCTCCCTACCAGTGCGTCTCTTATGCTTATATAGTTTGTGCACATCCTTAACTTCCATAGCTGGGGTTGTTTTTTCTGTGCAGCCGACTATCATGGCTTGGAGATTTTCTACAGCACTTTGGTTGCGTAACAACTTCATACATGCCTACAAGAATGGTTTGACCTCATCATCTGCTTTGGGGTTCGCAGGGGCGTGAGGAGTAGGTGCCTCAACCTTAGAAAAATCTTGGTGAGCTGCAAAAAAGGTTTCCTTTTCTTTCTGTAAGTCCAAACCTTCTTGTCTAATAGCTGCTTTACGGATGAGAGGCTTTGCCTTAGCCTTCTTTGCAGCTCCTCCGGTGGCCATGCTGCTGCGTGTTATAACATTAAAACTTGGTCCCTCATCTCGAGGTTCCGCCTTGACCCTTTGTATACTCTGCATAGGTGTCTGTTGCTTCTCCTATATCTTGGCCATTAGAATTGGGCAATCTTCAATTGCATGATCCAACTGTCTACAGTATCTGCAGCATTGTCTCGCAGGGTTCATGCAGTCCCTTGCAAAGTGCCCTGTTTCCCCACGGTTATAGAAAATCAGTTGTCCTCTCCCGCTACCCATGCTTCCACCTCGGATCCCTCCCCTGTCTCGAGCTAGGGAGCCACCGATGCCTGAGGGGAATCTTGGCGAGGATGGATTCGATTGTACCCTATATAGATTTCCTTGATCTATCATTAGATCATACGTCTGGTAGATATATTCATCATGGCCTATAGACCTACAGAACCTGCACCATTTTTTCTTTATTTCTGGGACATATGCGGCAAGGCGAGGGCAATGGTTGGTATCGTGCATCCCAGCAACGCGACAATCATCACACCACAATACTGATCCACTTGGTCCTGCAGCTTCCCTGTGTCATAACAGACTGGGTCCCCTAGCTTGTATGTAGTCTTCTAGCAGAGGATAGTTATCCTTGGTGTGTCCATTCACCTTGCACTGTATGCACCATATTTCAGGGCTAGCCTCCATTCCTCGCTTCTTTCGCAGATTCTAGATCTCTATATGAATCACTTCTAGCTGGCCTTGTATCTTTTGCACTCCTAACTGGGTATCATATCTTGGCACAAATTGTAGATTCATCGCAATCTCCAAGGCCTTTTCCTGTGATTCAATGGCTTGATGTACCATTGGTACGCGCAAGTGGGGCAGCAGCATAGCAATGAACCACTCTGTGTGCTTCCTGTCATCGTACATAAATCCCCCTTCTCTAATTTCCTTCTTTAACTGTTGGTCAGCCTCCCATACAGATTCGAATGGTCCTTGCTTGATATCCTTCAGATCATTCACTATCCGAGAGTAGGACTTGGGCTTCTTGAACTGCTGTTTCAAGGGGGCTTTAATCTCCTCAATGGTTGCCTTTGCATGCTGGTCGATGTATCCCATGTACCGGTCCAAGGCTCTTCCTTCAAAGGCAAGGGATAGTTGTGCTCTTTTCACCGCGTCACTAGCTACATTCTGCGCAGTCCATACCGACCCTGTGACAAACCAAAACCGATCCATATCTTCATCCCCTACACCTTTGAAGGTGGGTAGTTTCATGTGCGAAGCCATATCGTCTTCCGGTGGTGGAGGTGGTGAGTTCTTACCCCTATGAGGGTTTGAATGTGGCATGGATGGATAATTCTACGCAGCAGAATTTATTACTGGACTGTAGATGGATCGATCTCCTTCTTGATTAATTCTGTAGTATTTACCATTGCATGTTGTACCCTCGATTTGATTGGAGCTCATTCATTCTATGTGGCTGTATAAAACACTTCTTTCGCACAGTAATATCTTAATCAGCAATGCTAAGTTTTTCATAAAATTACACTGGAAACCCTTGAAGAACCTTCGCTCTCCCTCAAATAGGAAACAAATTGATCGATGGCATACTGTATGACAAAATCTCCTAGTACACTATCCACCCAGTGATATACCATATGATTGATGGTGTTATCAGTCTTTTCTAACTGCTGGATCAACTCTGGAGTCCACTGCATGACTCGTTAGTCCTTCCAACACTTTTGGAACTCTACGAGCCTTGCAAGCTACTCCTAAAGCTCGGTCGCAAATGTCAGAAAGAAAATTTCATAGATCTCTATGAAAATGTACTTATTCTTCCACTTTTCCGCCGTCACCCTTGTGCTGCGATTCTCTTTTATTAAAAATTTCTAATTTTTTTTTTCGAACCACTCTTCAATTTATTTCTTCTCAGGTTTCCAATTTTCTCTTGGCATTCCCCAATCTCTCTCAAAATTCTCCTGGTCTTGGAAACAAAACCATTTTTTGGCTCGAGGGGTCCTAACCTAGGTTCAGAGGTTAAGGTTTGCCAACAAACCCCTATACTACTGGCCCTTTCGGAAGTGACCTTCTTGCGCAGGCCAAAGTCTCACCTAAAGCAACATGGGAGGGTGCTGGAACTAGGTTTTCGCACCTTGAGAGAGAGCAGGTAAGTCAAGCAGAGTTGCGTTCCTAGCTCACCGGCTTCATGTTTAACAGATCTGGTTACAGACTTAGGTCGTAGAGCTCCTAACTACTGATTACCTTCACATCCACATGCGTAACACCAAACTACCAATACACCAACTATAATCACAGATCATAGATTCATATATTAGAAAAAAGGATACTCTCGCAGCTATAAAACAGATCTATTCGCAGGTTCACTAACCAATATAGTCCACTACTATCAGTCATGGATCTAATCATCACTTCTGTATCAGCACTATTACAGCTAATATTATAAATGCATGAAAATAGATCACAGTAATAGTCCGTATCATAATAAAGACAAATTCGTAGCAACAACGAATAACCAACAGTAGGTGTAACAGATTCAACAGTTCACATCAACAATAATACATAAACTTAGATAACGCAGAGGTACTCTAACTAGATTCACATATATTAGCCTAAAAAACCCAATACAATCCAACACAACCTATGCACACAACCAATAGGGTGCGCACACAGTAGGACTGAGGATCTCTGCACACACAGCCAGCAGGAGTCCTTACCTTAGCAACCCAAACTGATCTAACAATTCTCAACTATCGTCAATCTCTATCTTTTCTTCTACCTAAGATTCAAAAAGGTTCATTTATTTATACCGATTTAGCCTACACATCCAATGGTCCACAAACCGTGGTTTTGGGACTCTTGGTCTACCCTTGACCCGTTACAATGCATTAGGGGCTTTGAGCCACCCCAAAACCCCTCGGTTAGACTAAATATTACAAAAAAATAGAAAAATTGACAAAATTCGTAGCTGTAGGAGACCCTGTTCCAACAACTTCAATGAGAATGACATTAGTAATGAGGTAATGGATGCCAATAAATCCTTCTTTTCACAAGGAGAAGTTCCGTAGGGATAATAAGAAGACAAACCAAAAGAAAGGTGTTTCCCTCACAAATAGAAACCATTAAAATTGAATAAGAGTTGCAAGAAAAGCAACAGGAGGAGAAGCATATGGACCAAAAAATAGAGAATTACCAAGCCAACATACTTGAGGAACCACAGGGAAAGGAGAATGAATAGGTTTCTTAGAGGATGAGCAACAATTTCAGTAGGGGGGTATGACGGGCCTCTAAATTAGACATAAATTAAGGCTCATCTAACCTTTCTTAGGGACATAAAGGCTATATTAAATCTCTCCTTCTACACTTAATAATTTTTTTTAAGCTTTAATATGTTCATTAGGAAGGTTTAGATATAATTTCATATTTGTGCCTAAAATTATTTATTTTTGAAGAATATTGTGAGAATATTGGGTGATTATGAAGATTTGGAGAAGTATTTAATTTAGGGACGTTCTCCCTAATACTGGAGGATCAAGATTGGAGAATAAATGAACAAAATATCATGAAATTATTGAGGGATTTTGGAACTCTGATGATTGAGAAAATCTAGGAATATGTTCCTTATCATTTACTGCAAACTCCTAGTGTTGGGAACCAGATGCACAATTTGAGAGATTTTGGAGGGGAAAGCTTCCTCCTTTCAAGGAGAATGATTCCTCATCATTTATTATAAGTACCATTTCAAATTTTCCTCTAGGGTCATGCATTGTTTAGTCTTATTGTGGAGAAAAATTGTTGTTTAAAAATTCCACTTTATTTTCTTGCAGGGATGTACTTGGACTGATTTAATAATGAAGTTTGGTGCCATTTTTAGCTTCTAAGGTTTGGTTTCTTCCATAGTAATTTGAGTCCTCCTTGGGCTTGGCCATCCCAGGAGCCTTAGAGACCTCTTGCACAATTTCTTTATGTTTTTTCACTTCTTATTCACATGCATCTTTCATTTATGTTTTTCATATTTCCGTATTTAGTATGGTTTCTTTTCTTATTGTAGGATTGAGTTAAATGATTGAAGTGATTTATTTTGCAGGTTGTTTACAGATTCAAAAGAAGTATTCAGTATTATAATAACCTTTTTAATGTCATCTTAATCATTAAGCTACTTGGATTTGGTTACTAGTTCACGAATGTAAGATTTTTGGAAATGCCTAGTAGTGAAATAGTGGTAAATTTCTGCTATTTTTTTAGAATGGGTTAATGAGCTTCATTTGACTTGATTCCACTTGGATTAGGTCATAATAATGTTAAATTTAACAAAAAAATTTACCCCATTTCATTTCCACTTGACTAGGTTATCCATTATATATATAGGATTTAGTCTAAACTACCAATATATATATATATATATATTGGTAGTTTAGACTAAATCCTATACCCACGGGTTTCAAACCGGTGACGTTGCGGACGTAGTGCCTTAACAGTGCACCCCACCATTGACTGCTCTACATCACATGGGCTGTCCATTTGATATATTAACTATCTCACTAGTTCTTGAATTTCCATATTTTAGAGTAGTAATTTTCTGCTATTTTTTATCACGTGTGAAAAAAGATATTTTGGAGTGATTCCAATTGGAATGGAGATCTAAGAAATCATACTTAATAACAAAATTTGGCCCATCCCATTTTCATTTGATTTACTTAGTCATTCGGTGAGTTTTCTCCACAACAAGACTTCCTGTAACAAAAAAAAAATTTCTGTAGCACTCTTGTAGCACGTGTAAACTCAATCATATTTACTCCCAAAGCTTGGTTTTTGTCTCTTAGGCTTGAATCATGACCTCTAGGATATAAATCTATGATTTAGGAAGAATTAACAACACTTATGACATGCATTTTTGAAAATTATATAAGGCCTATTTATTTGAATTCATGCTCTTAGGGTTTCAATTACAAATTGTTGTTCTTGCCTAGGATTAATTTCTTTTCAAAGAAACACTTTAATTTATGTAATTATTTTAGGATTTTATTTCCTGACATTCGCTCCATTACATAATATCAACAAAAGAAGGATACGTTGTATGTTTCATATATAGTGTCGATACCTCTTAAGTTTGTATGAACTCAGGGTTGATAATTAAAGCTGGTAGCCTTGGGAGTTGTAGCATTCTTGTTGCAATACTAAGTCTCATCACTTTTTGGCGTCATTGCCGAAGAGGCATCAAAGTATGCCTTATTATATTCCCTAGTTGATTCGTTTCTTTTCTTTCTGTAAAAATAAATAAATTGAATTAGGCATATTTCATTTCAAAAATAGAAAATTTCATTGCATTAGCATTCTTATTCAAAATAATATACTTAAAGATACTTCTTCAACACCAGCCCCCCCCATTTGATAACATGGTACAGTAAGAACCACATCGCCATCCACATTTTCAGGTGGAAGAAGAAGAGGTGGCAGAAAAGGTAGAAGAAATGGATGGAGTTGATGAGAATGAAGAAGATCCTCTTGGATTTCCCATTCAAGATATTCATGTCAGTGTGCATATGAAGAGTATCCCTGCATCTTAACTTCCCAACTTCCATGGTATGAGGACAGAGGATCTAGAAACCTTTTTCTTTGAATTTGAAGTACTTTGTAGATCTTATGGATTCTTATGACACCATCAAAAATTGAGATTGTTTCCTGTGACATTGAAGGATAGAGCTGTTAAATGGTTTATGATTTTAGGTACTAATTCAATAAGATCATGGAATGATATGCAAAAGATATTTCTAGAAAAATATAAAGATCATGATCTTAAAGAATAAATTTTTAGAATGAATCAAGAAGAAGATGAGAGCCTTGAGGATCTAATAAGAGGTTCATGTAAAAATTTAAGAGAGAAAAATTGCATAATTTTAGATTTGACACACTAAAAGCCATCTAACTTAGAACAATTAGGGCTGAGGGGATTGATCTCCTTGATCTCATTTGTAAAGGAGATGTATACCAATTATCATTTGAAGAAATTTGTGAAACATGCAAGCACATATCAAGAGGAATGGCAAGAGTAAGTAGATTAGCATCAACATTGGTAAATCAAGATGAACTTGGAAATTTTATTGATCACTTTAAAACATAAATTCTTGGAAATATAAAAGAAGATTTTGATATTTGTGTTGTGCATGAATAATCATTTGCTACTAAATATTCTCCATCATTACCCAGGTTGAAGGAAAAAGGAGAAGGTCAGTCACCAACGAAGATATGTTATGTAGCTCCAAGAAGACCATGGGAGCTTAATCAAATTGATATGATGCAAGGACCTGCTACACAATTTCAAGCTTATTCACATCCATCTCAAAGTAATTGGAACACACTCTTTCCTTGGCAACCTTGTCCATCTCAACCCCAAAACCAATCTTGGCAACAAGGATGACAAGAACCTTATGGGATAAATCCAAAATACCCTCAGTATTTTCCTCAATATCATCCATACCCAACTCCATGCTATCCCTACCACCCACCTCCACCACAACCACAGCCTCATTCACATTTATCTCATAGATCCACTCTCACTCAACTACCTGTACCACCATTTCCAAAACCATACAAAGAAGTAACTCAACCCATTTACAATGCTGAGGTACATCACTTCCAAACATATCCTCTTGATATAAATGGTATTCATCTTAGCTAAAGAAATTTATTGCAAAAAAGATATTCTCTTGATGTCATTGAAGGACAACATCGAGAAGAATAATATTCAATTGAGGAGATAAAAGATTCATGGGTTGCACTTTATGGAGAGAAGACATCATAATCATAGACTAAGAGGATTCCCTCATGTTTAACATCATATCTTCCATGTGTTCAAGAGAACAATAAGAAAAAAGAGGAGAATTTGAATTTCATGGTAGAAGAGGAAATCCAAGATGATCCAAATCAACAAGTGGACCAGGGGTATCAAAAATATATTGAAATATGGTTCCAGACAATCATTAAGTTGCAACAACACACTCTTCTTCAAGAATTCTTTATCTCATCTCAATCAAAGCATTTGGTAGCTCATATTCATGTACTTCTTCAAGCCTACATTTTGAGCCTACACATGAGTTTGCATGTCATCTTGATGTGTGCATGGATCCACTGGAAGTATTCCTATACTTGAAAGAGATTTTGTTTTTTCAAGTAGAGTATGATAGAAAAAATAAAAAAATGGAAACAGAGAAAAAAGAAAAGAATAAAATATCAGGTGAAAACCTCTTTTGAGGAATCTTGGATTGGTTCACTGATTGAAAACCTCCATGAGGCGGTCAATGGGCTGGAAAAAAGAGAAAATAAGAGAAAAATAAAAGATCCTAGGTGAAAAGCTCCTTTGAGGTGCCTAGGCATACCTACTAGTTGAAAAAATCATTGAGGTAGCTACTAGGCCTAAGAAAAAAGAGAAAAAATGAAAAAAATTGTAAAAAAAAAATTGTTTGCTCCATGTATCTCTCTTTAATGAATGTAGGTGCTCTCCAACCTTTTCAAGCAACAAATAAAACAAGTTGGTCAAAAATCTAGTCAAAGGAAATCAAAATTGGAATTTCTCCTCCGTTTCTTAAATGATCCAAAAGGGCCAAGGTCATTCCAATCCATCACCCTCATCCATTTCCAACATCCACCCGTCATTTCCAAGTTTTCCTCATTCATTTTTATCGCTGTCCTAAAATGCTATAAGAAGTCTTGTTTTTGCTATAGGTAGTCATGTTTTTGAGCAAGAAATTTGTTTTTATTATACCTTGAAAATCGTGCATCCATTTTTTGACCTGTTTCATGAGGTTATCCATATGGATGATGGTAACATGCTCAAGCAATTTCAGAAATTTATGGTGCACAATTTGTGAGAAATTGACCTCCATCACCTACAACCATTTTTAGTTTTTCTCAATATTCGTGAATCCAAAGGCCGAAATTTTTTATGGGGAGCTGCATAAGGATGACGGTAAAATGCTCAAAAAATTTCAAGTCACTCCACTCTACCGTTTGAGATTAATAGATAAAATAATTTTTCTACAAGTGGCTGTCCTGAAATGCTTCAGGAAGTTTTGTAATTGCTACAGGAAATTACAATAAGAGTCATGTAGGTAGATTGAGGACCAAAAAAAATAAAAAAAGGGCCTTTAGGTGTAAATAAATCAATGAGGAGAGTCTTCCCATAATTTCCTATGACCTTCTCATCACTCCTCAATCTCAAGCACAAGGGTTTTTCATTCTAACCTTACCTTTTGTCACCTCTGTAAACTAATTTTTTCTGAAAAAACAGAGAGTTCCTTCACACCATTTTACAAGGCCAAACCATTTGCTCACCAACCTATAATCATCCTACCATCACCCTAATAACACCTCAAATTATCCCTCGTCATTCATACAGAGCTAGAAGCCTAAAGAAAAAAGAGAAAGAGATTGCTACAAGAAAAAATAACTAGATGTAGTAAGCCCTATGTAAGCACCAGAAAATCCCTAAAGATGGTTCTGACCAATCATGGAGACTAATAAGACTTGTGAGATGAATCTAAAGACAATAATAGTACTACAAGGAGGGTCCTCCACCAACATACATACATGAGAAGACTCAACAATATACCTGCACACACAAACTTTATCAGTTAAAGAATCATCATGCTATGAAGACTTGTACAGAAGAAAAATCATCAACTACAACACTCACATCACAAGAATATCAACAACAACATTTTATCTATGGATGTGAAGTAGCAAAAAAAAAAACAAAAGAAACCCTATAAGACCTCCAACTTCAAGGCTATCAACTATAGGACCTCCAACAGATTATAACATGCAGCTTCAAGATCATTAGTAGTAGCTTTAGAAACACCAAAGGTAGCTTCAACTGTCATATCAGCAGCCTCAATACCATTTTCAAAAACACATCAAGGGTAAGGCTCAGGTATGCAATCATTTAAACCTTTCTTCAAATCTATTCTAGCCTAAGAAAACATTAAAAGTGTGAGAAGGAAAGTTTGTTTAATAGCTAGAATCAGTAGGAGAGCATCCTCTACCTTACCTAGCAGTAAGCTTCACTTTTCCACCAAGACACACACACACACACATGTGGGAGAGGAAAAAGACAAAAGTGAAGAAGACTTGAGAAAGTGGGTAGTAAGAAGTCAGTTGTGATGGTGGACAAGGAGTGCCAAGGGGTAACCGATGGCGAACTCAGTTAACAAACAAAAGAACTTTGAGTTTATTTTGCATGCAATGTAAAAAAAAAGAGAAAAAAATTTTGGACCCACCACCTCTTGGCATGCAAATATTAGCTTCTATAGGCTAAATATAGCTGCTACAGACACAAAATTTTCAATAGGAAAAACATATTTACTACAGGAAGAATAGATTTGCTATAGGAAACACAAATTTTCTTCAGGAAGCTAACAAATGACATCAAGAGAATTTTTTTTGCTACTAGGGTGTTGGAAAATTATTAATTAATAGCTAAAAGGTACAAAGAAACACAACAGAGCTGCATATTATTTTCTACCAACATGGTAAATTATCCAAGGGTGAAAGGTATTCAAGTCACCAGTCTGATCATCACATCATTCCTTTATTTTTCTTCAGTTTATTGACCATCATTTCTTCCTCTGTAAGAAGAAAGAGCTCTTTGTGAAGTGTTTTCAATTCCAAAATTTAATGAAGAGAATATATATTTTTAGTTAAGGGTCTTCATAGGAATTTGATGGATAATATGAGGTGTCATGACCAAGCATTTGTATCAATAGTAAGAGGCTTGGACTTCAATGAGAACGACATTGGTAATGAGGTAATGGATGCCAATAAATCCTTCTTTTCACAAGGAGAAGTGCCATAGGGATAATAAGAAGAAAAACCAAAAGAAAGGTGTTTCCCTCACAAATTTAAACCATTACAATTGAATAATAGTTTCAAGAAGAGTATCAAGAGGAGCAACACATGGGCCAACAAACAAAGAATTACTAGGTCATCATACATGAAGAACCACATGGCAAGGAGGATGAATAGGTTGTTTAGAGGATGAACAACAATTTCACTGAGGGGGGTATGATGGGCCTCTAAATTGGACATAAATTAAGGCCCATATAACCTTTATTAGGCACATAAAGACTATATTAAATCTATCCTTATACACTAAATAATGTTTTTTAAGATTTAATATGTTCATTATGAAGGTTTAGATATAATTGTATATTTGTGCCTAATATTATTTATTTTTGAAGGATATTGTGAGAATATTGGGCAGATTATGAATATTTGGAGAAGGATTTATTTTAGGGGCTTTATACCTATTATTGGAGGATAAATATTAGAGAATAAATGAAAAAAATATCATGAAATTATTGAGAGATTCTGGAACTCCCATGATTGAAATTTTTTAGGAATCTGTTCCTTGTCATTTACTGTAAACTCCTATTGTTGGGAACCAGATCCACAATTTGAGGGATTTTGGAGGGGAAAGCTTTCTACTTTCAGGGAAAATTATTCCTCATAATTTTTTACAGGTACTAATTCGAATTGGCCTCTAGGGGCATGTATTTTTTAGTCTTATTATTGAGAAATTGTTTTGTTTAGTAGCTCTAGTTTCTTTTCTTGTAGGGATGTAATTGGATTGATTTAATAATGAAGTTTGGTGCCATATTTAGTTTGTAAGGTTTGTTTTCTTCTTTAGGACTCTGATTCCTCCTTAGGCTTGGCCATCCCATGAGTCTCAGAGACCTCTTGTACAATTTATTTATGTTTTTTTCACTTCTTATTCACATGCATCTCTCATATTTGTTTTGCATATTTCTATATTTAGTATGGTTTCTTTTCTTGCTGTAGGATTGAGTTAAATGATTGAAGTAAGTTATTTTGCAGGTTTTTTACAAATTCAAAAGAACTATTCATCCTTAGTACAAATTTTGAAGCTCATCTTAATCATTAAGCTACTTGGATTTGGTTACTAGTTCACGAATATAGATTTCTGGAAATGCCTTGCAGCGAAATAGTAGTATATTTCTACTATTTTTTTAGAATGGATTAATTAGCTTCATTTTAATTTATTCCACTTGTATTAGGTCATAATAATGTTAAATTTTATAAAAAAACTTACCACATTTCATTTTCACTTGATTATCTTATCCATTTGATAGATTAAATAGCTCACTAGTTATTGAATTTCAAAATTTTAGAGGAGTAATTTTCTATTATTTTTTAGCATGTGTGAACAGGGGTATTTTGGATTGATTCCACTTGGAATGGAGACCTAATACATTATTATTAATAAAAAAAATTGTCCGATCCCATTTTCATTTGATTTACTTAGTCATTCGGTGAGTTTTCTCCAAAACATAACTTCTTGTAGCAAAAATAGAACTTCCTTTAGCACTCTTGTAGCACGTGTAAAATCGACCAGATTTTCTCCCAAAGGTTGGTTTTGTCCCTTAGGCTTGAATCATGACCCCTAGGATCTAAATACATGATTGAGGAAGAATAAACAACACTTAGGAAATGATTTTTTCAAAGTATATTAGGCCTATTTATTTGAATCCATGCTCTTAGGATTTCGATTACAAATTATTGTTCTTGCCTAGGATTAATTTCTTTTCAAAGAAACCCTTCCATTTCTGCAATTAGTTTAGGACTTTATTTTTGGAATTTCACTCCATTAAATCATATCAACAAAAAAAGGACACATTGTATGCTGCGCATATAGTGCCGATACCTCTTAAGTTTGTATGAACTCCAAGTTTATAATTAAAGTTGGTAGCCTTGGGAGTTGCATCATTTTTATTGCAATAGTAAGGCTCATCAGGATGCGGAAGTTTCTGGAGGAATATTCTAAGGGGTACTCACGAATGGAATATTGTCGACATTTGATGCCATGTCTGGTGGAAAAAATTGACGAGAAGTAGTACGAGATGCTATAAGAGAATCACCAAAAGTAATGTTGGGACCGTCAAAAGGTCTATACAGGTGTTTGAGAGATATCACACTCGGATCATAGAGCAGGTTTGGAGGAAATACCATAAAATGTGAAGACAGTTCAAGAATTTACTGCTCAAGATCCTTAGATGCTGATGAAAGCCATTCGTTAGGTTTTGGCCAAGACGATATCGGTTGGACACTTATGAAAATTCCAAGTTAAACACCTTGAGCTTCAAGGGACCTAGGTGGAAATTGCGGAATATTAGGAGGAGGTCCTTGAGATTCTTTAGAGGAGCGAGGAAAATTAGAAGATTCAAACACAAGTACCTTTAGGACAAGATCAATGAAGGGAAATGTGAATCAATTTTTTAGCAATTAATATTGATAATTAACGAGGAAAGATGAGGCTAAGAGTACTACACAGGTAGGATGTTATCGTGGGAAGAAAATTTTGGAATTAAACAAATAAATAAATAAGGGTAAATATAGGAATAAAGGATTACCGGGTATTCATGAACTGTATTATACACCTTGGAAAATAAATTACCAAGGTATTAATGTATGACAACCAATCTCCTCGAATGTTGTGTTCCATATATTACGTCTACAAGGCGACCGAATCAATTACCTATGGTAGGTTTGCAACCTAGTGGGGTCTCCCAAAATATATTGAGGGTACGTGGGATCTCAGTCTGTAGTAGCGATTTCTAATGTGTAATTGTTCGATGAGAGCATCCCATTATAATTTTCATATGTGGAGCATAGTCCTATATACTTCCATATGTGGGACGAGATATCACCCCCGAGATACAACATAGGTTGTTAGCGAAAGTTTCTATTCTTAACGATGCCAGAACACAACTCTAGCGTAGAAATATAGATGTTTGCATAAATTCCAAATGCTCCTTAAGGTTAATGGAATAAATTTTAGAGTTGATCATTGATTATGTTTCAATTTTGGGCTCAAAGCGATTTCACTTGAATCCCTACAATGCAACTAAACGCAAAAAATAATTCATTTCATTTTGATGAAATCTAAAGTGATGATGGAGAAAACGAAAACAAGGATGCAACAAACAAGAAATGCAACAAGCAATGATGCCCCCTAGCTAGCTCAAAATTTGTAATATTCCAAAATAGGAAAAGCAACAATATAGGACATAAAAATGGAAATAGCAGTGAAAATCATTACATCAAGATGTGAGACCAATATGGAGCCATTTTATTAATCATATCAGTAGCAAATATGTACAATATATTTAGGCACAAATCATACAACATAAGAAAACAAGCCTCCAATGATCAAACACTCTCAAAAGTGAGATGTTGCTAATATACAAAATGTCGGAGAGCTGCTACAACACAGTCATAAAGAACATAGCTACATCATAGGAACATATATAGATAGAAATTAATTTATATATGCCTCAAAAGATGCTATACGTGAATATCTAGGCCCTATATCACCTTTCTATGACAACCCAAGAGGGTTTCTGTAAATAAATAAAAAATATAATGGTGAACCAAAGCCCTAGGGTTGAGGATTCATTGCAACAATATAGCTGGGAATATATGGCTGAAGCTGATATAGAAATATGTGGCTTTCCTCCAATAGAATCTCCGGGTGAAAGTCTGATCCCTTCACTGAAGATCTAACTCCCCAAATCATGCACTGAAACCACCCCTGCAACTGATCTCTTAAATTACGTAGTCATGGACTAAAAATATGCTTTAGGAGATGGTGGAAGCTTGGCCTGGTGCCAAATGATGTTATAATTCCCAAGGACCCTCCTTTCTGGCCTCCCAATTGAAAGGCTACCTCTCCACTCAAACACAAGCTCAGAAAATGGCCCTACAAAACCTCCACAACTTCTGCCCTGCAACACAACACAATCCTGGAAGAAACAATGTTGTATATTAAGGTTGAAGCTTTGGATTGGTGCCAAAATGTGGAAATGGAGCTCAATAACCTCTCCTGAGTGGGCACTTGAAGTCCCCTGAGGATGAGGGTGGGATTCCCACTCGGGAACACCCTTTTTCTAAAGAGCACTGCAGTCTCCACTAAACAACTAAAGAGAGCAACAAGTCGTACAAACCATAAAAAAAAAAATAATCAGTCATACCTTCTATGGATTCCATCCACTTCCTTATATGCTTTGTGAGCCTTCTCACCTTGGGCCCCTCTCATTAAATCCACTACTTCCATGCATGGAGTATCCCTCCAAAACTGCATTGTCCCTCAATAAATGTCCACTCCCTCCATACCAATGCTGTTGATTTGGTCAAAGTTGACCCGATCTACATGATTCATCCCCTATTCAGACATACGAGTGCTTAAACCAGCTACTTATATGGCCTCCATTCACATTTGGAGTGTTTTTATTCCTACTAAGGAGATTTATGGGTCTCCCTACCCTCTTATTCTTCTAACTAAGAAGCAAAAACAAAATTGAATATTCCAACTAGTTGAAAGCTAATTGGGAATATTACAGTCCTCCCCTCCCAAATGTTGTTTGTCCTCAAGAAACTCTAAAGGTGAGTGCTGCAAGTCGTCTCCTCCTTCCCTTGTAACACCTCCATGTGATAAGCTCCCCTCATGAACCAAGTGTCCTCCAATCAATCCATCCCTGAAATGCTCCTCCCAAGTATCCATGAGAGGCATCTACCAAATGCTCAATTTACCCAAGTGGCTACCCCCATAAGGAAACAAGAGGTATAATTTAGTAACCATGTGATGCTTAATGTTCTCCCTGAAGCATGAGGCATAAGAAATGGGGAGAATCTCCCTCCCAATGGGCACATTCAATACATGTGTCATCCCTCCAAATATGCCCAGAACAATGATAAGAACATCATCAACATATGGGATCAAAATAAAGGATATATAAGATTCCATATGAAATACCGGAGGAGGATCATATTCCCACATGTGGAACCAACGTAGTATGTCTCCCGACTGCCTCAGAACATGATATATTTAGTGGTTTCCGCACCACTTTTTTACTGCCAAAAACCTCTCACAAGCTTGGAGAAGGTGAATAATGTTTGGTGCCAATGGAGTACACCTTGAAGAATATATCATATCCCCAAAATCTCCTAGGGAGTGGCCATGCTCATCACTGCTTATGGCCCCAAGTAGACCATGAAGTCCATAAGGAAGAGTGCCCCCACTTGGAGCAATGACCTGCACATGTATGGTAAAGAGATACAAATACATAGGAAGTGAATCATAATGCACATAAATATAAATCTTACCATGTACTTTGATCAAGCTAGTGAAGTGGATCATAGATGGGCCCCCTCTCACTCCCAATGAGGAAGGAAGTGGATTTGATAACTCTATCAAAGATTTATGTCTCTCCTCCATCTCCAAATAATCCATGTATTTCCTAACATGATGATGTATCTCCTCTCTGAAGCCTTCCCAAGTGAATTTCTCCATGATAGTATGATATGCTCTCATGGAATGAGTGTGGTTGAAGAGAAAATCCTGATATGCAGCATGTAGTAGCTTCTCCTTGATCTTAGATGCTCTAGTCAAGAAGATTCTACTCTGATAATAGATGATCCCATGTCTCACTGAATATCTCTCATCTGATAACTAACCATCAAGAATCCTGCATGGAAAGAGATCCTTGAAGTATTCCACCAACAACTAGGATCTCCAATAAGGATCTATACTCCACAATGACAATGCTGCTAATCTATCATGTGAAGCACCTGTCATGTGGCTGCCCCCTTCTTTGACATCTGCCATGTCAAAGCCACATATTGGGATGTTGTTGTCCTGCCTATGCTTCTCCTCCTATATCTTCTCATGCTCAAGTAAAGGTTGAAATTTTTGGAGGTTAGTCTTCCATGGGAAGCTATCACCTATCCAAAACTTCCTGAGTTTGGCTGTTATATGCATGAGTGGCCACCAACCTCTACCATATGTGGAAGATTTCTCCCCAAGTGGGAGTATCTTCTAAGACTCCAAAGCCAAAGAGTGGTATCCTTGACCATGATGGTGCCATCTTCCATCCATAAAGAATCCTTTGTCAGTGCAAGATGTAGGGTGAGAGTGGGTAATACTGATATTAGGAGAATCTCTCCCTCCTCTTTGAGCCTACCTAAGACTCTCTACACTGTGTCAAGTCCTCCCAAGGTTCCCACTCCTCTTGGATCTATGAGTGGTGCAACCTCTTGTGAGCCATCCCTCATCAACCCTTGATCAGGTGGCTTCCTAGGTGGAATGGCTCTATATAGTAATGTGTCATGGGCCAAAGTTCTTTGCATAACTGATAAGACTATTAGGTCCTTTATTCCACTACAAGAATCCAACTCTTTTTTCTATGTAGAAGCTATCTAAGAGGGATAAGTGTGCATGCCCCTAATCATCTGATGTTTTCCACTCTTTCTATCCATCCACTCCATCTGCAAATTCTCCCAATCTGTGGTGACCTTCCACAAAATAATCAACCACTGCACACCCAATATCACATTATTTTCTGGTATGTCAACCATAAAGAAGTGATCAGTCAATGTAAATGTCCCCATGGTGACAGATAAATATGGAACATAATCCACGCACTGCATAGTTCTAGCTCCTGGGACCAAAACTGAAAATCCCTCAAAATCATCAGTGGGTATTTCCCTCCTTTGCACTAGTTGGGCATAAATAAAGTTGTGGGTAGCCCCATTGTAAATCAACGTTGATACCCTCTGATCCTGAATGGAACCTCGAACTCTCAATTTCAAGTACTTGGGTACTCCTCTCAATGATGAAAGTGCCCATCCAATTGGAGAAAATGCTCCCTTGCCACCTCCTGGTGGTGGTTTATCCTCTCCTGCTATCCCATCATTGTGACCTCCTTCTGGTTCCTCTTCTTCTTCCTCCTCATCATCAAAAAATACCTCTATATAGTGTGCCTTCCCTGCTGCACATCTATGTCTGGGTGCCCATGATTCTTGGCATGTGAAGCAAAGCTTCCTTGTCCTCAAGTCTCTTCGGACATCATCACTAAGAGGTACTTTGTTTTGGCTCTCCTTGGAAGGATGAGCCTTCTCATACTTTCCTTTTGATGGAAAAGTTGTCTTTCACTAAAATGTTGCCTTCACTCTTGGCAAGGAATCTTGTAGATCTCTAGTCCTTTCAATGGTGTCTTGAAGGGTAGTGGGTTTGGTCGATTTAACCAAACCATGTAGATTTTCTGCTAGCCCATCAATAAAAATATAGACCCTCCTAGCTACAGATAGATAAGGAACCATAACAAAAATTTTATAAATTCAAAAATGTAAGTTTTTGGATTACCTAATTGTTTGAGGTTAGCTAGCCCAATGAAAGGTGCCTCTGGGTCTCTTTGATCAAACCCCTCCACCAACCTCCTTGCGAACTATGAATATGCAGTCACATTGGCATGCCCTAATGTAGAAAGACCATGAAACCACCAATCATGTGCTTCATCCTCAAGGTGCAACGCTACTATTTTGATAGCTTCCATATCCAATACTTAGTTCAACTGGAAGTAGATGTCTAGCTTCTCTACCCAAGATTTGGTAGTGAATTTGGATGATCCATAAAAATTGGGTAAGCAAAATATGCCCATAGTCTGGTGAAGATCATTGTGTTGTATGAATCCTCCACCTTCATTGTGATGTCGGGGTCTCCTATTGTTGGACAGAATTGTGAATTACGGATAAAACATGCTTCCCTAGATAGGTGATAATCTAGAACAACAGGTTAAAGACTATACGACTACTTTTCCTAACTAAGAACATACACACAGAATGGATTAGATGCTTACTTGGAATCCAAGCGCTTCCAAATGATTCCTTCTGTCACTTCCATTGTAGCCTCAAATTCCAGCCAGCTATGCAAATATTTCCTACAAGAATGAACACTAAACAACAGAAGATAGCAATAATACAGATGTCTATTCAAGTTAGTTTGCTAAATCAGTAAAGCATAAACCATATACATCAACTAAGATCTTGCAATATGGAAAATCAAAGCTAATACAAATGCATATAGGGAAAAGTAAACTGTATCCTTTATTTAATGATAGAAGGGGAGGTTACAACCAAATGAATAATTTAGTGTCACCATCTCCACCAGCATCCCAACCTAATCACAATGCAGATATCTCCAGAAAACTCTCACTCAAATCAATCTCCTCAATGAAAAATACACCAGCATTTCTCTACACAAATTCTTCCTTCTCAAAAACTAATATCTGTGCTCAATTTATAGAGAGACTGAGGTATTTTTACAATCAATGACTTTCCAATAATAGGAAAGACATGTTCCCAATATTCTATATTTCAAATGGACACATGGATTCAAAGTTTGACACATGTGAACTCTTCTAGAAGGCACTGGCCAAGTGGAGATTCCGAAACAATGAGAATTTCGCTCCCAATGTGACCAATGCACCCATGGATGTCAGGAAGTGCTTTGAAGAGAATCCTTGAATAGGGATACCTGCATATGAAACACACTTAGTCCCTTTAGAGGCAGCATTGGTGAGCTCTCATATGATATATTATAAACTTCAAACTTTGGAAACCTTTGCAGATGAAAGTCTTTGATTGATCTGTCTTGTTATTTGTCTTAGGGCATATAGAAATTGAAATGTTAGGGAATGATAGACCCTATACATTGGTCCTGGAGACGATGCTCAGTTAACCAGGTCATTGAGAATGATGCCCAATTTCCCTATAACAATTGCCCCCTAAAGCATGAAGTTAGAATAATAATAACAACATTTTGATTGATATTCTTTACATTGTGATGGGCTAGAGATGAAGCGGAGTGGCGACCTAAATCAATCTTACAATACATTAAATCATGATATATCCTCTTGATCATAATTGCTAAGGGTAGGCATTCCCATGTTTAGCACATAAACAATCTAATAGCATGTACATAATTTAGAGAGTCGTTGACATTAAAATGTTGCCCAATGCAGACATGCCTACAGAGATAGGGCCATGTTAGGATGACGATCTGTATGTAAGGTCACCATACAGATGATGTGTACAACAATCCTAAAATCACAACCATGATGGATGAAACTAGATTCAGGGTCTTCTTATCTTGTTCACTCGATCATTCGGGTACAAGTCTAGCCATGTGAATATATGATTTGTCGTCAAACATGGAAAGACATCGTTTGATTACTAGCCAATGATGTGAGCCGTTAACAAACACGAGAGAACCACCATTGATGTTAATGACTCTCAAGGTACTGTATTACATTTCATAAGGCGTGAATATATGATTTTATGTTGAACGCCAAACAAAATCTTTTTGTCAAAAGTCTGGAAGTGAGGAGCTTGTCGATGCTGTAACAAGCCTCATGGTACTGGAATCTGATGTTTCTAAGTGAACTTCCTAGATAATGATTTGTTGTCGACAGGAAGTCACCTTATTATGAAATGGGAGTTACTGATTTCAGAGACAAGGGTATGACTTGATAAAGCAATTTTTAGGGATGACGGTCATGAGAATAAAGGTTTATGAGTATTGCAGAAGGATGAGTTATTTACTGGATGACTTATCTTGAACATATTGGCGACACTGTTATGAGTTGGCAGCATTGACCCAAAACCGAAGTGAAGGTATGATGAACCATAGGTATGAATGAACCGTCAAGATGATTACCCAACCCAAATAGTCACGGACATGGAGTGAAGGAAGTGTCACGTTGTAGAGTGACTTGCTACCATAAAGAATTTTGCTCACTTTTCCCAAAGTTTCCTCGGTCATTTTTCGATCAGTACCTCTTTATTTTTTAACAAGCTTGAGGAGGATAACATTTTCTTGATCTATAATTCAACCCTTCAGGTGAATAAAGTATCGATATTTAATAATTTAACGAGTCTAGCGATGAATGAAACTCTATTCTTGCCATGATCGACAAGCCCGTCGCTATTTTATATATTAACGAGCTTAATGACAGTGACAGCCCGGTCCTTTTTCATATTTAGAGAGTTTGAAAAAATGGACGAAAGAAAACTCCATAAATACTTTTTCATAAATTTTTCACTCAGATTCGAAAAAGTGTAAAATAATGTCTGAGAGAACCTCCTTGGTCATGTTTAACCAAGGTATTCCTTTTTTGTAAATAATCTATCTCAGTCCGGAAAAGGGTTAAACTTATACTGAGTAGATATCAATTAATTTACTTTTACGAGCTCAAAAATACAAGTGCTCGCCAATATTTTCACATTATCGGAGTTTGAAAAGAGCTGAAAGAAGACTCCAGGGGTTCCTTTTTTGCTATTATAGAAGTTCGAAAAAGAGATAAAAGTGCGCTTCAAATCCATTTTCATTTTTAACAAATATCGAAGAATAAGGAGGAAAATTATGCTTTGTGTTCAAGTCATTCTTGAAATAAATCTGCACGACTAATCTGTTCATCTGTTGTAAGACTTGTTCAGAACAACATCAAATGGATTAAAAATACATGTTTCATGATAAAAAGCATAATAAAAATATAGTCATAGCAATAAATTCAATTTGCAAATAATTAAATGATTATTAAAAGTAGTTTTACTATTCATTTTTACCATTCCATAGTTACCATTTTCATTTTGGAGCTTTGAACCTAATTTTTCCCCCGAACTTCAACTGCTGATTGTGATTGTTTCTGTGGATGGTTTTCATTTCCGTTTGATCCAGGTTAGTGATATGAACCTCCTCTTCCCTTTAGTATTCATTTGATTTCCAATTTCTAAATTTTTTTAGGGTTTTAAGGCCCCTAGGGTAAATTCTGCCCAAAAAGAGGGCAACACACCCCTGAATTTCGAAACCTGCATTGCATAGCAGGTACAGTGAAGGGTACTTGCATATGCAAAGCACTGTCTCTTGTTATGGAGTGTGTTGGGCACAATCTAAGTTTTTGATTTTCACATTATGCCCAAAAGTTTCCTAGTTTTTTGCAATGAATGGAATCTAATGGATCTTATGGTTGTATTTTAGGTTTCCATCAGATTACAATGATGATTACATGGAGGGAAAGAGAACATGAAGAATAGGATATGATTGCCTTAAATTATCCGGGTACAGTAAGAACCCTAAGAGATTGTGGATTGCTTAAGTACTTCAAATTTTTAGGGATGAGGCAACAAATAGAACCATTGGAGTTCTTAGTTCGAGCATGGGATCCAGCTATCGAGGCATTTCATATTAAGAACCAAGTGGTTCCTATAACAGTCGAGGATGTGTACATTCTTACAGGTTTGTCGAGGAGAGATTTGCCCATTTCGCTCTCAGGGTCTATTGTTGGAGGAGAGATAGTGAGAGATTATGTTTTGCAACATTGTTATCCAGGGTTAGAGCCAAGCAAAGATGGAAAGATAAACATCTGAGATGTTAGATACTTTCCATTGAGAACTATCCTTTTCATGATTGAAAAATTTGTCGGCACCGTTACACTACATGTAGCGAATAGGTCGTATATGCAGTATGCACTAGAGTGTATGGAGCCAACAGTCTTCAACTGGTCTGAAGCTGTTCTCTCTCAGATAAAGGAACAACTGAATAAAGCAAAGGGAGGAAGGAAGAAGAATTTCAGTTATGGTTCTATCCTTATATCCCTCGTCTTGGAAAAGATTCCACTGATGCAGCCATAGCATGTGACACTGGATATAGCTAGTCCTAGAGATCCTCGGATGCAGAGATGGGTAGAACTCATGAGTCGATATGCAGGCCAATTTACTATTGTGTTCTCTACTGCATTCTTTTCCTAATTCTGACGACAGATTGTCTCCATCAATGAGTATGCATACGTAGGCATCGATTTCTGAGGGGATCAAGATTTAGCATTACCAGAAGGTGCTCAGTGGGGTGCAATAGTTAAGAATGTTTTGACCATGTTTTTTATTTTCCTAAGGTTTATACATTTTTTTTTTTTTTTTGATGTTTTTCGAAGACTAAACTAAATGTTTGATGTAATGTAGATGTTGGTTGTAATATTCCTAATTAGCCCAAGCTAATAGGAATATTTCATTTTGTTTCCTTTTTATTATTTGATGAATAAAATGTATAGGAGGATATGAAAAACTCCTTAAATCAAAGAATAAATACATGCCCAATGTGAAGAGGGATAAATTTGGGCCTTTGTAATAAAATCCACTTATGTGTGAAACAAGATTGAGATAATTGACTGGGTCAACAGGACCAAATCTCAGTTCTGTCTAGATTCATTGAACCATCTAGAGGCTCAGCTTAGTTTTAGATGGAGGAGCTTCATGTGAAAGGAGCTAAAGTTTTGTAAGTGGTTTAGGGTTTTGCACATCCTCATCTTATAAAATGAAGGAGAAGGCTCAAGGAAAAGGTTGTTGAAGATATTCAAAATTGATTCTTCTTAGACTAATTCAAATTCTCCAGGCTGTTTAGCTTGAGAATTGTGCTGCATAGCAAAAGAGGGTTTCCTGTTTAGTAATCCTCTCTCTCCTTCCATTGAGCAGCTCTTGGAGGAGGTTGTTTTTCTTTGTCCACTATCAGGCTTTGAGGCCAAGCTCCATCTCTCTTAGGTAGCATAAATCCAGTCAGGATTTAATTGTTTCAGTGAGCTGCAGCAAGTGGGTTCTAGATCTGCAGAGATCTAGGTTTTTTTGGGAGTCTCTTCTCACAGAGTGTGTCTTTTAACCCCCTGGAAGAGCGTGTCTCCTGATTGTGCTTCAGATCCATATATTGGCATTAGGCCAAAGTGTTATCCACTTCATCTACACAGTCCCTTGAGGAAACTGTGTCCTTTGTTCAGGTAGAGTTGCAGTGTGGGTTTTGCATCAGTTTGGAGGATAGATCTCTAGTGAAAGGGATCCTTCCCTTCACTGTGGTGATCCATATATTGGCCAACCAATCTATGTTCCATTTCATATCTGATCTGCCGTGTATCATGTCCTTCATAAATTTCTAAATTTTACTGCAGATCCATGGTATAGATCTAAGATCTAATCATTGTTATTCATCTTCTGCTTAGATCCCCAAGGGGAATGTAATAAAAATCTCTTTTTGCATATACATCCCATTCATATCTATCATTATGTACTTATATCTGTTATAGATCTAAAATATAATAAAAAACTGCTTCAGCTTCCTGAATATTACACTGTCTGGTTCATCTTGCATTTCCTTGTATCATCATGCTTGGTTTTGAGGCCTTTCTTCATGTATAAATCTGTATTTTATAATATAAAGACATTGAATCATATTATAAACTTTAAATACTGATTTTACATCATTATTTTAGTTAAACCCTTCAGAAATTCATGCTGTAGAAGCTTCAATACATTCTGCATAATTTAAGCCATGGGAAATCAGGGTTTTAAGCCTAGTTGGGGAAGGAGGAACTGTTTAACCTAGCTAGAATTATTTGTTTGAGGTGAAATTATAAGCGTAGGTCCCTCATGACCTAAGATATCATATACAACAATCATCCCACCTTATGTTTACACAGATACCTGAATACACTCATTTTAGGCCCAAAATCACCTCTTTTCCCCACCCTTTTGAGTCCAAAGTGAGTTATAAGCTGCTGCATAGTAATTTAATTGAAGGATATATCATTTGAAATATTTTATAAGGCATATTGTTTCATCTCCAACTCTATAATACCTTAGGGTATTCTCATTGTTGTAGAAATTCCAGATTTGGAATATTACAGTGGTATCAAAGCAAGATCTTTGGCTCAGCTTGTGGCTTCAAGAAAAAGTGCTGTACAAAAAGGAGAAAGGTCAGAATGATGAAGAATATTATTTTACTCTTATCAATTTTCAGATACAGCAAGAACCTCTCCAAGGAGGTTGTACAAGAAGAAGAGGAAGAAGAAAATGAAACTCCTAGAGGGTTTCAAGGAGAAGAAAGTTGTAGTGAGACCTACAGAAGGTTTCAAGAAGGAGAGGAATACCCATGAACTTCCTACCCTCACAAAGAAGATGAATTGTATAGAAAAAACAAGAGCATGGCTCCACCACTTGGAATAATGACAAAAGAGGAGATCTCCCTGCTCCTTTTCCAGACCATGAAGGGTATTGAAGAAGATCTCAAGGAGATTGAAAGGGTGGAGAATCGTACCAACACTGTCAAAAACTTGGAGGAGAAGCCCTCATGTTCAGTAATAGAGGGAGACTACACAGTTTTAGAAGAAGCTCTTGCTTCTACACCCCACCAAGGTATGATTAAAAATCCATTTGTTGTCATTTCAACGCATTGTATGAAGAGATCTACATTTCTGTATGCTGCTGATTTAGAGCAACAAAGTTGCATTGCGCTGTGCAAGAGTAGTGAGGAAGAAAGGAGGCACCATTCGTCATGGGGACATTCAAATTGTAGCTTCATTTATGAAGCAATGGAGGAAGAAATGATGAATGGTAGACATCTTGAAGTGAGAAACCTTTTCTCCTTTCTAGATGCCTCTTTCTCAATGAGCACTCCCCGACTCAAAGAGAAACTTCTACCTACAGAAGATCCAGGACCTCAATGGTTTTGGAAGGACATAGATGAGAGGTATTTTCTTGAAGATATCAAAGGGATTACATTTCAAAATCCCTTGAAATACAGAAGGTGTAAAACCATGAGGACACAAAGAGGAAATGGGGAAGAGGGCCAGCCTCATTCCTATCCATTGCAGAATGTTGAAACACCTAGGAAGGTGATTGGATTGCTTAGTGGAAGCATGGAGGGTCTTCTCCACTCATGTATTCAGTCGTCTCTCATTAAGGAGGTCTCATTATATGAATATTATGGCACCATCGAAGGGCAGCATGTGTCATCACTATCAAAGGATGAGACCCTGAAGATTGCAGAAGGCAAAGAGGAGGGCAAGCTTCACATGGTAAGAAACATTTGTCCCTCTTTATTTCAGCATAGTAATGCATGAAGAAGTTAAAATGATATATTCAAGCAAAGCAAGGACACATCAGTCCATACATCCTCCCATGATCTATGCCTTGATGTCTCCTTACTTGAAGGAATTCCACCAAGGAGTTCCCATGATGAGCAGAAGAGCAAAGTGTTCCCTCAACCTTGTGCATCAATGCCATCTCTTTTTAAGAGGGAAGCCAACAAAAAATTGGAGACTTTGGGTAAGAAGCATGATTATTTAAATCACATCTTATTTCATGATTGCATGTATTCTCTTACTTTACATTTGTAGGCCATAACTCCCAAAGGGAGTGTTTTACCTTACAAGCTTCATGGCCAACTATGGGCCAAGGTTATTTTCAAATATGGCCACTCCCTTGATTGGATAAGGGAGGTGTTACAACATGATGGTTTCTTCCCTAAGGCACCAAATATACATTTCACTTCCAGCCATGGTGAAATGATAAGGGCATCAAGTAAGTGGCATGCAAACCACTTACCATATCTAGATCTGAAGCAGGGAGGAGATCACCTGCGCTGGTTCCTATTGGGTGAGTTTGGGTACCACCCAAGGTTTTTGAATTTCTTGTCTCATGCCTTGTATTCCAAGAAAATAATTCATAAGAAGAAGGAATTTTTGTCTTGGTTGATGAGGAGAGAGTATGGACACCCCATGATGAATTCCATGTCCATACATCTACTTGTATCCATGATGTATGTACATGTATTTCTATTTAGAATGAATATCATAATCATGTATGTACTTTGGGTTGGGAGAAGATGTAACCTTCTCATGGGATGGCATAAGGGAGCATGTTTATATCCTGATTTTAATGATGCTCCAATATTTATTGTAAACATGAGAGGAGGAAAGGTACAATGGGTGAATGTATCCATTGGGAATGCAATCTCCCAAATTCATTTGTATTTCAAGAAGAGGATAGAACCTTATATGGCTACTGCATTATATATTGTGTTTTCTTATGCAAAAGGTCATGTATTGGGCTTATGTCATGGCAAGGGATCTCTCACAAGGGAGAACTTGGAGAAAGACATGTATTTCTTGAATCATGTTCAACCAACACCTATTATCCTCCATTATTTCCAGTCTTTGAAGAAGCTTATGGCAGCAAAAAGGTGGTGGGATGGCCACTTATTGTATCATGATTTGAGGCAGCTAGAGGATGAAAAATTTGGTCTCAAAGGAGGCACTTGGGTCACCATCCAATGACACTTAGTCCATATTTCTATTGGAGCACCTATGGTAAAAATGATTTGTTTACTATATGCATAGGAGGTTGGGCAAGAAGGCTCACTAGAATCCATGAAGAGAATCATGAAGGTCCAAGCTCCTCTTGGCTTCACGAGAACTACATTTTTGCAACCCAGGATCAATAGCTCCACATCCATCAACAATGGGAAGAGGGACAACGTGATTTGAGTATATTTATCTCTCATTTCTAGCCTTATAGCCCCTACTCAATGCACATGATGGGGATTAATGATTGTTTCTATGAGCTATCAAGAATTTCTCCTTTTATTTGGATGATAGCATGGAGAGTAAAGGCTCTTAAAGGGGTTGAAGTACCCTATATTTACAATCTCTCATGCCTTGAGAAGACCAATGGACAACTTGTAATTCTTCCTTTGTATCTCCCAATTCTTCATGATGATAGCTATATGGTTCATTCCGGGGAGGAGACAATTCCATTGGATATTTTGCAGCATTCACCTTGCAGTTGTTTGAGGAAAAGAAAAAAATTTGGAGGGGGAGAACTGTAATATTCCTAATTAGCCCAAGCTAATAGGAATATTTCATTTTGTTTCCTTTTTATTATTTTATGAATTAAATGTAAAGGAGGACATGAAAAACTCCTTAAATGAAAAAATAAATACATGCCCAATGTGAAAAGGGATAAATCCGAGCCTTTGTAATAAAATCCACTTGTGTGTGAAAAATGACTGAGACAATTGACTGGGTCAACAGGACAAAGTCTCAGTTCTGTCTAGATTCATTGAACCATCTAGAGGCTCAGCCCAGTTTTAGATGGAGGAGCTTCATGTGAAAGGAGCTAAAGTTTTGTAAGTGGTTTAGGGTTTTGCACATCCTCATCTTATAAAAGGAAGGAGAAGGCTCAAGGAAAAGGTTCTTGAAGATATTCAGAATTGAGTCTGATTAGACTAATTCGAATTCTCTAGGTTGTTTAGCCTGAGAATTGTGCTGCATAGCACAAGAGGGTTTTCTGTTTAGGAATCCTCTCTCCTTCTATTGAGTAGCTCTTGGAGGAGGTTGTTTTGCTTTTTCCACTATCAGGCTTTAAGGCCAAGCTCCATCTCTCTTAGGCAATGTAAATACAGTCAGGATTTACTTGTTTCAGTGAGCTGCAACAGGTGGGATTCTAGATCTGCAGAGATCTAGCTTGTTTTGGGAGCCTCTTCTCACGAAGTGTGTCTTTTAACCTCTTGGAAGAGTGCCTCTCCTGATTGTGCTTCAGATCCATATCTTGGCATTAGGCCAAAATGTTCTCCACTTCATCTATGCATTCCCTTGAGGAAACTGTGTCCTTTTTGCAGGCAGAGTTGTAGTGTGGGTTTTGCATCAGTTTGGAGGATAGATCTCTAGTGAAAGGGATCCTTCCCTTCACTGTGGTGATCCATAGATTGGCGAACTAATATATGTTCCATTTCAGATCTGATCTACTATGTATCATGTGCTTTAGAAATTTCTGAATTTTACTGCAGATCCATGGTGTAGATCTCAGATCTAATAATTTTTATTCATCTTCTGCTGAGATCCCCAAGGGGAATGTACTAAAAATATATTTTTTCATATAAATCCCATTCATATCTATCATTCTATACTCAGATATATTCTATATCTGAAATATAATAAAACACTACTTCATCTTCCTGAATATTATGCTATCTGGTTCATCTTGCATTTCCTTGTATCATCATGCTTGGTTTTGAGGCCTTTCTTCATGTATAAATGTGTATTTTCAAATATAAATCCATTGATAAAATTTCCATACTGATTTTCCATCATTATTTCATTAAAACCCTTCAAAAAATCACGTTGTAGAAGCTTCAGTACATTCTACATAATTTAAGCCATGGGAAATCAGGGTTTTAAGCCTAGTTGGGGAAGGAGGAACTGTTTAACCTAGCTAGAATTATTTTTTTGAGCTGAAATTCTGAGTGTAGGTCCCTCATGACCTAAGATATCAGATCCAACCATCATCCCACCTTATTTTTACACATATACCTAACTAGACTCATTGTAGAGCCAAAATCACCTCTTTTCCCTACCCTTTTGAGTCCAAAGTGAGTTATAAGCTGCTGCATAATCATTTAATTGAAGGATATGTCATTGGAAATCTGTTATAAGGCATATTTATGCATCTCTAACTTTGGAATACCTTAGGGTATTCTCATTGTTGTAGAAATTCCAGATTTGGAATATTACATTGGTCGTGTTCAACCAGTAGTGGAACCAGAGCGGGAAGAAAATGTGACAGAAGAGAGGGCTGTTGGGAGAGAATTCCTTCAGGATATTGATATGGCTGAGACTCTTATTGAGCTTCAGCAGCACATCGAGCGTTTGACCTTCGGGATTCCAGATTGTCGGATTAAAGAGCTTCCTATGAGACTGCAGCAACACACTATTGGGGTTCCTAACCATTGGATGCAGTTACTTCGTAGGATAGCTAGATCTATTGCATGTTACCACGAGCACCACTAGTTTACTTATGAAATTTTTCATACATTTTGAGGTCAGATGACCAATGTGTCTTGGGCACAAATTTTGTAAAAACCTATAACTATCCAACTATATGATTTCACTGTTTTCCTATGTTTATTGTGTAATCCTATTCAATGATGTGAATGTTTTCTTTACATATGTTGCAAATTTCTGTCTAAAACTTGATTATCTAATGAATCAGTAAATGTGTTCAAATTTCTGGAAATGTGTTGATACTGAATAAAATCAAAGTGTCTTTCCAAAAGTCGAACTCTAAGGAACAATCTATGCAATGTTGGATTTCTAACTGCGTAAACACTAGTAAGTTGTAATACCACAAGTTGTGAGTCTAACCTTATGATGATACGGTTAATACCAAATTAAATGGCATCAGAGAGAATTTTGATCAACATGCTATACTCAGCGATATTGTTCGTTGATCTACCAATACCAATCCCTTGAAAACTCACTAACTCGCCGTTCGGAGTGAAAATGGCCCATGCTACAGAGGATAGATTCTGCATACTATGAATAGCACCATCAACATATCCAATAAAGGGTTTTGGAGATTCAGACATCTGCGATGAAATGTAAAGCATATTACTAACATCAAGAAAACTCTAAAAACAAATTAAGATAGTGAATGAAAATCAACAACATATATATACAATATAATACAAAAAATTACTACGCTCATGATTAAGCATAGTAACATTTCAAATACAACCCATTTCTAGGCTGCGCCAATGGAATTCTATTTTAATCAACCAACTCATAGGTGTCCTTAGTAAGAACTCTTTTGAAAATATAGGGGCCATGCCATAATGGCTCAAACTTTCCTGTACCTATTACATTAGCTTCTTGATCGTAAAGAAGGACCAAGTCGCTCTCTGAGAAATTGTGAGGCTGGACATTTTTTTCGTATTGCGCCTTTATACGTCTCTTGTGCACTTCGTTGGCCAATTGGGCTTCACGACACATTTCATAGAGATGGATGAGGTTAAGGAGACACGCTCCTTCTTCTGAGGTGTCAGGTAACAAGTCAATTGCGAGTTTTAATGATGGTATTTCACATTGGATTGGTAAGATAGCTTCCAGACCATACACCAATTGAAAAGGAGTAAAGCCAGTTGCGTTTCTCACAGAGGTTTGATACACCCACAAGGCAGAATGTAGGATCAAATTCCAGTTTCTTTTACGAACTCCTATCATTCATTGAAGCATACGTTTAAGAATCTTGTTGATAGCTTCAACTTGTCCATTTGATTGTGGATAATAAGGATTAGAATTATCATGTGACAATCCTAACTTGGCAGTCAATTCAGACATCATGTGGTTGAAAAACTACTTCCCATGATCTATAACTATAGCCTGTGGGACCCCAAACCATGCAATAGCATTATTAAAGAAAAACAATGCAACTGTCTGTCCCGTGTTGTTGAATGTAGGCATCGCTTCAGCCCATTTGGTAAAATAGTCGTCTGCGACAATAATATAACTGTTCCCCCTGGACGAATGAGGGTTATAGGTCATGAAGTCAATACCCAATTTTGAAAATGGTCCCACAAAGACAACATGATGCATTGGCGCTGGCAGTTTGCAGATTTTATGATAAAAAATCTTGCATGTTGACAACTTTTGACTGTGAGGATGCAATCTCGAAAAATAGTAGGCCAAAAGTAATTGGTGTAGAGTATCTTTTGTGCGATATTATAACCAGATAAATGTCCACCACAAGCCCCAGCATGAAAATCATTTAACACTTTTTCAGCCTCCTCATGAGTGAGGCACACCATGATGATAAAGTGTATTGACGATGATCAGATAATCTTTGGCTTGGTATTGAATACGTCATTGTTCATAGCGAGAGGTATCAGGTCAAAAATTTTGGGTTTGGAGATAAATGATGAAATCCCCATACCAAGGATCAGATGATCCAATCAGAAATAGAGACTCATCAAGAATTGATGGTTCTGATGTAGTTGCAGTACTATCAGAGGGAAGATCACAGAGAAGCTCAGCCAATACTAAAGACTTCTTTAACTTGGATTTGATAAATTCCAAATCAAATTCATGCAAAATGAAAATCCATCTTAAATATTTTCCCCTAGTAATTGTGGATCGACATGGATTATGACTCAAATAATATATTGGATGTTCAATTCCATCTTCTACTTGGACTAATACCATATCAATAGTCATTTTAGATGCAATGATATATAGAAAATAATCATTTTTATAATTAGGGGGATACATTAATGACACTCAGACAAGAGTGTCCTTGAAAACGTCAAAAGAAGTTTGCATAACTTGGTCCCAATGGAAGGGAACCCCTTTTTTCAATAGTCGAGTAAATACTTTAGCAATTTCGGCGTAGTTTGGAATGAACCTTCTTAGGAAGTTAGCCTTTCCTTGAAGTTTCTGTATCTAAAGTAAGTTTGACGATGCAGGAAAATCAAGAATGGCATGAACCTTCAATGGGTCGATTCGAATTCCTTATTTTGAGACTACGAATCCAAGAAAATGACCAAAACCAACACAAAACACACATTTATGTGGATTAAGGCCTATTTTGTAGTGTCGGCAGCATATGAAAATGGCTCTCAAGTGCATCGGGTGATTAGTCTGATTTCGTGAATGCACTGGTAAATCATCTAGATACGGTTGAACAATGTGCTTGATGTCATTAAAATCATAATCCATTGCTCTTTGAAAAGTTTCCCCAACGTTCTTTAAACCAAACAGTAGTTTCCTATAAGCGAATGTGCCTGAGGGACAGATGAATGTTGTCTTATGTTGATCCTCTCGGTGGATATTGATTTGATTGTAGCCAGAAAATCCATCCATGAATGAAAATATTTCACATCCATAACAATCGTCAATAATCTGGTCCATAAAGGGAGTAGGATAGTTGTCTTTTGGACAAGCAAGATTGACATCCCGATAATCGATGCACACTCTAATGGTTCCTTGCTTTTTCATGACAGGAACGATATTGGAAACCCACTCAGTTAGCGAAACAAGGTATATGAAACCAGCACGCAAAAGTTTTTCAAATTTTGCTTCGATGGCAATGTCTTTCTTTGGATGAATAGGATGAAGCCGTTGACGCACCGGTTTGACATCATGATACATATTAATAGTGTGGTCAACTATACTAGTATCTAATCCTGACATTTCCTTGTAAGACCAAGAAAATACATCACGAAATTCATGAAAGATAGAGCGATATGATTCCAGTTCTGATGGAGAAAAAGATAGACTGACATGAATATTTCCTACAATGCCAGGTTTGGTCGAAATATCGATAGAAATGGTTTCTTCAATATTTGACATATTTCACTCGGAATCGATTGCATTAATGGGTAAAGAATTCGAAAATAATTTTTTGTTTGTTGGGTGATATAGTTCACTAAGATTATGTTCATAATCAGGAAGATGGGAACGATGATGATAATCTTCCCATGGTTCTCCTTATAACATCATGGCTTCCAAAATATTCTCATCTGTCAAGAACATTGAGGAAAATGGATCAGATGGAGTAGCAAAATCTAAGGAATGATCAACCCAAACACTCGACAACGCTGATTTCAAATTTTCCGCCCAAGCCAAATAGATTGATTTCTATGCCAGCTCAATAGGGTTGGGTGGCATAAAATTATCCAACGTAGAAATATCAGAATCACCCGTACTCTCCCTTAAGCCAGCTAGAGTGGAAGAGATCATGTAGCATGTCTCTATACTTGCAATTTCTGCCGATGTCGTGGGCAGCAGTAATGCAAAGGTTCCCATTAAAGTGGAATCCTTTAAGAATCCTACACCAATGTTCTAAAGTTATAGTTGGGGTATGTGAACGAACAAAATGCTCCTAGTTACCTGTGAAGCAGAGGCAAAGAAAGATAGCTTATTAATGACTGTGGTAGTACCTTTATGTAGAAGGGAAATCATTCTAAAATATGTATAAACAATTGCAGTCATTGCATATACCCATGGCCTTCCAAGTAAAATATTATAGTCAAGGGGTCCATCAACAACCTCAACATCAATATTCACTATTTTCCCCCCTAGTTCAACATGCAGGTTATTAATAACACTACAATGTTTATATGTACGCCCATCAAAAGCTTTCAATGTTGTTGATGATTGTGATAAGCATGTCAAGCCAAGTGAATTCCAAAAATTTAGAGACATAATGCACGTAGATGCTCACTCATCAATAATAGTGCGATGAAAAAGGTGATTGAGAACATTTACTTGTATGGAGAATGCCAATTCTACTGGTAATTGTGGCACATAACCCGTATGATTAAAGACGACAAGATTAGAATCAGTCGAATCAATTCCACCAATAGCCGATAATAAAGCCTATTTCTGGGGGGGGAAATTTTGTAATGCCTCAAGAGTAGACATAGTTGAAGGGGATTGAGCCAAATATTCAACTATATTATAATTTTGTGTATCTCTTGCTTGAGGATTATATGTCGATTTATGAATTACTCCCTTTGGTGGCTTGATTGTCAATTCAAGAATAGCAGTAGGAGGTTCTGATTTCGTAGACGAATTCGTTGTCGAGGTAGTAGGTTTATTAGTGGCATGACTACCATAATATTTATTATGTGTTGACACCAAAATATCTGTTGAAGGTTTTTTGACGGATAACATTAACACTTGGGAACTAGGAGCTGGATCCATAGCAACCATGTTTGTGTCCGAATTTGGAAATGGGTCTATCAACACAGTTGACACATGGGAAGTCTTGATGATTTTTGAGACTTCTGCGTGGTGAGGAAAATCCATAACAAAGTGTTCCTCATTATAGATTATGCATGGATAACAAAGTTTCCTATGTCCAGACGATTGATCAGATGATATTTCCTGCAGGTTAGAAGTTTTCTTGTTCTTAGATTTCCCCTTTTTCTTACTTTCAAGTTGCTTGTCACTTTTTCCTTTGTCAAATGATATGGAATTAATTTCAGAAGTAGGAGCAGGATCAGATGCAATAGCGTGTTGTGTGCTTGCAGTACCTATCAAGTTGTCTCCGGCATGAGAGTCCTTTAATTGAGGAGGAATAGTAAAATTAGATCTCGGCATGTTAGGAATTGTTTCATAGAGCGTGCCAGAGTGAGTATAAATCAAGTCTAAATATTGGGCATGAGCGATAACTTTCTCTTCTGTGACGACGCCACCCTTACCCACATCCTTAGTTGTAGATGGTAATAGGGACTTAATGAACTGTTCAACAAGGAGTTGATTCGAAAGAAAGGTCCTAACCATTTGATGACGACGAAGCCACTCATGAATATGATCAGAGATGTGAGTAGCATTAGTATGTTTGAAATTGGTCAAGAGTTCCGTTCCAGTTTCATATCTGATGGGTAGCTGGAAATGAGTCAAAAAGATAGAAGCTAGGGCTGTGAAATTATCAAAAGAAGCTCTAGGTAATTCAATGTACCATTTTGTAGCCAGACCCGTGAGTGTACGCTGGAAAAGACGTAGTCGAACATAATCATCATTGAGGGAGTTAGATGAACACCATAAATGATAAGCCATGACATGATTCAATGGATTTTATCCAGAGTTTCCATTGAACTTAGGAAAATCCGAGGGTAATTTATGAGGTATCATCGACCACCAAGGAGCATAGTTAATTGGATCATTGGTTAACTGATTTAAATCTGGTAACTCTAAAGTTTCAAAAAAGGGAAACTTTCGATTAAGATCAGGTTAAGCATAGCCAGGGTAAGATGGAATTTCTTGAGCAATAGGCCTTTGAGCACCAACATAAGGAATCTGCTGCTGGTAACCTAGATAGGGGTTGTTTTGAAAAGAAAATGCTTGAGGATTCTATTGACCAAAAATTGGATATGATACTTGATGAAATGAAGTTTGAGGCATTTACACCTGTGGCTGCCAAGGGATCTGTCCACCAATGTTATAAACCAAATTAGGATAAATTGGATTCGGTTGATAAGTATAACCAGGTTGCGGTTGTGACATCCCATAAAATGGTAAACTAGCTTGTGAATAGATGATTTCGGATACAGGTTGTTGTAAATTAACCGAAGGATTGGGAGTCCGAGGACCCAACATTTGATGATATTGAGTTGAAGGACCCGTTTGATAAGGTTGTACAACATTTTGAATCTGTAACAAGGGTAAATATGTATTGAAAAGTGGAAATGATGTGGGTGCTACAGATTGAACTGGTTGATATGATTGTATAACCATTTGTGGTTGGATAGGCAGAGTGGGATGCCATTGAAAAACATTCATTTTGACATTAGATTGACCAAAAAGTGATGAAGTACTATCATATTGGGTGACCAAAGGTTGCCCCCTAGCATGAGGAGGAAAATAAGATAGAAAATATTTCTCTTCAAATGCTGGGAGTCCAGTTGATATGGTACTTGAAGGAATAGACCAGAAGGACCAGCTTGATATTTTCCTGAAGATGTGTATAATGAATCAAGTCATTCAATACTTACTATAGGATTACCAGTTAAATACTGGATGATGACATTGGTAAAGTCTAAGGATTTGAATATGCACTAGAGGAAATTCTATATAATGATTTGTAACCTAATGGGACCAAAGGGCCACCATGAAAATATAACTCTAGTGAAGTTGTAAACATCGACGGGGTAGCTAGGGCGAGAGTTGATGTAATTGGAACAGATGGCCCAACTAAAGATGTTGGTTCAGTCATGGTTACTTGACCAAATGTATACCCTTTTGAATCGACGAGAGTTTGAAAAGGAACATGATCAACAAAAGCAGAGGGTGTCAATTGAGAAAAAGACTCATATAGGTAAAGGTCCTCCCCAAAATGGTTTGGAGTTAAAGGTGTCTCGTCTTGTGGGATTTCTTCAATCGCAATTAAACCAAGTGGAAGTATTTCATCGTCAGGCCCAAAGTATATTTCAGGTGGTTGAATGTGTGATATGGGAGATTTAATAGCTATAGAACTTTGTGGGATGACCAAGGTAGGAACAACTTCCGGTTGTATGACTTCAGGATTTAGATGTTCTGAAAAAGAAGAGATAGGATCTGGATCAATTTCTAGTTGAACAACATCAGGTCCAGGAGGTATGGTCTCATTGATTGGATGGATCGTGACCAAGGGTAGCTATGAAGACTTTGTTTTGACAACAGTATACGAACTAGAATGTGTAGAAAAAACTTGAGCTAACTTTGGTTTATGGAAAGATGATGTTTCACCAGAGGTATGAATTGTACCTGATTCGACAGATCGTGATTCCCTTTGCCTACCAGAAGTAACTTCTGGTGGTAAAGGTGGTTTTAACGCTAGTCTACACGAATGAAGGGGGAAAGGATTTTGTTCTTCCACGATTACTAATTTATTTTAACCAAAAACAAATAAACAAAATAAAATTGTAATGCTAGGAGAAAGGGTTTACCAAGAAACTGTGAACTGCAGAATACCTCCTAGCGAACCAAGAAGTACTGGCAAGAAATCTCCCCGAATGCTGTGTTCGGTGTATCATAATTTATAAAGTTGCCGGCTCAGTTCACTATGAATGGATAGCACCTAAAATTAGTCCTCCCAAATATACCCGAAGGTATGTGGAGGCCCAAGTCTGTATTAGAATTGTTTGATGCGAAACCACATAGTGACAACACCCCTTTATACTTATCATATTGTAACACCGCCCGATATACCCGAAAGTACATGGATGAGCTACGATATACTTACGTACATGGAGTGAGGTATCAAACTTGGAATGTAGCGCAGACAAGTAAACAATAGCTGCTATGTTTTATGACACCAGAGCACATCTTTAGCCTAGGACTTCTAAATGTTATCGTTATGGTTCCAATGCTTTGTTAGGTAAATTGAGATTAATTTTATGTTGATCTTGCTTAACAATTTTCCTTTCAAAGGTTCACCACGATGATTTATTGGAAAATTCCTAAAATGCAACTAAGAATGATAAGCAATCTTTCACTTTTAGTGTTTCAATGAAAATCCTAGCTACTAGAGGGAAAGAGCAATCAATTTGCGAGAAAAAAAATAAAAGAACACAAACTAAATGAAAATTTTGCTAATTGTTCCTTTTTTCAAAATACACAAACCACTACATGGAAATGCACATTTTTCTTTTCAGTGCCTTTAATGTTATGAATGTAGAAAAAAAACTAAGTGCATTGATTCAACAAAATGAAATGCCTTTTACTTTTGAGAAATGAGGAATACAAACAAACAATTTCTCTTTTGAAGGGAAAATGAGGAATGAAACAACAATTTCTCCTATCAGGAAATGAAGATTTTATGACAATTTCCTTTTTCAAAAGCAAATGGATCTAATGTGACAATAAAAATACTTTGAAATTAACTTTCCAATGATAAAGAAAAAATTCTTTAAACAAACATTGAACAAATTTTCTTTCAAAGGAGGAAGAGGTAGATGAATTCACTGGTTAATATGAGGCTCAGGATTTTCAAAACACGTCAGTAAGAAAACTGAAACAAACTGAAAAGACAAATTCAAGGGAATTTGGATGGCTTAAGGAGGAAACACGGTCTCTAAAGAGAGAGTGCTTTCCAATGCAGGCCTGAAAGGGAGACAGTGCTATGCAAAGCACTGTGTCCTGTCCAAGAGTGCATTGGGTGCAGTGTTAAAGGAAAAACACAGTTGTTTAACACACTTCTTTTGCAAATTTGGATTTTAAAGAGTCTAATATTTGTGAGTAAAAACTATTGGGTGAATAAACAGAGAAAATCAGAGGCTAAAACACCTAGGATAAAGAGTAATCTCCCCAGTGGAGTCGCCAATTTGTTAGACATAATTGTGAATTATGGATAAAACATGCTTCCCTAGACAAGTGCTAATCTAGAACAATAGGTTAAAGACTATATGACTACTTTTCCTAACTAAGAACAAACACACAGAATGGATTAGATGCTTACTTGGAAACCAAGCGCTTCCAAATAATTCCTTCTCTTGCTTCCATTGTAGCTTCAAATTCCAACCGGTTTCGCAAAATATTTCTTGCAAGAATGAACACTAAACAATAGAAGATAGCAATAATATAGTGTCTATTCAAGTTATTTTTCTAAATCAGTAAAGCATAAACCATATACATCAACTAATATCTTGCAATGTGGAAAATCAAAGCTAATACAGATGCATATAGGGAAAAGTAAGCTATATTATTTATTAATGATAGAAGGGGTGGTTACAACCAAATGACTGATTTAGTGTCACCATATCTAGCAGCATCCAAACCTCATCACAATGCAGATATCTCTAGAAAATTGTCACTCAAATCAATCTCCTCAATAGAAAAATCCACTACTGACATATCTCTACACAAATTCTTCCTTCTCAAACACTAAGATCTGTGCTCAATTTATGGAGAGGCTGAGGTAGTTTTATAATCAATGACTTTCCAATAATAGGCAAGACATGTTCCCAATCTTGTAGATGTCAAATGGACACATGGATTCGAATTTTGACACATGTGAACTCTTCTAGAAGGCACTGGCCAAGTGGAGATTCTGGAACAATGAGAATTTCACTCCCAATGTGACCAAAACACATATGGATGTCGGGAAGTGCTTTGCAGAGAAGCCTTGCATAGGGCTATCTGCATATGCAACACACTTAGGCCCTTTAGAGGCAGCGTTGGTGAGCTCTCATATGATATGTTATAAACTTCAAACTTTGGAAACCTTTGTAGATGAAAGTCTTTGATTGATCTATCTTGTTCTTTGTCTTAGGGCATATAGCAATTGAAATGTTAGGGGATGATAGACCCTATACATTGGTCCTGGAGATGATGCCTATTTTACCAGGTCATTGGGAATGATAAACAATTTGACCTATAACACCTATTGTCCTTGATCTGAAAAAAACCTTAAAAGCTCAAATGGTCTTTGAATCTCTGAGATTGAGATTCATACTCAAGAAATTAATCTTCAAGAGTATCTATTTCTTGAAACCCTCCATTTCCCACTGCTAAAAATGTATGAATTGTAGAGCTTTGGGAAACCTGCTGCTTCACTGGTTGATCACTCCACTGATGTGAAATGCTAGAGCCTTCTCCATGTAGAAACCCTTTGGGGGATTCTTTGTGTCTATCCATCCTCATCTCCTTGATTTCTCTTGCAATATATTTCGTAGTTTGAAGAAGAATCTTAGGGAACTCCTTCTCATCCTCCTCTTCGGATATGGGAGTTTTGACCTTGTATTTTTTATCATCTGTATAACCATATCTCTGGTTTCTTCTCTTGAGATACCTCTTCTCTCTGTCTGTGTGAGGATCTCCTTCTTATGATGGCATATTGGCTTAGATGCACAAGCTGATCCAACATTATCCTATGATAACACTGTAATATTCCAAAATAGGAAAAGCAACAATATATGACATAAAAATGGAAATAGTCATGAAAAAAATTACATTAAGATGTGAAAACAATTTGGAGCCATTTTATTAATCATATCAGCAGCATATATGTGCAATATATTGAGGCACATATCATACAACATAAGAAAACAAGCCTGCAATGATCAAACCCTCTCAAAAGTGAGATGCTGCTAATATACAAAATGCCCAAGAGCTACTACAGCGTAGTCATAATGAACATAGATACAACATGGGAACATGTAGAGATATAAAATGACTGATACATGCCTCAAAAGATGTTATACATGAATATCTAGGCCCTATATCACCTTTCTGTGACAACCCAAGAGGGTTTCTGGAAATAAATAAAAAATACAATGGTGAACCAAAGCCCTAGGGCTGAGGATTCTCTGCAGCAATATAGCTAGGAAGATATGGCTGAAGCTTATATAGAAATATGTGTCTCTCCTCCAATATACTCTCCAGGTGAAAGGCTTATCCCTTCAGTGAATATCTAACTCCCCAAATCATGCACTAAAACCACCCCTACAACTGATCTCTGAAATTATGTAGTCATGGATTGAAACTGCGTTGTAGGTGATGGTGGTATCTTGGCCTAGTACTAAATGATGTTATACTACCCAAGGAACCTCCTTGCTGGCCTCCAAATGGAAAGGCTACCTCTCCACTAAAACACAAGCTCATAAAATGTCCCTGCAAACCCTCCACAACTTCTGCCCTGCAACACAACACAATCGTGGAAGAAACTACGTTTAATAATAAGACTAAAGCTTTGGCCTGATGATAGAATGTGGAAATGAATCTTAATCACCTGTCCTGAGTGGGAACTTGAATTTCCCCGAGGATGAGGGTGGGATTCCTGCTCAGGAACACCCTTGTGCTAAACAACACTGCAGTCTCTGCTAAACAGCTGAAGAGAGCAGAAAGTCATATGGACCATAAAGGAAATAATAATCAATCATACCTTCTATGGCTTCCATCCCATTCCTTAAATTCCTTGTGAGCCTTCTCACCTTGGGCCCCACTCATTAAAGCCACTACTTCCATGCATGGAATCTCCCTCCAAAATTGCATTGTCCCTCAATGGATGTCCACTCCCTCCATACCAGCACTATTGATTTGGTTAATGTTGACCCAGTTTGTATGCTCCATCCCCTATTCACACATAGGGGTTCTTAAACCGTCTACCTAGATGACCTCCATTGACATTTGGAGTTTTTTTATTCCCAGAAATGAGATTTATGGGTCTCCCTACCCTCTTATTCTTCTAACTAAGAAGCAAAAACAAAATTTAATAATTCACAATTAAAAAAAAAAAATCCAGTGATAAACTAATAAAAAACAAAAAGAATTGGAACAAAATTCCTTTCACTTTCTCTTTTTTGAATGGAAAATGAACCATTTCAAAAATACTTGAATGATAATGACTTTCAATTTTTTTTTCAAAACAAAGAATCAAAACAAACACACACTCTCAAACTCACAAATAAAAAAATCGCAATATATGCTTGATAGTCAATCAAAGGTGATTTGAAAGTGCAATAATGACTCAGTGAAAATGAAGAAAACTTTGCGAAGGAAAGACAAAAGTAATATGGAATAGTGTTTTGAATTATTGCAGGAGAGGTATCAAACTGAGCCAAATAATATCTTGATGACACACACAAGTGGCAGGTTAAAGACAACTAACCTAGAAAACCCTAAACGATAATCCAACTGCACTCAAACAAAAAAAGGAGTCAAAGTGACAAATTCAATACTCAAGCAAGGCCATCAAGCTAAAGGCAGAAGTACCTGATCATATAAAATAAGAAAGACACCTTAGAGGCCAAGAAACACTGGAAAACTAAAAGAGAAACCCAAAATTTTCCAATCTCTGGGATCAACGTGCCTATGAAAGGAAAAATCATGCTGAAAGGTAGATCAACATGACTGTTTTAGATAAAATAATGATGTTGGCGCCTCTGAAAGGACAAAAAACGTGTTGGGCGGGAAATGAAAGAAAAAATAAAAATAATCTCAACAATCAAACCAGACTTGACACTCTAAAGCAAAAATCAAGCACTATGCAGACCTATAGAAACCCAAATAGGCTCAGATCTTAATGATCGGTCAAAATGATAAAAAAAAAATCAGAAAGGGAGAGACAAAGAGGCTATAACTCCCAAGTGGATTCACCAATTTTTTTGTGAAGAAAATCCCCTCTGTGAATAGAAGCGATCTCTCTAACACTAGAGTGGTTCTAGCAACGTAAGAGACCATCTAAGGAACCCTTTCCTAGTTTGTATTCAAAGTGGAAGAAGAAGAAGAAATTATCTCTTCCTATGCTATCATCCAATCCTTTGATCAAGACCTTGATTCCACGATCCTTCAGGCTCACTCCTCATGACTTTTGGCATTCAAATATTTGTAAGAGACCAAGAGACAAAAGCAAGAGGCATGATAAGATACATGACATACATTGAATACACACTACCTAACAGATCAAGGAGCATTTGGCTACTTGTATAGATATCTAGACAAATTTGGGAAGTGAAACATGAGATGTATTATTAGTTATAGAAAGAGGAAGCATACAACCATGGCCTTGATGTTGGAGACCTCCATTTGGTGATGTCCAATTCCAAACCAAGGCTCTTCAATAAATCCTTTCCCAAGTGGAAAATTAGGCATAATTACAGCATAGGGATGAAAAGTATTAATGATCAGGTAAGACCAATGAGTAATGGAAGGATGGTATTAAATTTATAGGTAGGGAGAAGGATTTAGGGATCCATAATGAAGGAGGAAGGCCCACTTCTCAAGGGAAAATTCCCTAATGATAGGATCAAGAGCTCCAAATGAGAGAGCTCGACCATATCTCCACCGAACCATATCCAACTCGTCATTCTGAAGCTTCTATTGCATGAAGCTTCTTCTCCATTTGAGGAAAAACTTCTAGAAAGGGATCAACAATGGTTGTGCCCATTAAAAGCATGCTGGCGGCGTGAGGTCAAAGTGTTGAAACCTTCCATCAGCACGAGGAAGAAACTATCAATGAGCGCTGCCTAAAAAATTTAGGTTTCGAGCGGAGATTCTCTAGAAATACTTAAAGGTAGCTTTCTATTAATATTCAAGGGATATATTGACATATTTTCCATGGTGGATATAGTACACAATATTCATTTTAGGGCACCTCAGGATCAGGGATGGGAAGTGAGCAGGGTGACAAATTACTTTGTAACAATGTGGTAATATTTTCCAAACTTATGGTATGTAGAAATAGCACCGGTAAAGCCGACACGATATACGGGATGTGACGAAACACTTGGGACTACAGATTAGGCTTGTTCAACATCATGACATAGATCAGATAGTGATTCTCTATTGGAGGATGTTTATCGTAGGTTTGACGTGCTACTGACCGAGGTGACGAAGCATTGATGGAATGAGTTAGAATATTGGTATACGGACGAGTGCACTGGCCTTTCGTCAGAGTGGTGAGGTATCACGCAGTGTATAGTTATGGCTAGTTAGGAAGTTTGAGACTTACAAACTAGTGGTATGGAGCCATTGGCTCAATAGCCTCCAGATGATAGTGACTAGGGAAAGGGACATGTGGGTTCCCATTTTTGTATTATAACATTATATGGGCATGTCTAATGTTTTTAGAGTAGTGGAATCCAAACACTTATATGTTTGATATGATGATGCATAATATGGTTATGCATATTTTTGTGATGATTGTGGTTATCCATTTGTTTATGTTACAATTTCCTTCTTTAATATGCATATGATAAATTCCAATCTATAATGTTGTTTTCAATGGTATCTACATAGTGATTTTAAGCTCTAGGAACATGACTAAATGTAATGGATTCAAATTCACTTGCCAAAATCTTAACTTGTAGATATTTTCTAAATAGGACAATATTATGCACATGATAAACGTCGTTCAATTGCATGACAAGTAGTAATGCATCAAGATGAACATGAAGGTGAAATATGTGATGATAGAGGGCATCGGATAATAAACTTATCACAACATCATATTCAACCTCATTATTGGTGGCATATCCAATGCATACATCATTGGAGTGAACTAAAAAATGTAGAGGGGTGAAAATGGACCAAGTTGTCGTGGAAATATTCCTGTAGAAGCGACTCGCAACATCAACATAACTGATATGAGGTGTCGATGATGGATCCATATGAAAGGCGCAAGAAGACAAATAATGGGTCAGAAAACAACGAGAGATAGTGTCGACACCAGGATGATATAAATCATCACCGATGAGGAGGTAGCGAGGGGCCTGATGTTGAATATGTCATCGAGCATCATGGTTAATATGGGGGGTGAATTTCTGGGTTTGAAAATAGGTAAGGATGATTGTGAAATCCATAATATATTGATCATAGGTTTGTCGTGAAAGGAAATACAAATGATGGTGCATATCATCTCAATGATAATTAAGGGTGGTCATGGCTTCCATGTTGTCTTCATCTAAATGAAATATGGGAGGATGGGAGGAGGAGAGAACACATGATGTGGAGGACCTACCTAAACCATCATCATGAGAGACAAGGTTCACATACACATCGAAAATAGGAGGGGAAAAACTAATAGTATATGGAACATCTACTGATGTTGAGACCGGGGTATTCGATGAATAAAATTTGAAAAAATCACAATCGAAAACTCCAAGAGAGTCCCAATACAATGATCCCATGGATGATGATAGGTAGATAATCGGAGCAGTTTATCTGACATATCGACATCATGGGGAGGGATCACAATGGGTGGTTGAGAGATCTCTTATTCTGGCACGATAATGGGACCGGAATCCGTAGGTAGAGAAAGGGTGGATTCACTACAGGCAGACTCTAATTTGTGAAGCACTTGAAGTTTATCATGAAAGTATTCGATACGGGGAAAGTGGTGCGAATAATGGCCAGAATTATCACACAAAATACAAGTGTCATTCATGCATAACAATCAATTCTTCTTAGCTGACTCAGGTAAGGTGGCATGGACCTCATAAATGTTAGAGTTAGGAAAGGTATCAATGAAAACATGCTTGATATGAGGGATATTAGGAAAATTATTGGTGCCATTCCCAACAACTTCACACAAAGCATATGGAAGAGGAGGATTTGGAGGCTTAGGAGGAGCTGGAGTCATTTGAGGTGCTTATCTTTGGTTCCATTTTTATGTGTTTCCCCCCCTCACCAAATTATTTCACAACAGAAGTAGGTTCCTATTAAGTTTGCTATGGAAATAAAGCAAAGGAAGGGGTAGGAACAACATGTTGAACCAGGTTCAAATTAGAGTAAGGTTTAAGTTGACCATGGGGAGTGTTTACAAGGGGATCAATGTACCAGACTGGAATCCCCAAGGTGATGTTAGGAAGACTCAACATATCCATGACAGGGACCAAAAAAATATGGGTGGAGGGAATAAGAAAGATATATGACTAGAAGGATAATGACATGGAAGAACTTGTCCTAGATGGTTAAGACTTGAAGGAATGATTCCAGGTTGAAAAGGAGTAGGAGAGACACCAGCAAAACGCAGTGATCCTTCAGGAATTATTCCTAAAAGTCAGGTTGAGTTGGGAATAGAAGGTTTTAGAGGTGATGGATGCTGGGAAGACATACCAGACTGCTTGTAATAATCTTGTGATGCTTGAAGCATGGAAACACTAGATGAGATAGGCTCAAAGGAGGTAGCCGGTGGACCATAATAAGCACCAAGAAAATTGGAATATTTGTAGGCTTCATGAGAGACATTCATGATGGATGAGATAATATTATTTCCAGTCATTGATGAGGTAATGGACCGAGGCGATGTATGAGACTTAGGATCATAGTACGTTAGATGATCGATGGTGATGATATTTTTGTTATCAGGAAAGAACATCTTACGAAAAAATACAAATGAAACAACTGACATGGCATAGGTGTAACTATGACCCAAAAGAATGTTATAATCTAATGGGAAATCAATGACTTCGATGTAAATAGAGAATGTCTTCCCGACAACAATGATAAGATATTTTTGATATAAGCCAAGGGGTTGTGATGGATGATTGTCCCAACCACGAAGAGTGGTGGTGGACGGGGACAGGTCAGTGTTATTTTTTGGAGAGGGAAAATATATTCAAAATGGTAAAATATCTTTATTTATAAATAATTATCAAATAAAATGATTTTTTAATTATTTCGCGAAGATTAAGAAAGGTGTGAAAATGAAATAATTATTAAGTAGTGATTTAACAATTATTCCAAAAATGGAATTAAGGAATAATAAATAAATAATGATTTATTTAATTATTCCTAGATGATTTAGTAAAATGTGAGAAGGAATAATTATCAAATAACAATTTAATAATTATCCGTAGAGAAAATTAAATAAATAATGATTTATTCAATTATTCTCACGCGGTTTTTTTAATTTTAATCATAAATATTTTAATAAAAATGGTTTAATAAATTATTTCTTATAGTGAAAGTGATTTTACTACGGTGAAATTAAATTTACATGGTGTATTTTAATCCACCTAGTTAGAAATGTCAAAGTGATCATTTTTTGCTGATAACACATGGTGAAGTCTACCAAGCTCTATTGGAAGGCAACAAAGCATGTGTTGAGGTACCTTAGAGGCACAACCGAGTATGGGTTATGGTACAAGAGGATAGAGGGAGTGAAGATCCAAGGCTTTACCAATGCAGATTGGGCAAGGCATCCATAAAAAATAAAAACTACTTCAGGTGTTATCTCTAGTGTTGGGTCTGCAGCTATTTCCTAGTATAACAGGAAACAGAGGTTTGTGGCACTCAACTCAGCAGAGGCTGAATACATGGTTGCAAGTCAAGGAACATGTGAGACCATATGGATGAGGAAAATACTTGTGGGTATTTTTAGTCAGGAGGTGGATCCAACAATGGTTATTGTGATAACCAGAGTTGTATCAAACTCTCTAAGAATATCGTATTTCATGACATGTCCAAGCACATTGATATTAGGGATCGTCACTTGTAGGATTGTGTGCAGAGGAGAATTATGATGCTATAGTACATTCAACCTCAGGAGCAGGATGCATATATCTTGACAAAGGCATTTTCAAGAGGAAAATTTGAATTACACAAATGCATGATAAGGGTGTCTCAAAATCCCTTTCTTGCTAAGAGGGAGTGTTAGAAATGTAGCAAGAAAGACTAAATTTGACTTGAACCTTAGTCAAATTTATTATTCAATTTTCGATGTCAACAGAATGACTTGGATTGAAGTTAACTTGTGTGGCATGTATTTTTTATACTATTTTACTCATTAAATTTGAGTTAGAGACTAGAATTAGAGTTGTCCATGTAGTGATTCCTAAAATTTAGCAATATAGTTTAGTTATTTTAATTTTTACTTAGTTAATTTTATGAAACTAGCTCTAAAAATAGAATTAAAGAGAGATCAACACCTTAGAAATAAGCCACTTCGAGGGGGAAACCTCCTTTACATTACCTAAATGAAACATTATTGGATGATACAAATGACAAAACCTCTTTTTATATATAGGAGTCCATGGGGTCACAATATAATCCTAGCCGACCTAACAATAAAAAAGTAAGGGTACAATAATAACAAAATTTGGGTTACAGGGGTACAACAATAACAATAAGGGGACAACACTAACAACAATAAGGGACTACACTAGTAATATAGGGACCTAACATGCCCCTCTCCTTCAATAAATTGTTGTCCTCAACGCTTGAGTAGCTCTGGGTGCTTTTGTATAAAATTATCATCCTCCCATGCTGAATCTTCAGTGGGTAAGTTCTTCCACTTGATGAGATACTCTAAAATTGATCGATTTCATAGCTGTCGAGTTCTTGTTTCCATGACTACTTCAGGTTCCAATATTATTTTTCCTTCCTCATCAAGTTTTGGAAATATTGTTTGAACTAGAATTTTTTCACCTATAACATTCTTTGAGCATGAAGCATGGAAAAATGGATGCACTCGCGAAGAAGCAGGAATCTCCAATTTGTATGCCATAGTACCAATCTTTTGCAACACCTTGTAAGGACAATAGTACTTTGGTGATAGTTTATTATCCTTCTTAGCTTACTTTAGGGGTATTTGTTTATATGGTTTTAGCTGTAAAAATACACAGTCTTTTATATCAAACGTTCTCTCGTTGAGATGTTGATCTTCCTGTTGTTTCATTCGATTTTGTGCCAAATTTAGGTTATCCTTTAAGAGATGGAGAAATTCTTGTTGATTCTCGATGTGATCTTCCACTGCTTGAACCTTATAATTTTCTCTTAAAGATGATGTGATGGAAGGTGGATAATATCCATAAAGTGCAATAAATGGGGTCATTTTTGCTGCAGTATGGAAGGAAGTATTATACCACCATTCAGCGAGAGGTAACCACTTGACCCATTGTGTTTGTTTCTCAGATACAAAACAACAAAGATATCCTTCCAAGCATTTATTCACTATCTTAGTTTGAGCATCAGATTGAGGATGATAAGATGAGCTATGAGCTAGTTGAGTACCCAAATAATAAAATAATTCCATCCAAAAATTTCCAGTAAAAATGGGATCTCTGTCACTTACAATAATCTTTGGGTTTCGTTGTAGCTTTTGAATTTTTCCATAAATGCAGTAGCAACTATACTTGCTTTAAATGGATGAGATAATGCACAAAAGTGTGCATATTTGGTAAGTCTATCAACTTCCACCATGATGATACTCTTTCCTTCAGACTTAGGTAAACCTGTGATAAAATCCATTGAAATCTCCTCCAAACGTTGACTTGGCATGGATAAAGGTTGTAGAAGACTTGGGGTATTAATTGTCTCAACTTTATTTTGCTGGAAAACCAAACATTCCACCACAAAATTTTGAATATCATATTTAAATCCATCCCCAAAAATTCTTTCTTCACCCTGTGGTAAGTTTTTAAAAATCTCGAGTGTCCTCATAAAGGAGAAGTGTGCAATTCCAAAATAATATTTGTTTTAGTTGGGAATTCTTACAAAGATACAAGTGATCTTTGTACCATAAAGAATCATTTTTCCAACTAAATGTATCATATGTACTAGGATATTGCTGCAAATTTCAAATGAGTGTCCATACTTATTCTTCCTTCTTCCATTCATCCCTTGCTTTGGTTATCCAATCTGGTTGGATAATAGAAATGGCACAAAGCAATGCTTCCACCTATTCATTCTTTCTTGAGAGTGCATCTGCAACAACATTTAGCTTCCCTTTTTTGTAGATGATTTCAAAGTCATAACCCAACATCTTTGTGACCCATTTTTGCTGCTCTTCTGAGGATATTATTTGTTCCAAAAAGTGTTTAAGACTATCATGATTAGTTTTTACCTTGAAGTGTCTCCCCATTAGGTAAGGTTGACATTTTTTTAGTACATGTAGTATTGCTAACATTTCCTTCTCATAAATAGCTTTTTGTAAATACTTTCCTTTGATTAGACAACTTTCAAAAGCAATGGGTCTTCCTTCTTGCATTAAAACAATACCAATTCCATTTCCTGAGGCATCGCTTTCCACAATAAAGGATTTTGTGAAGTCTGGTGTAGCTAAGACTGGTGCTAGGCACATTGCCTCTTTAAGATGTTCAAAGGCCTTAATTTCTTAAGAAGTCCATGAAAATGCATCTTTCTTCAATAATTTTGTTAGAGGTGCTACTAGTCTCCCATAATTCTTAACAAACTTGCCATAATACCCTGTTAACCCGAGAAATCCTCACAACTGCTTTATGGTTGTGGAGAATTTCCATTCCTTAATGGCTTTAATTTTGTTAGGGTCTACCTTAACACCCTCGTGAGATACAATATGACCCATATATTCCACCTCTTGTACCCCAATGAAAAATTTGAATGTTTTTCAATATAATTGTTTCTCCTCTAATAGCTCGAGAACCCTATCAACATGTTGAACATGATCCTTCCAAGACCGGCTGTAGATTAGTATATCATCAAAAAATACTACCACAAATTTTCTAAGGAAGGGTTTGAAAACGGAATTCACCAACCCTTGAAATGTAGAAGGTGCATTGGTAAGGCCAAAAGGCATGAAAAAAAATTCATAATGACACTCATGAGTTAGAAATGTTGTTTTGGGAATATCTTTAGTCTCCATTCTAATTTGATAATATCCTGAACGAAGATCCAACCTGGTAAAATAAATTTATCCATGTAATTTATCCAATAATTCATCAATCATAGGAATGGGAAATTTATCTTTAATAGTGAGCTTATTGAGCTCCCTATAATCAGGACACATGCGCCATGATCCACCCTTCTTGTGCACCAATACTACTGGAGCAGAGAAAAAACTTTGACTAGGTTGATTTATACCAACCTCTAACATTTTTGCAATCATACGTTCAATATCTCTCTTTTGGTCATAAGGATATATATAAGGCCTGATGTTTGGAGGAACAATTCTTGGAATAAAATGAATAACATGATCATGATAACGAATAGGTGGGATTCCTTTGGGAGTTTCAAACACCTTGGAATGATTGTCCAAGAATTTTTGGAGATATGGAGAAATAGACGATTTTGATGTTGGAATTTCTAGTGAGCATAATTGTGCAATTACGCCTCATTTTTCTTTCGTTAGAAGATTTTTCATGACATTAGAGCTTATTGTGTTTCCCAGCTTCCCTGTGATAGCTTGTAATTCGACTTCCTTTCCTTCCGAAATTTTTTTTCAAGAAAAGTTGTTGAAAATTAAAGGATATCATTCCCAAAGATTGTAACCATTGTCCTCCTAGTACAACGTCAACACCTCCCATTGGAATGGAAAGAACTGGAATATTCAATAAACATTCCCCCATGGTTAGCTTGATGTTATGGAATTTTCCAGAGCAATTTATAGTTTCTGCATTTGCAACCATCACTTGACATTTTGGTGCTAGGTATAGGAAACAATTCAATCTCTTGGATAACTTACAATAAAAAAAAATTATCGGTACTACCCAAAACAATCAACACTATTACCTTTTTCTTCTTGATATTTCCTTCTATCTTGAGAGTTTGAGGAGTGGTAATTCTTGCCAATGCATTACATGATATGGTCGGACTCATTTATTCTTCTTTTAGGGTTGCTTCCTAGTGTATATCCTCTTCTTTTGAAGTTTCTTGTTCATTTTCTTCCTCCTCTTCACAATCTATGTAAAATAATTTCTTCTCAGCACATTTATGACCTTTAGTGAATTTTCTATCACAACTGTAGCAAAGCCCTTTTTCTCTTTTTTTTTTTCCAATTATTGTGGTGTGAAAATTGTAGGTTTTGGAAATCGAGGAGTAGAAACACTTCCATATTTATAGATGTGAGTGGTAGGCTTCCTTGTTGCCATAATTTTACATTCAATTTTTATTGCCAACCTGAATTCCTTCTCCGATGAATTAGGTTCCCAAACGCGAACCTCATGTTGGATGTTATCCTTTAAAGTCTCTATGAAGACATCAATCCTGTGTTCCTATGGAATATCAGTTACCCTTATATTCAATTTTTGGAAGTCCTTCATCTTCTCCTTCGTATATTGTACTTCTACCATGGGACTTGCCGAGTTATTGAGGGAAAAATTTATACTCATGATGCCGCAAGTGCCACTTTATTGGAGTTTTGCATGGTCTTTGTGCATTCATTCAATATTTGAAGAAGGAAACCAATTTGGAGAAGGCCACATGGCACACATGCTTCTAAGGAGGATTCATTCATTGTTCGTGAAGGTAGATACATGGTCAACCACTTGGGGGAGGAAGCGTACTTCATGGTGCCATTTTTGGAGGATTGTTACAAAACCAACTCCATTATCATGTTATTGTTGACTTGTATCATGGAGCTGGTTGATTCAGAGCATTATTGTAGTCTTTTTCTAAAATATTTTCATGATTTTTCTTGGATTAGAAAGGGGATCTCAACGTCCTATTGCTATTTTTAGTATAGAGTTGTTGAGGAGGTTTGAATGGTAATATTTTATTGTATTCCTTGCAGAGAATACTAAAACTAGGAAAAGGTTGCAGTAATAGATGTGAGCATGCTTACAGTGCTTCAATTACAATAAAATACACTATGGATGCTAAAAAGAAGTGGTAGCAACAAAATTTCAAGGGTTGGGAATAGCACTAGCCATTCGAAAAGGCAAGAAGGAGATACAAACATTGAAGATAATTTTCTAAAACATTGAATAGGTGAAAAGACAAAGCTTCCTGGAAAATACAGTTTAATTTTTTTTTTATGTATTATTTGGTAGGGGCTGGCATGCATTAAATGTCCCCTTATTTGCTGCAACTAATCAATCAATGGTTGCAAGCATAGCCTTAGTACTTGTTAAGAAGTTCTGTACTCTAAAGTTGTTATCCTTGTTACTTGGTAGAATGGCTTTCATTCACGTTGTATATGGGAGCCTTTTGAAGGAAAGGGAGATTCATATTTAGTGTGGTTATTATTTTTTCAAAAAAAAAATATTTGCAGAATTACAACACAGACTGTGAAGTGTGTGGTATATGAATTAAGTAGATAGTGCTACTTAATAGGGAAAATTTATAAAATAGTGTAGTTTGGTATTTGAAGATGCCTCATATAGTTTGTCGAATGAGGTTTTCAGTGACTATGGTATTTTACTAGATGATTGACTACTCCTGTACATCCAAAATTTTTGCATAATCACTCTAGGTTTGGTTTTATCTTTTACTAGTTGATTGACTAGCCCTTTACATCCCAAAGTTTTTTGAGCATCACCCTCTATAGGAAGTTAACACATGGCATGTCAAAACCTTTACTGATAAATTATTGCACATTCATAGAGTAGCATTTCCTTCCAAGGGAGATTTGGATGCTTTAAATTTTTTACTGTTATAAAATGAATCCACTTTGGAGAGCACCCAGCTAAGGGTCAAATGAAGTTATTAGAGCATATTTTAGGAAGGAAAAATGATTCTAAGGGTGGGCATGGATGTTATTAGGATGAAATGTGGAAAATGAGGCCACTTAATGGCACAAGAAGCCAAGAATAGGGCAACGCTCCACTTTACAAGGGATATGGACAACATATCTCTATAATTGAACCACTAAATGAGATACACCCTATAGTATGATGACACTTGGAAATATTGACGATTACCAAAAGGGGCCATATAGAAGAGCACTCCAACCTAAAAGACATAGACTTTTGTTGATTTTTTATTGTTATTTATTTGAAGAAAAGATGAATCCATAGCTTTCTAAAGTATTCTCTATAAAATTTTATTAGAAAGTCATTAGTAACACAGACTATAAAAGGAGGAGCACTATTAACCTGCAAATTGAATTGATATTAAGGAAAAACCCCATAGGCCAAGTAGAAATTTCTTTTCAAGAAAGGGAGAAAAGGCCCATGATAGATTTATGCTTCCGTCATTGTCTTCCTTTCTGTAGGTTAGATTGATGTGCAAGGCTACCATTGTAATCTGCTAGTGTACATTATTATTTGGAGGTGTTGATTTTGGCCATGGAAGAAGGATTTGGTAGTGATAGTTCAAACCTTTCATTTTAGAAGAGAAGCATGAATTCTAAGAAGGAATAGGTAGAAGTTTCCACTGCAGATTTCTAGGCTGAAAAGGTGGTATCGTTGCACACATTTACAAGAATTTAATCTTGGTCTGATAACCTATTTTTCAAGGAACAAAAGAATTTCTGTCAGCTTGAATTTCAGGGAGAATTTTGCAGGTCAGTGACAGATTTTGAGGAAGGAAATTATGAGTAGTGGCATGAATTTCAAGGAATAGTGGTCTGTCAGTGGCATGAAATTTGTGGTGCTATTTTCTAGGAAAGTGATGTTTTTCTAAGAAGAGAAATTTTTTCAGTGGCACATATTCCAAAGTAGTGATTCTTGGACAGTGAATGAGTTTCAAGGACAATGACACGATTTTAGTGTGTTTAAGTCTCACTTGCATCTCCAGCGATAATTCAAACACCTTTTTCATATCTGTTCATCAAGGAAAACAATTGATTGTTGGCCAGACATATGATTATAAGGCACTCACAATTTCAACAAATATTTTGAGGGCCATTACCCCTTTGAGGAATTTGTTAGTCAGTGGGGAGGACACCTTATATGAGAGGAAGTCACCTTGCACAGATTTCCAAGCTATTATGATGAGTATGTCCACTCATTGATAATTACTTCATCTTCTCCTTTGTATATTGTACTTCTACCAAGGGATTTGCCAATTTATTGATGGAAATTTATACTCATGATGCCACAAGTGCCACTTTATTGGACTTTTGCATGGTCTTTGTGCATTCGTTAAAGGTTTGAAGAAGGAATCCACTTTGGAGGAGCCCACACATGCTTGTAAGAAGGATTCATTCATTGTTCGTGAAGGTAGATACATGGTCAACCACTTGGAGGAGGAACCGTACTTCATGGTGCCATTTTTGGAGGATTGTTGCAAAACCAACTTCTTTATCATGTTATTGTTGACTTGTATCATGGAGCTAGTTGATTGAGAGAATTATTGTAGTATTTTTCTAAAATATTTTCATGATTTTTCTTGGAGTAGAAAGGGGATCTCAACATCCTATTTCTATATTTAGTATAGATTTTTTGAGGAGGTTGGAATGGTAATATTTTATTGTATTCTGTAAAGAATACTGAAAATAGGAAAAGGTTGCAGTAATAGCTGTGAGCATGCCTATAGTGCTTCAGTTACAACAAACTACACTATGGCTGCTAAAAAGAAGTGGTAGCAACAAAAGTTTAAGGGTTGGGAATAGAACTAGCCATTCGAAAAGGCAAGAAGGAGATACAAACATTGAAGCTCATTTTCCAAAACATTCAATAGGAGAAACGACAAAGCTTCCTGGAAAATACAGTTTAAATTTTTTTGATGTATTATTTGGTAGGGGCTAGCATGCATCAGATGTCCCCTTATTTGCTGCAACTGAAAAATCAATGGTTGCAATCACAACCTTAATACTTGTCAAGAAGTTTTGTACTATAAAGTTATTATCCTTGTTACTTGGTAAAATGGCTTTCATTCACATTATAGATGGGAGCCTTTTGAAGGAAAGGGAGATTAATATTTAGTGTGGTTAGTGTTTTTTCAAAAACAAAAGCTTTGTGGAATTCCAGCATAGACTGTGAAGTGTGTGGTATATGTATTAAATAGATAGTTCTACTTAATAGGGAAAATTTATAAGCTAGTGTAGTCTAGTATTTGAAGATGCCTCATACAGTTTTTTGAATGAGGTTGTCAGTGACTATGGTCTTTTACCAGCTAATTGACTACTCCTATACATCCAAAAAAAATTCATAATCACTCCAAGTTTGATTTTATTTTTTACTAGTTGATTGACTACCCCTTTACATCCCAAAGTTTTTTGAGCAATACCCTCTATAGGAAGTTAACACATGGAATGTCAAAACCTTTACTGATAAATTATTTCACATTCATAGAGAAGCGTTGCCTTCCAAGGGAGATTTGGATGCTTTAAATATTTTACTATTAGAAAATGAATCCACTTTGGAGAGCACCCAGTCAAGGGTCAAATGAAGTTATTAGAGAAGATTTTAGGAAGGAAAAATGATTCTAAGGGTGGGCATGGATGTTATAAGGATGACATGTGGAAAAATAGAGCACTTAATGGCACAAGAAGCCAAGAATAGGACAGCTCTCCACTTTACAAGGGATATGGACACCATATCTCCACAACTAAACCACTAAATGAGACACACCCTATAGTATGATGACACTTGGCAAGATTGACAATTTCCAAAAGGGGCCTTATAAAAGAGCACTCCTACCTAAGAGACATAGAATTTTTTTGATGTTTTATTGTTATTTCTTTGAAGAAAATATGAATCCATAGATTTCTAAAGTATTCTCTAAATTTTTTTATTAGAAAGTCATTAGTAACACAGACTATAAAAGGAGGAGCACTATTAACCTGCAAATTGAATTAATGTGAAGGAGAGACCCCATAGGCCAAGTAGAAAGTTCTTTTCAAGAAAGGGAGAAAAGGCCCATGACAGATTTATACTTTTGTCATTGTATTCCTTTCTTTAGGTTTGATTGATGTGCAAGGTTGCCATTGTAATCTGCTAGTGTACATTATTATTTGGAGGTGTTGTTATTGGACATGGAAGAAGGCTTTGGCAGTGATCTTTTAAACCTTTCATGCTGGAAGAGAAGCATGGATTCTGAGAAAGAATAGATAGAAGTTTCCAGCGCAGATTTCTAGGATGAAAAGGTGGTCTGGTTGCATGCATTTCTGGGCATATTATCCTGGTCTACTAGCCTTATTTTCAAGGAACAAAAGAAGTTTTGTCAGCTTGAATTTCAAGGAGATTTTTGCAGGTCAGTGGCACAGATTCTGAGGAAGGAAATTATGAGTAGTGGCATGAATTTCAAGGGGAAGTGGTTTGTCAGTGGCATTAATTTCAAGGGAAAATGGTTTGTCAGTGGCACATATTCCAAAGTAGTGATTTTTGGACAGTGAACGAGTTTCAAGGACAATGGCACGATTTCCTAGACATCAACAGGGAGAGATAAGTACCCTGTGTGATGTAATTAATATTGTAATTAATTCTCTGAGAAAAGAAAAAGAAAATCCTCCTTCAAAATGGCTTTCCCCTTTAGGTTTTTTCCAAGGTTCTTAGATTGACAAAAAACTAGAGTCCAAAAATTTGTGTATAAGTAAAAGAGTATTGGTAGCCTAGCAGTGTTTCTTTTGAATTTTATATTCATGTTATATCAGAAATTAACCATTTGATGTGGGCATTAAAGATAATGTTTAAAACAAACTAAAACCCTGTTGGGCTACAGGACACACAAGAATTGTATACACTTGCTAGTGGGTATTGTGGCTCTACTGCTCAAGGCCTTTGTCTACTAAGAGTGAAGAAATGTTAATGAAACAACCACATATTAGACATGCAGCCGAATAAAAAATTAATACAATAATTAGAAGAAAATTGTGAGGGTGAGAAAACTGAGGAACTGAGAATTGGTTACTTTAGATATAAAATAGCAAACAAGTGGATCAAATGCAGTCTGGTGGTGTAACATATCGTGCCGCTCGCTTAAGGATTTATGCTCTTAAAACAAGATATCAAAGCTCTTTGATAATATCTCATAAGGGGAATCTTATTGAAGTTTCACAGTCACCTTTTTCCATGATATGCATTTGGATTGATAGTATCCATTGCCAAGCCTCAAAAATGAAAATTGCAGGTCCCATGGTTACTATCCACATTAAAGTGTGTTGGTGGATTAGATAAATTTGAATTCTTGTAGTGCAAGTTCATGTACTTCTCCTCCCTGAACTGTGAGTAGATAAACCCTCTGTAGAATATCTTAGCTGATATCTTGGTTGAGAAGATCAACCCTCTACAGAATATCTTGGTTGGATTGACTACAGGATTATTCCGTCCTTCCTAGTATCCTAATATCCAATCAAAAGTCCTAGTTGGTCTTGCTCACCTGGCTAGTTGGTTTTTCGAAATGTGCCCCTTCATGGTAATTTTAACAAATGGTGTTTTATAAAGGATGGATTTGGTGGGATCCACAACATAATTGAGCAATAAAATTAAAATAAATAAAGACAGTGATCCTGGTTGGCATAGGAGCAGCTTTTGCAAGTCCAGTCAAAATATTGTACGTTTCTTCTACCTGAAGCTTGAAATGTACCAATGACTAGCATTTCATAGTCTAATCACCATCTGCTGAGATCAACAATTGATACCCTCACCAAATGGAGAGCCAGTCGCCATTATAAGATATGGATTTGGTTGTTGACAGTTTAATAGAGGTCACGGTGGTGGAAGAACAAGAATCAGTCATGCGAAGTCACAGGAAAAAGCCTAAGTCGATGGCTGATGAGGATTGGGGAGTTCAATTAAAGAGACTCAACCATCATAGATGAATGCAGAGTGTGAAATTTAAATACTAACTCCAAAACAAGGTTGGGCTTAGAAATCCCCTCCTCTGAAAATTTAAAGACTAGCCCAGAGATATCTTAGAGTGCATGCATCTAGTGTCACAACAGGGGGATCAAACAAAGAGGACATGTCTCAAAGAAATGCATAGAAGTTCATCTTAGGTTTCAATCATCCTAGTGGGTCAAGAAAAGAGACCTAGATATATTACTTGTATATCTCATCTATGATGAACGTGTTCATAACATGTATATTCAACAAAATATGTCCAAGAATATCCAAAGTATACCTGAAAAGAGGGAGGCAATCCATCAGTCAAATGACCATAGCAAGACATGAGACCTTTGAAAACCTAAAACATTTTGTGCTGGAAGAAAAGCACAAATTCTAAGAAGGAACAGGTAGAGGTTTGCAGCATAGATTTCTAGGCTGAAAAGGTGGTCTGGTTGCACACATTTACAGAAATTTAATCATGGTCTGATAGCCCATTTTTCAAGGAACAAAAGCAGTTATGTCAACATGAATATCAAGGAGAAATTTGCAGGTTAGTGGTACAGATTTTGAGGAAGGAAATTCTGAGTAGTGGCATGAATTTCGAAGGACAGTGGTCTATCATTGGCATGAAATTTTTTGTGTTGGTTTCAAGGATAGTGATGATTTTTTGAGCAGAGAAAGTCTGTCAGGGGCACACATTCCAAAGTAGTGTTTGTTGGAAAGTGAAAAAGTTTCAAGTAAAATGGCACGATTTCCTAGATAGAAACAGGGAGAGATAAGTACCTTGTGTGATGTAATTAATGTTGTAATTAATTATTTGAGAAAAGAAAAATAAAATCCTCCTTAAAACTAGCTTTCGCCTCTGGGGTTTTTCCAAGGTCTAAGATTGACAAAAAACTAGAGTCTAAAAAATTGTGTGTATAAGTAAAAGAATAGTGGCAGCCTAGCAATTTTTATTTTGAATTTTATATTCATGTTATATTAGCAATTAACCATGGGATGTGGGCATCAAACATGATGTTGAAAACAAACTAAAATCAGGTAGGACTACAGGACACACAAGAATTTTCTACACTCGCTAGTGGGTACTGTGGCTCTGCTGCTCGGAGCCTTTGTCTACTAAGAACATCGAATAAAAGGATGCAATTGTCCAATTAATGTTTGATAAAGCAGTGCCATGTGGAGGATTGGAGGACCAATTCCTTCCTCATTAAAAATGCTAAGCATTGTTGATCGAGGTACCAAAAAAATATGGAGGGTTTTGATATTCACTAAAAAGGCAACCTAACCATCCCTATATCTCATATAGTATATAAAACAACAAAAATCAAAATTTTCCATCTCAGTCTCTTCTATATGACAATTAGAAAAGCCTATTCTCTTGAGGAATCTATTTTTTAGCCTCCAACAAAGCCTATGTAACCCCACTCAAAACTAGCCCATAGATATCTTAGAGTGCATGCATCTAGTGTTGGGGGATTAAACAAAGAGGACATGTCTCTAAGAAATGCATAGAAAGTCATATTATGCTTCAATATCCTAGTGGGTCAAGCCAAGAGACCTAGATATATTACTTGTATATGTCATCTATGATGAACATGTTCATAACATGTTTATTCAACAAAAGTTGTCCAGGAATATCCAAATTATACCTGAAAATAGGGAGGAAATCCATCAGCCAAATGACCATAACAAAACATGAGACCTTTGAAAACCAAAAACTTTTTGTGTTGGAAGAGAAGCATGAATTCTGAGAAGGAAAGGGTAGAGGTTTCCAACGCAGATTTCTAGGCTGAAAAGGTTGTTTGGTTGTACGCATTTCTAGACATTTAATTTGAGCCCGATAACCCATTTTTCAAGGAACAAAAGGAGTTCTGTCAGCATTAATTTCAAGGAGAAATTTGCAGGTCAGTGGCACAAATTTCAAGGAAGGAAATATTGAGCAGTGGCATGAATTTCAAGGGATATTGTTCTGTCAGTGGCATGAAATTCATGGTGCAGGTTTCAAGGATAGTGATGTTTTTCTGAGCAGATAAAGTCTGTTAGTGGCACACATTCCAAAGTAGTGATTGTTGGAAAGTGAATGAGTTTCAAGCACAATGGAACAATTTCCTAGATAACAATAGGGAGAGATAAGTACCTTGTGTGATGTAATTAATGTTGTAATTAATTCTCTGAGAAAAGAAAAATAAAATCCTCCTTCAAAGTGTCTTTCCCCTTTGGGGTTTTTCCAAGGTCTGAGATTGACCAAAAACTATAGTTCAAAAATTTGTGTGTATAAGTAAAAGAGTAGTGGTAGCCTAGCAGTGTTTCTTTGGAATTTTATGTTCATGTTATATAAAAAATTAACCATGGAATGTGGGCATTATAAATGATGTGTAAAACAAATTAAAACCAGGTGGGGCTAAAGGACACAATAATTTTCTACACTCGCTAGTGGGTACTGTGGCTCTGCTGCTCGGAGCCTTTGTCTACTAAGAACATCGAATAAAAGGATGCAGTGGTCCAAGTAATTTCTGATAAAGCAGTGACCTTTGGAAGATTCGAGGACTAATGCCTTCCTCATGAACAATTCTAAGCACTGTTGATCTAGGTACCAAAAAAATATGGAGAGAGGGGTTTCCTCATGAACAATGCTAAGCACTGTTGATCCAAGCACCAAAAAAAGATGAAGAGAGGGTTTTGATATTCAATAAAAAGGTGACATAACCATCCCTATATGTCATAGTATATAAGACAACAAAAAACAAAATGTTCCATATCAATCTCTTCTATATGGAAATTGGAGAAGCCTATTATCTTGAGGAATCTATTGTTTAGTGTCCACCACAGCCTATGTAACCCCACTCAAAACTAGCCTAGAGATATATTAGAGTGCATGCATCTAGTGTCACAAAAAGGGGATCAAAATAAGAGGACATGTCTTTAAGAAATGCATATAAGGTCATCTTAGGCTTCAATCATCCCAATGGGTCAAGCCAAGAGACCTAGATATATTACTTGTATATGCCATCTATGATGAATGTGTTCATAACATGTCTATTTAAAAAAACATGTCCAAGAATATCGAAAGTATACCTAAAAAGAGTGAGGCAATCCATGAACCAGATGACCATAGCAAGACATGAGCCCTTCGAAAACCAAAAACGGTGATCCCGCCCAATAGGTGTAGTCAAGGCCATATGTTAAAATTGACAGCTAGGGACAAATTCCACTTTGTACAGCTCCTTTGGGGAAGATAATTTCAGCAATGACTTTATCTTTTCTGGAGGACCAAAATCGACCTAAATATCATCGAATTTGGTTAAGTAGAAGTATGATTTTGAATTTATGTTTCTCTCATGTAAAATTAACAAGGTCAACCTCACCTATATGTCGGCTCAATATGCCCAAAAGTCACGTCTTTTCAATCCCACCGACTTGTATATATTGAGATGCCCTCAACCTCATTTCAATAATCTATCTCATGACTCTTCTCTTTGAAATAGCCACAGATGATCCTCAATGAAGGCACAAGGGTTTGGACGTCATATTTTGTGGGTTGTGTTCCTCTGGCATGAGGTTGAGGCAGTTTGGGCTATCATAGATCTGTTATGGGCCAAGTTTATGTTTTTTTGTAAACCGAGATCTCTCATATAGGCAGCCGCATTAGTTGAGGGAAATTTTGGCTATGTTATGGACAATTTAAAGTAGGGTTCTTCTCCTCGAAGCTGGCCACATGCCACAGAAGCTCTTCTAGGTGAATCGTGAGAGTTATTTCCCCTATATCACGAGGTCATATGCCTGTATAATTTCAGGATGGGCCATGAACCAAATTCTCTTGAATGTTGAAGGTTGCGAGGCATATAGAGGACTAGAAATAACCCTAGTCAACAGAAGAATGTGGGCTAATTATCTTAAATGGAAACCACAGTCAAGGAAGGATTCTATAAGAAGTGGAAGAGGTTTTTTGAAGCCTGTCATCAAACCCTAACCGGCTCACCATAATGCTAAGCCTCTATAGCAGCAAGCCTCAAGCCTATGAGGGCTCAATTTTCATATTCAAGAACATCATTGTTTTGGACCAATTATTTACCTAAAGACAGTGACATTGAATCTTCAAATTGGCAAGTCAATTTTGACCTTGATATATTGTATTCTCTCTTTGCTGAACATTTGATATTAATAATAAGAAGATTTGATCAAGGGTTTTCTCCATCAAGTTTTGCAGACCAAGCTTGTGGCCAAAGTCTTCTCCCAGGTTAAGGGCACATACTATGAGGATACATTTTCCCCAGTAGCACAATATTCATCCATTGAGACTATTCTAGCACTTACTTCATATATGGGGTGGAAGATCCACTAGATGGACGTGACGAAAACATTCCTTAATGGAGTTGTTGAGGATTAGATCTATATGGAGCAGGCAGAGGGGTTTGAGAAGTTCAACAAAGACACACATGTGTGCAGGCTGAAGAGAGCTATTTATGGGCTCAAGTAAGCTCCGAGACCATGGTACACTAGGATTGAAAACTACCTTTGAGGATTGGGCTTCTCTAAGAATGAGGTGGATGCCAACTTGTACTACATCATGGTTGGATGGATTCCACTCATTCTAGTTCTCTATGTCGATGACCTTATATTAACTAGAGATGAGAGCTTGATCTTGGATTACAAGGAGGACCTTGCAAAGGATTTTTAGATGAAGGATATGGAGCTTCTTCACTATTTCCTTGCTTTGAGGATTTTCAGGGTGATGGTGAGATCTTTGTGGGATAGGGCAAGTACACAATAGAGATTCTCCAAAAATTTCATATGCAATATTGCAGGCCCATGACCACACCTATAGTCATAAACTAGAGAAAGGTGGGTGCTACTACAACAGAGCGAGTGGATCTTAGAGTATATAGGAAACTCAATGGATCATTGATGTACTTTGTCAACATAGGAATTGATATTATTTTGCAGTCAAACAACTAGGTCTACTTATGGTTGAACTGAATAAAGTGCATTGGGTTGTTGCAAAGCATGTGTTTAGATATATCAGAGGTAGAATAGATTATGGACTATGGTAAAAAAAGGTTGATTGAGTGAGGCTTGAGGGCTTCACTGATGTAAATTGGGAAAGGAGATACACAGACAAGAAGAGTACTTCAGGTGGCATTTTCAGCATTGGGTTAGCTATAGTGTCTTGGTAGAACAAGAAGGAGAGATCAATTGCACTTAGTTAAACAGAGGTCAAGTACATGGTTGCTAGTGAGGCAACTTTCAAGCCTATTTGGATGAGGAAGTTACTTGTGGGACTTTTCAGACAAAGGATGGAGCCTACCATGATACATTTTGATAATCATAGTTGCATTAAACTCTTTGAGAATCCAACATTTCATGATTGCTCAAAGAATATCAAGATCCCATATCACCATCTTAGAGATTGTTCACAAAAGGGTATATTCAAGCTACAATACATTCCAATAGGGGAGCAGATGGATAACATCTTGATCAAGGCATTGGCAAAAGGTAGTTTTTTTCATCACAGAGATAAGTTGTTAGTTGTACAAATCACTTCCTCACTAAGAGGGAGTGCTGAAAAGTAGCTAAGGAATGGCTTCCTTGATCTTTGCCTTGATTCAAGGAATCAATTTGGAGATATTCTTAGACATCTATGAGTTCCAGTGATGAGTACGAGTTGAAGAAGTAGTTTTAATAATGAAATTTTTTGGAGGATGAGTTATCTATCCTCTAGTGTGATTTAAATTGGGAACTGAGTGAATAAGTGGAGTTAGCCTCCGAAATTTTAGGATAATCTAGTTAGCTAAGAGTGTTGAATTTTGTTAACTAGAAAAGCTTCAATTCAACTCCTAATTTTGAAAACTCACTAAAAATAGCCTTATCGAAAAATATTATAAGGAGATCAAAAGCACACAATTAATCAATCAATTCTTAAGCACAAGTTTGTGAGCAAGAGAGCTTGTGGAGGAATGAGCCAAGTGTTCCTTGTGTGAACTATTGAGGAAGACAACTTTATATTTGGAGCATGCATAGAAATAGGGGAAATCCCTATTTAGTAGGAGCTTAGCCAACGATAGGAAATAGGATATTATTTCCTAAGGTTTTGTGTTGGAAAGTCAAAGCCTTTAGTGCATATAGGAGAAGGAAGCAGGTAATCTATCAGGCAGAAGTTTCAGGCCTAGGATAGGTAGGAAAATTCTTGTATTTTCGGATTAGAACTAGCTTGTATTTGTAGTAGATTTTTTGCTCAATTTTCCTTAATAAAATTATGAAGCAAGCGGGGATTTCCCTGTTGGGTTCCATAGAAAAATTGTGTGTTATATTGTGTAAATTCTGTGAAATTATTTTTGTTCTACTCCGTTTCTATTTGGTAGAGAAATTATGCGTCTATGTGAAATTTTTTTTTTTCAGATTGTTTATAATATCATATCAGAATTTCTAAGAAAATATACAGTGAATGACACATAAAATAAATAATTAAATATGATAAACTTCCAAGAAAATGAATGTAATGTGATCTATTAGCTGAAGAGGGCATATATTTGTCCCTGAAACAAAGCCATTCATTTGGGTAGTTCTAAAACATATCAATACTTTAAAAGAAATATCTTTGTCTGAAATAAGTTAATAACCCCGATTGTGAATGTTGTCAGGATGTCATGCCAAAGACTCAAGAGTGCCTATTTGATGAAAGGGCAGCAAGTTCAAAATCTTATCAGTTATGTTTCGAGTTTCTTTGTAGCATAATTTTGTAGAAGTTTGACCCCATGAGTTAGTAGATGTCCATGCCATGGCATCAACATTGATTGACATGATAACATGTAGGGATTCCTTAAAAATGCTTGGTACATTAACAATAAATTTTTGAAAAGTTGACATTGATGAAAATTCACAGGTCTAACGGTGCCATCCCAAAAATTGTGTTAATAGAATGTATAAGGATCGACATAGATTTTTTGTTTTTCAAAACTGAGATCATGTAATTTTCACATTTTTATATGAGCTTAAGTTAGCATCATGGACATTTAGATCATCTCTTCTACGAAGGAGTTTTGGTCCTCCAGAAAGGAGATTCGGAAAATTTTCTGAAGAAACCATAGACAATGGAGTCCTAGACATTACTTTATCAATATTGCAAAGACTGAAATACTTGCTCCCTACAGGGTGGCAGTTAATGTATTGTTGAACAAATCTTCTTTCTGGTAGCGTAAATATGGTATAGGCACCACACTCTTTCTTAAGATTTTTTTTTTCGTAAGCCAAGCATACATTTTTTATATTGGTTTGATCCTACACTCAAGATCAAAGATGAAATATTTTGGAAATGATGGAATAACCTGCAGTGGGTTAAATGTCATAATACAAAGAAAATCAAATTTCTTTTGGATCAAATCTGAACTTCTACTCAATAATGTTGGTCTTGTCCTCACCATTTTACAAAAATCATTGAAAGGTAACCCAACTCTCAAAACACAACTTAACCTCTCCTGCAGCTTATTTCCTCCACAACGAATCATTCTAGCATCTTTGAACGTCGACTCAGGGTAATGTATCAAGCCTGATTTCAACCAAAGGTTTAGCTTGTGTCTCTAAATTAGATCTTGTAAAATTTTAGTGATATTTATTTCTTGGGTGCCTAGTGAATGTATGAGCTTAGCATCACTGACATTGAGATCATATCTTCTACATACAAGTTCTGATCCTTGAGAAAGGGTATTCTAATTTTTTTTTTAAGAAACTTTAGACAATCGAGTCACATGCATTGTTATTTTCAAATATTCTCTTTTAGAGCCATAGACAACTAGATCATCTCTTTTATGGACAAGTTGTGATTGTACATAAGGAATATTTTGAAATGTTTCTGAAGAAACCTTGGATAATGGAGTCATGAAAATTGTGTTTTTTAGATGTTTTATGGTAGACACAACAATTGCCTGCTTCTCAAGCCCAATGAAATTAATATCTTCAATCAACTTGATCAAGTTCTCATGCAAATAGCGAGTATGCCTCAAATATATCTTTGTCATCTCCTTTTGATCCAAACCAGCACTTGCAAAATCTAGATTGTCTGCCATGGATTTTCTTGGGTCTCGTCTAAGAATCTCAGGATAACTTAAAATAATGTTACTTATGCTTTCCTTTCTTAGTCTTGGGTTTGACAGAACATCCACTATAGAATACAGTGTTGTCTTTGAACTGTCTATATAAAAAGTTGAGGCTTTGTACGGTATAGCTTGCTAATCTCATCCCAAAGGCAACCGATACTTGCCAAAAGCATTACCTTTTCTAAAATACTACTACATTTCAGTAGATTTTTTTTCCAACAAATAGAAAATATTGTTCTTCTCAACTTGAAAACCATTCAAACCATTAGAAAAAATCACAAAATTTTTATATACTTCATCCTTGAGAAGCGATGGGAAACATGTACCATAGTGACTGTAGATATATTGTGGTTATCCTAGAAATATCTAAATGCATTTGGTTTCAAAATACAATAATAAAAACCTACTACTATAAAGAAGCTCAAACAAACAAGTAACACAAAAAAATAAGTACAGAAAAAGAAAAAAACCATAAATAGTGTCAGATGTGAGAAACAAACCTCTATTGCATCTAGAAGTGTCCTTCATCTTTTTACAAAACTCCATAGTGCGTGAGAGCATAAGAATTATGGGGATAAAGTGCAAGAGCTTCTACATTAAAACATTCAAATGCCTTCGGCATGAGACCTTGTATTTGGAGACATATTCCATTTCCAATGTGAGCTTTGATGGTGATAAGCTCTATTTCCAGAACAAATTCATAGAGACAAAGTCCATCCGTAAAATTATTCCTCCATTACAGTATATTAAAATATGACAATGCATCCTTACTTGAAACCTTCTTAGCGATGAGGACGAATGGGAGAAGACAGGAAGAAGAGCATAAGTAGAATTAGGGTTGGCACTAGAAGTGTTGCTCATTGAATGATGTTTCATTAAATAACGACTCACTACTTCATCGACATTTGAAAGGTAATGCATTTGTGAGTGCCCATTTTTTCCTGCAACATCCCCTGCTATCTTCAACATTCACTATTTTACAGTGAAGATACTAAGTGAATTGAGGTTTTGTCCCTACCATTGCTGCACCCATTCCACTCTTCAATGCCTCCAGTTTTCTTCAATGCACCCAGTTTTCCACTGTTCTGCTTCACAACACTGTTTTACCAAAAGGAATAAAAATATGCATGGTTATCCTCCTGAACCTCACCCAAAATTTATCAGAACACACCACATTCAAAATAAAATACCCTATTCCAAATCTATCAAATGCATTTAGCCTTTGGGATTAATCGAATTCTAGCTCCATTCAGGGTTTGGGATTAATTAAAATCTAGAAAATGCATTTAGAATTTGGGATTCAAAATTGAGATAAATACCTTACTGCCTAGAAGGACAAAGTCTGAGATGATTATCTTGGATGATTACATTACCCGTCTTGCAGGAGTTGAAACAAAATTTGAAACCATGGAATTTTAAACTCCCACCGAATTAATAATGTTAAACTCCCACCAAATTATTAAATGCTTGGAGGGAAATATAAAAGAAAAAATAAAAATCAAGATCACTTAAAAAAAAGAGGGAAACAAATAGTGTGCTCTAAACTCTTAATTTGGTGAGAAATAGGTAATAAATATAATGCTATAGCTTATAATAAATAGAAGATTTCACACATTGCATGACTTTTAATAGTTTTATTATTATTATTATTTTTCTAGTTTTTGTTTTGAAAATTTTGGTATATGTTGTTAGAATGAAGCATATTATTTTTTTTAATAGTCTTTCTATTTTTTTTTTAATTTTTAATTTTTATGTTTTTTTATTGATTTTTATAATTTTTTTTATTTTCTATGTTATTACGAAAAATTAAGCAAATAGTAAAAAAAAATCTCTCTAAACTAAAATATTTTAAAAAACAATGTTTTTTTATTGACTTTTATAATTCATTTTATTTTCTTGTTGTTAAGAAAATTTAAGCAAATAGTCAAAAATATCTCTTTAAACTAAAATAATTAAAAAAACAATGTCTTTTTATTGCCTTTTATCATTCTTTTTATTTTCTATGTTGTTAAGAAAATTTAAGTAAATAGTCAAAAAATCTCTCTAAACTAAAATAATTAAAAAAACAAAAGACTAATAGATGTTGATATAGAGATATGGAAATAAATTCTTAGACAATTACAAGAGGAAGAAAAGATCACAAGTGATATTGTAACATTGAGAGTGGACCTTAAGATACTAGCATGCATGGTGGAAGATTTATATCCCTTGCACCTTGTAAATTGTTAATTTCATATAACTAGATGGAATTATAAATTGTTAATTTCATATAACTAGATGGAATTATTTGATTTGTTTAATTTTATTTTATTATGTTCTTCCACATTAATAAATGTTAATTGCGAAAACCGACCAGTTACCTATGTTCAAGTCTTTATTCAACATTAATACACATCTCTTCTCATTTTATGTATAATTATATATTTAATTGTTAAAAAATAAATTAGGGTGAAAATGTAGTGGTGGTGATAGTCATTAAGAAGAATCATGTGTGTTTATATATACACTGAATAAATTAGGAGGCTTCAAATCACATATGATGCTTACAAGTGTATAAAGAGCACATTTAACCATGTTTGAGGGTACATTTTATAAATATCATAATGTATATGAGGGGGGAAATGGTTTTCAGTGCTAATGATCTAGTCGCACAAAGGACCCCAAGTATTTGTGCTTTGGGATATCCCCAAGATTCAATACCTAATCCAAAGTGAGAGGATTCATTACTAAGGTGAGAGTAGAAATAACCCTCTAGTGTTAAAATTTAGAGACAAAAGGGTATTCAAAATTTGAACATTGTAGATGGATTCAAAGATGCCTTTGTCTCTAAATTTTAACACTGCAGATGGATTCAGAGACCCCTGTAGTGAAATGTGACACTTTAGTATCAAAATTGAGTTTTTCATTTCCGAAGTGAAACAATTAAAAATTACTAATATAAATGACTAATTCATATACTTGTACTTGATATTTGGTCATATTTTTATTCTTGGACTATAATAGTCATTTACGTTAATCATTATTAATTTTGTCACTTATTATTTACTCATATATTTTAGTCCTAGACTAAATTAGTCATTTAATTTAGTTGCTTATTATCTAGTCATATATTTTAGTCCTAGAATAAATTAGTCATTGAAGTTAGTCATTTTTAGTTTAGTCACTTATTATCTAGTCGTATATTTTATTCCTAGACTAAATTAGTCATTTAAGTTAGTCATTTTTAGTTCGGTCACTTAAAATTGCTCAAATTTAGTAGTAATTCACTTGAAATAAATGTGGTGGCTAAACTTTTTGGTCACCTAGTCATTAATTTCATCATTTTTTACTAGTGATCACTTCTGGCCTCCAAACCATGATAATGATTTTAAATTAGAAAAAGAAAAAAACTACAAAGAAAATGATTAATTATATTACCTTTGAAGATACCTATTATATTATGAATTAGATACTGGTTCATTTTTGGTTAAATAGTAACCCTATCGAGGCTATGAACACCTGTTGGTAGTAGTGGCTTTACTAGTGACTAATAAGTTTATCAAATAAGCTAAGCTTTGATGAATTCCTACTTATCTTTTCAACTTATTAATATTTGATTCATTTAAAGAGAAATTTCATTCACAAAAGAAAGAGGATATTTTTTAAAGTAAAATCAGGGTATTTAGATTTGAGTTTACCTATATAAAATTCAAATTTCATTTATTTATTGAATTTCCTAGAATATTTTCTTTAAGTATTAATATTTATCAGAGATTATTGATTCATCCAGTGTGTCACCAATTTTTGTATTATTACAACAACTCCCCATTATATAAGTAAAATAAATTAGAAAGGATAATGGGGACCCTTTAAAAAAAATTTGTAGGTTAATATTTGCTTTAGAAATAAAAATTAATGCTAGCTTTTCTATTAGATTAAGATTTAAAAAATAAAGAAAACACCTAAAAATTAACCCTCAAACAGAAAGGGCACATAAGCGAGGAAAAACATCAGCGAAATCACAAATAGCGAATCTTTGAAATAACGTATTGCCGAAATCCAAGTAGTAAGTGTACAATTGTGAAACACTGAAATGCGAAATAGCAAAGCCATCACTTGACAGACGCCGGCATCTCAAACCGTCACTTGACAGATGCCAATATCGCATCCCGTCTTAAAAAATCGCAATGCCACACTTCACATTTCGGAGATTCTTCAAGTGTCATAAGTTGCCAACGATAAAAATCGTCGATCAATCAATCCCGATATAATGACATATTTCAAAATCACGCGAACCTATGCTTGAAAATTTAATGTTAATTCAGGTGTTTTATGATCTCAAGTTTTGTAATTGATTTGTAATTATTTCAAATATTAATACCATAGATCTCCCATTATGCATGAGTTAATTTGAGAGGAAAGTTGATAACATTTGAAGTGATTTCAGATTATCCTCTCTGGTTTTCTTTTCAACAAGTTAAGTCCAAAAACTTAGGGATAAAAGGATGTCAAGGCTAATTAAAACGCGAAGGAAATCTGCCACCCCATCACTCTCAGTCATACAACAAAAGGAAAACATCGAAATGGCTCCCCTAATCTCAGACACTACATGCAACCCAGAAATTGGTTCTTTAAGCTGGGAAGGGATATATTAGCTATTTGAGAATGAGAAGCCGCAAGTAATTCGCGACAAACAAATTGTGGCTGATGATACTTTGTCCAATGATTCATAATCATGGACGGACACAGCTAATTCTTTTCTTCACAGAATTGCCACTCGTTCTAAAATGTTGTCATACACTGACTTAGTGAAATGGGTGTTGGATAACGTAGATATCAGAGATAGAAAATTTGTTACTCGAAGAAGAATTGTCATTGATTCTCTTAGGTCATTATATTTGAAGAAAATGTATAAATTACCGTAACCCCAGAAGAGATATGAAGCCCAATTTGTCCAAGAGTTCATGCGCGAGAATGACCATCCTGCAAATGTAATTAAAGAATGGAGAAATGATCCTAACCAGCATAAGCACGATGATAAGGGTATGTATTCAGTCAGCTCTCTCAAAATCCCATTCTCTCAAATATATGCAATGATGTGTCGTCTCTTTGGATCTATAAATACGACCAAATTTAAAGAAAATTGGACACCCTTGATAGAAGCAGCCTCTGAAGGCTATATTCTAGATTGGGCTAACATTTTTTTTGAGAATTTGATCATATTTATTACAGCCTATAGAGAAAATATAAATGCCCCACCCCATGCAGTCTCTTCCTTTTATATGAGTTCCTTTATCTTAGACGCAATTTGTTTTTCCTTTGAATTTTCATCATCAGGATGGAAATGGACCAGAGAAGTCGAAACCCCTATTTTTGTACACTTAGATTTATTATGGGAGTCAAAATATCATTCTCACATGTTTAAAATATGCAATGATATAATGCTCCCGGTATTCCAAGTCATTTTTGAAAGAAAAATCACTAGATTCACTCGCGAATCTAAGAGTCTCAAGTCTGTAGGTAGGTGGTTCAGTGAAGAGAATTTTACATACATCCATATTTTTGGAAGTTATGCCAATCCTCATGTCCTAACCTTGTTTATACCAGATAAATTGTTAGCAAAAGAATTTTCTTATCAAACAGTTAGTCATGGTTTGACTAAAATCCTGAAAGATGCCAAAATGACCGTTTGGCTAACTTTTCCTTTTTCCTGTGGTTCATATGCCCTAGACAATTTCAAGCATGCATGTCTTGAAATTGATTGATTAAAACCTTTTAAATTTCTAGTGTTTCCTAATAGAAGTTATGATCCCTATGGTATTACTAGAGAGATAATGAATTCAATCAAACTGAGATCATTTTCAAGAGAGCCTAACAAACTTGATGATATGTTTGAATCAATTAATGAATTTTCAACAGTTCAACGAAAATTAGATGAAATTGTTAGTCTAGAAGATTCAAAAATATTCAAAGTGTATTAGGAACAGAGAAATTCTCATTTACCAGATTATTTGTTTCACAAACCAGAGACGAAGGCAAAACAAGTTATAGTTGCAATAGCCACTCAAGTACCGGTACTATTTTAAGAAGAAGAAATTGTTAACGTTCAATAGGATGATAGATTCATCTAAAATTGGGAATAATTTGAGAAATCACTTTCAGAAATTGATACCCCTTCCATTCAAAATGCCATTCAGTTAGAAACCATGCCAATGGTAGGTGCTAAAAGTTTCATGAATCATATAGGAGAATCAATTATGCACCATGTTTCTGGTGATATAGCTAACTCCAAGAATTAATAAGAAACTATACAAACCTCATTCACTGCATAATTTTCCAAAATTATTCTTGAACAGAGCTAGATTCAAGGAAGCAATGATACAGAGAAAAATCCAGAGGAAAGAAAAGCCCAAGATATGGAAATCTTTCTGGCATATTTTCCTACTAAAATAGTCTTGAAAGTTGAAGAGATACCTCCACTAGATGTGTTTTATAGTCTGAAGCAAAAATTTGTCATGACGAGGTCAAAGAAGAAGAAAAAGATAGAAGAATTTTCCAAACTTCCTGTTAGTGTCAGTATTTTCATCCTGCCATCAATGATCAAAACCCTCTTTTCATACCATTTTAGGAGTCCCAATCAATTTTTTTTTATCATTCCACTAGGTCCTGCAAAAATTTAGTCACTGATGGTAGCCCTAGTCCAAAAAATATCACTCTTCCTCAAATTTGATTACTTGATGGCATAGTTTCATACCTGTCTGATTGTACATGATTCATAAAGTAATATCAGACATGTCATCTTGAAATTCAGTCCTTCAAGGTCTCATTAGGTCTTTAGGGTTTTTTCAAGGTTTCATTAGGTTTCTAGGGTTTTTTACAAGGTCCAATAAACACACCATTTCCATTGCATAAAGCTAGAAAAGTAAGAGTGGGAAAAAAATAACATTTTTTTACCATGTAAAGATGATTTGAAAAGATGTAATTCTGATTCCAAAGTTGTGATTTTCATCCTAGAATGTAATTTTTATTCTGAAAAGATGTAATTTTTATTTTTACTGTGTAATTTTATGTCATTTAATATGTAATAAGTACAAGGTTCCCAAGTTGCCAACTCAGAGTTCCACATGCCAAAAAAGAATATGTCAAAGTGCAAAGAGTTCCTAGTCCATCAAAATGATCAATTGTCAAAGGAAAGAAGTCAAAATGAAAGGTATAGTTTCAAAGTTTTAAAGTGAAAACAAGAATGAAAATTAGGTCCCAAAGCTCAAAGAATCCAATTCATCAAGTATAGAGCCCATTCAAAGATCAAAACATATTCATTTGATCTCTATGTTATCAAGCCATCACCCACATAGCTCAAAAAATCTAAACTGAATGGAAAAAGGTAAAAATGATTGGAGGTGATGCTCACCTAGAAAGAGGCGTTGTGCATAGAGCCAGAGGCACTATGCATAGAACCAAGGTGTTGTGCATAGAGCTAGAGGCGCTGCGCACCTGGAAAAATTAATTTGCAAGCTTTCAAACTCAATACAGGTCCTCCAAACATTCAAAAAAGGGTTTCTTAATTTCCCAACAAGCAAGACATCGTTATTCAAGACATCATTATTCCCTCCTTGCATTTATCAAGTACAGATTTCATGGTATCAAAATTTTCATGAGAAATCTCTAGTTTTTCAAGATAGAAACCCTAGTTTCACTTCCTAATCTAGAATTTGATCCTTGAAGACCCCTTACCCTTACCAAATTACAATAAATCCTATCCCTACCCCTATATCATTAAAATCCTATCCAAAAACACTTTATCTCATAAACCCTAAGACCTAGGTATTTCAAATTCCTAGGCTCCCAAATCCCCATACCTATAATAAAATTCCTATTCCCAAATCCCATAATATTTCTACTCGTTGTCAGCTCCCTCCATTTAACAATCTCTTACCCCATCTCCCTAATTTTTTCCATCCCATTCCCCACTCCCTAAACCTACATTTCACTCCCAATTCATCTCCCTAGGGTTTCTAGCCAAGACACTATGGAAGAAGAAAAAAAAGAATTTAGTGAGGAAGAAGAAAGGGAAGATCCTTAGACTTGAACCAACAAAAACCAAAGAACTCATGGCCTCTCCCATGACTGTGGCATGTTTTAAGCATGTAAGATGCTTTGAATTTTGTGAAAAAATAAAAAAGGTCCAACATCACCCTATTTTGAGTATGAATTTCATCCCTAATCTTCATGATAACCAAGTAACCCTTGCTGATGTCACTTTCATAATATCCACAACCATTATAGCAAATTCATCTAGAATTCATAATGTTGGTGAAAAGTGGAACAAGGAAAAAGACTTGGACAATCATTACTATGAACCATATATCAAACCAAGGCACAAGAATGAAAGAAAAAGGTTCTTTCCTTTCTCTTACCTCCTAGATAGGTATGCCCTATGATGAAAATCATCATGAGGTACTTTTATTTTAAAGGAAGGTTCTAAAGACTCCATATCAGGTTATTAATGCACTTCAGAAGGGTCAAAATTCTCAACATACCTTATTTTCTCTTCAGGGACATTGAAAAAATGGCATACATTGTTCAAAAGAGAGATTATGACCACCTGTTGAGGCCTTGGAATTCAGCTACCGAAACATGGGGGAAAGCCACCTGATACTGACCTTAAAGCAGATCCTTTTCCATTTGGTGTAGTGGCTCCGACTGGGGATAATGGGACGAGTTTCCCAATAAGGATGATTTTGAGGGTGTTTTGATTATATAACATACAAATGGAGAATGATTTTAATCTATCATATGCATCTATCTAAACTATTTATTCTACTATATACCCAGGGTGTTTCTTCCTTTATGCGATCTAAAGAGATATCCTTCAACTATTAGTAATATATAACTTTTTATAGTTGAAAGATATGAAAATTATGTAAGATGATTCTTCTAACAAAGTAGTTTGACTAGAAGAATTGTGAAAAAATATATCACATTCATATGTGTGATTATACATTCAATAAGAAATCACAGATAAATATTAGAACAGAAGTGCATGTAAGATTCATCTATAATAACGTTTCAAATATATAATGCAATAAAAATATGACTTTCAATCTATAAAGAAAGACTTAATACAAGTGAATAGAAGTACCATATGTATGAAGTTCTACTCATGTAAAATGACAGTAATTGATCTGTTCCTTTTCACTTTCAAGAAATTTAAAGATTACAATAGTGAAACATCAGTTAAACAAGTTTATTTGTCCAAAGATAATAGATGTGTTCCATTAATTCATCAAAGCATTAACAAACTTACAATAGTGAATTCTTTGCAAATGTTTTTGAAATTTTTTTGGACCCTTCTCTAAATGCATGAGAGGGGTTTAAATACTAAACTAAATATGTTCTAAAATAGATTATTACAAAAATATAGAGGAGTTTTCAAACAACCATCCTTGTAAGACTAACTTAAACTACAATCTAGGAAAATAAAGTAACAATATGATTTATTAATTCTGCCCTTTATTTTGGATTTGGTCACGAAGTTGACAAATATCTAGCATGGGCTTGAGTTGAGCTGGTTGAAAAATCCTCGATCTGATCTATCCCTTGAATACTGCGTTTGAGAGTACTGGATGTGATCTTCTTGTTGAATCTGTTAAAGACTGCAGGTTCTGGTATTGATGATAAGGTTTGATCAGAAAATTCCAATAGTTTTCTTGATCAAAATTATTTACCTTTTTAATTATTTCATCCTGTGTTTCTTCCTTTTTCTTCCACTGTGTTTCTATCTATTTGAATTCTAAGAAGACTTCAAACATGTACTCTTTGATAAGTTATGATTTCACCAGTTGTTCACATACAAATTCAATAATTTCCTTTGATAATCTTGATGTTTTTGCTGCTGCTTTCTCTGCTTGCTTTATTTGTGCTTCCCAATATTTGAATAAGATCTCCTTGTGGAACTTATCTAACTGTGGTAGATAAGCTTCATTTCTTGAGTGTGATGTTTTCCATTGAATGTGTTCATTAATTTTCTTCTTGAGCTTCTCAGATTCAAGTTTCTGGATAACTACTTGTTGAATTAGTACTTCATTTGAATCACAATAAGAGTCAATAATAGAAGCTTGTTGGAAAAATACTTCTTGTTGTTTCTTTAACTTAGAAATTACATCCAATATTTATTTCATGAATTTCTCTAATTGCGATTGGCTTTGTTACCTGGTCATTGCTGCTTCTAGTTGTGCTTGATTCTCAGTGATTTTTGCTTAATGCTACAATTTAAGACTCTCGAAATATTTTTGAAATTGGGCCATCTTTGATTTCATTTTCTCACTAGAGTAAGATTTTTATTCATCTAATAGTCTCTCTAGTTATTTTATTCTATCTTCCTTCTGCTTCAACAACATTTTAACCTCAATATATTTATCAATAGTGGAAGTAGCATATGCCCCTACAAACCGTGATAATTTAGTTAAATGTTCAGTAGGATCAGCTAAGGGATCCTTCCACAAAACATTAACAGATTCATTTGTGAGGTTTGAGACTGTTTCATCAATTCTTCTCCTTTTATTTCTCTTGACTACAACCTTATGAATAGTACTATATAAGATATACATCGAAGGAATTTCCTTAACTTGTAAAATTATTTGTTCTGTAGGGTAGGCCAGTATGATCTGTCGATCATGAGTTTCTGGAAATTGTTGTAGCGGATTAATAGTTTCCACTATCTTCTGGGAATGTTCAGGTGTCTAAAAACTAATAGCTTGATCAGTGTTGGGATTTTTTTTAGGATTTTTTATTGCTTCAAAAAACTCATCGCATTCACTACTCAAATTATTCGTTTGGGAATTTTCTGACTAATCAAGTGTATCATGAATGTGCTGAACTTCTTGAGAAGTTGACTCAGTTCCATTACTTTCTCTTTTTTCTTGCATCTCTATCTCTTAGATTACTTGATCAATTATATATTCTGGGCTATGTTTTCAGGATTTAGATTCATTTTTAGAATGATCCGAATTATGAGATTGATGCTCTGATTTACCCGAATCATCCTCAGACATGTATTTTGCTTCATTATCAAATTTTATACTTGGAGTAGGTATATTGACATCTTCAATAATTAGAAATTCAAGAGGAATTATCTCCAGTCTCTTATTTCTATATGTTTGGAAGGCTTCCAAATCATCTTGGTTGAGCCGACTGGATGAAAACTTAATTATATCTCAAAACTTTTCCATGCCTTGGAAGAGATCATCAAATCCATCTATGTCCTTTACAAAAGGCTTCATTTTACATCATTTGGATTATACATACTTTTTGGCATTACTTCCAAATTCAATAGATTAATCTTTGAAACCTCGTTGTAGGTATGACCAATATCAAAAAGTGCAAAAGTATCGCACTATAAAGGAAAATTAGGCCAAAAGGCCTTCTTAGCATCTTTGAGATGTTTAGTAATACCATTAACAAGCTGGTAGGATATGTCTCTTGCAAGTAACTTATAAGGAACATAATATGGTAGGACATGGGGAGAAGCATAAATCCCAAATACTCTAACATATGAAAACTCTCCTCTAAAAACCATCTAGCCAGAGAAAGAATATCTATACCAGCTTCTTTGGAAACCCTAAGGGCTTTCTCATTGAATATCATCTGGTGCATAGGCAACATGATTCCATGGTAAATTTTATAAAAATGCAGATGTAAGTTTGAATCCCAAAGTGCTATGTTGTAAATATGGATTGGGGTAGGGTCTTGGGTAGTCCATTTCCATCCCATGGTAGGAAAACTAGAATAAAAGTAGATTGCTTCCATGACATAGGCACTCATATAAAAGGGAGGTATTTCTATAGATGAAACACTCCTTTTATTCCTATACTCCATGATGTGTTTGGCTAAATTTTCAGATAGGATATTTTCCCAATTAAAAATTAAGGAATTGACGACTGCGTAAATTAATGGACCCAATCTACTGAAAACCTAGTGGTATCAGGTTTCAAAAACAATCTACACAACATATTGGCAGCGTAGCAGTAAGGGTAAGGAATTTTGGCAATTGAGTACATACTGATTTTATCTCGCTTAAGTTTTCCCTGGTCTTCCTTCCATTCCTTTATGAATTTAATGAGGTCTGGATTCTCTGCTCTAAATCTTTGCAAAAAAGCCTTGTCATATTTCTGTTGTGGGGAGGGTAGATGATACATTGCTTGTAAATATTCTACCCTGAATGAACCAATATTTTCTCCCTTGTAATCCTTAAAAGTTATATCTTCTATATTTAAGTGGTTAATTTCCCACTTAACCATGTCTGTATAAGGGAGAATTTTTGGCCTTGCAACTATCCTGTGCATGAATGAACATGCAACATCAAAATCAGTTGGGTTTGAAGAAATAGATAATTATATTGAAGAAACTTTGTCTATTACTATTGGCTTTTCATTTTCGAAAAATTGATAAATTTCTTCCCATGACAAACTGCCGCATTCCTTGTTGCAGGTGGTGTTTGAAAATAAGGGAGACATGTACGAGTCTTCAGTAGACGATGTTTGAGCAATCTCTTTTCCTTTCTTGTTCATCTTTATTTTCTTCATTATGTTAATTGGTTTCTTGATTTCAAGCATACAAAGCAATCATTAAAAATACGTGGAATAGAGAGAAAAATCCGTCGTTAATTTATTTGAAACATGAAAAAATATATATGAACCTATCGAAAATTCTATTAATCATCGATAATCATTTCAAATCAAATCTCTTACACCTTTACACCTTTAATATATCAATCAAATTAAGATGTTGGATCTCGGATTTTGGTTTGATATGACATAAGTCATTTCACATGCTTGAGTAATTAAATTCCATTCATTCACATATCGCAACATATAACTTTTATCGTTTATGATGTTTACCCATAAATTCTGCGAAATGTGATCTGCGCAAATCGCACATCGCAACTTTTATTCAGTAAATGAACTTGCTTTTGTTTAATTCGTGCGAAATGTGAAATGCACATTCAAGAAGTCAAGCGGCTGAATTTTATGGGACTTTTAGAGCTTTATATTTATTACTTTGTTGGCTTTTCGGGTCCGCGTAATTCCAACTTATACCGAATTTCTTTATAATTTTGATTATTTAAATGAGGTGCGATGTGAGAAACACATTATAATGGTGATTTAAGTGTTTGCAAGTTTTAAATATAACTTTGGAAAAGGCTTAGTGCACTTTGTAGCCCGCATGAATTAAAGAATTTCAAGCCTTTTTGGTTGCAAGCTATGCAGTTTGTGATGCACAGTAAGGAATAAAGCGAAAAAACTCAAAGAAGACTTTATTTCCTAAATTTTTTTGTTTTAAAGATAAAAATAAATTTCCTATTTATTTCTAAAGTGTCCCCATTTATTAAAGTAAATGGGGGGTGTTGTATAGCACAAAAATTGGTAATTCACTTGGGAGAACCAGCGATCTCTCACTAACTTTTTGAAATTTCTAAATCTTATTTGAAAGAAAAATAGTTGCAGGAATGAATTTCAAAAAAAAAAATATCTTACTAAGTAATGAAATTTCTTTTATTTACAATTCATAAGAATCCCTCTTTTAAAAATATAAGTATGAGAATCTATATCAGTTTTTACTTAGTTCAAAAAGATAAAGTAGGTAGCTCTTACAGATCAGCTTTATAAATATTTACTCTTTTATCACAGGTAGAGCCTCTGTTCCAATAAGCAATTTAAGCTTTTGGAAGGGTTACCTTTTACCCAGCTGTGATTCATTGTTCCCATGAAAATGGCAACAAGAAACAGTGAAGGAGGCCTCCTGAAACATCTTTCCTGATCCTAGTTGGAAAGTGATCACCTAAACTAGGTGGGGACTACACATGTGATTTTTGTCGAAAAATCTATTTTTAGACTATGTCTATTTTTAGACATACGGAGCATGATTCGGGGATTCCAGTTGGAGATTCTTGAAGTATGCGACATGTTGGTAAAAATAGATGAGACTCATATTTTTAGGTCACAGGCTATTTTTAGACTGCCTCTCCTAAAAATATGGAAGTCAAATATTATTTACCTTTAATAATATTTAGACTATAAACATCAGTTTACTCTCTTGGAGCACTTCAGTTTGACCCCCAGAGGTGGGGCATGCAGCTGACATAAGGAAATTCGAATTTCCTATGAGTTAAGTGAGCTATTGCATGTTAGACTTCAGTTAGACTCATGTGGCAGAGCTTTGGTGGAGTTGATTGAGGAGTTAATGGAGGTGGTGTTCTGGTTAACTAGTTGAACTAGTTGTATTTAGTTTAACTGGCTAATACACTAGAGATGAGTTGTGTGAATTAAATATTATTTAATTCACTAACTATTAACTCATTATTCAACTAAAGAACACATCAGTTTAACTCAGTGCATGGACAGTTCAGTGGAGACCAGTGAAAGAGGTAGATGAAAGGGTGAGTATAGCTATCAGTTGGAGGATCAGCGGAATTGAGGATTTCCAGACACTTGGAGGAAATTTCCCATGATGATTGCGCTGTCAAGCCAAGGAGATTCGAACCTTGGATCTCTATTTAGACAGGCCATGATTGCGCAATAGAGGCAGGCAATTAGTGGATGTGTTTTGAACCCGTGACTTGTTCAAAACCAAGCCAGTTTGTGTGTAACTTCATGAGATAGTACTGAGTACTTGTGAGGAGTATTGTACTGAGTTTGTTACATGTTTTCTCCATTATAATATACACAATAGCTGCGGGGTTTTCAGCTATAAGCTTTCCCCATACATACCGTGTTAATGTGTATGATGATTTGATGTGCTATCGCTTCATTGGTTTCCTCGTGATGTGACAATTAATTGTAGAAGAAGTATATGTGTTATGCATGCAATTCGAAATTGATGTATGATCTAAGTATCCTTCATTGAATAAGGATTTATAAAAATAATTTCTACGTCGATCCTAGGTAGCATGTTATCCACTCTTGAAATTTAATTTTTTCTAAATTTTTCTTTTGTGTCATATTTTTATTTACTAAACCATTAGTTTGACTATAACCAAATAATGATAATGTTATTCAATAAGATGTAATTAAATCCGATTTAAGTCATTTGATGAGACCTCTTGTCCTTTCTGATAATCTAAGTCATATTACCCTATTTTCAGAGGCGATTAGCTCAGCCTCAACTATTTCCCTATGAACATGGTAAACAAGCTCGTGATGAGATTTATTATCTTTTAAGCTTTTCTAGTTATAATATTTTTTGAATTTCTTTCAAAAATTAATAATTTTTCCCGGATGGGGTGAATCATTGGTCCTTTTGAGGATTCTGGATGATAATGTTGAGTTTTAGATTGTTTTTCTGTAAAAGAGTCTTTACTATGTTAAAAATTCTTTTCTTGACTGATGATAAAATAGTCATGCTATATAAGGATGAGAGTTCATCAGAGAATACATAACTTTAGTGAAATTGCATCTTTCAGTAAAAATAAAATCTATTTGTCTTTCAAATCTTTCTATTGTTTCCTTAAAACTTCTTATTTCTATAAGTGATAAATGAAAAAGGATCATCTCATATTGTATTTTTAAAAGCCAAAATTTTATACGAAGCAACTTTTATTTTCCTAAGAAAATGAAAAAGACACTAGTATACAAGGAATAGAAGGGGTTACCTTCTATGAAAAATATTTTTTCAAAATATGTCCATTAATAGGAAAAGAATCTCTTTTTCCTGATAGATCTTGCAATAAGAGTGTCGAAGGGCCTATTTCTTCAATTATTTGAAATGGACCTAGCCAGAGTTTTTGAAACTTTGTGTGTTTACCTTTTTCCTCATGCGCTTTGTCCCATTTCAATACCAAATCACCAATTTGAAAATTTTATGGAGTAACAGAATTTGAATCAAATCAGGCTTTTACTCTCTGTTGATGAAGTGCATGAGTATATTTATCTTTTTCTCTTTCTTCTTCTAACTTAATAATTTGACATTGTTGAAGTTGTAAAGAAGAAGCAAAAGATTCATCAATAAATTGTACTAAGGAAAAAGAGGGAATAACTACGTTGGAAGGAAGTAAAAATTGTTTTCCATAATCAATATTGAATGGAGAAGTGCCAATAGAAGCTTTATGACTTATTTGATCTGCCCAAAGAGCAAAGATTAATGACTTGTGCCAAATTCATTGGTTTTGATCAACAATTATTTTGATTATTATAATCAAGTTCTTGTTTGTAGATTCTGCTAGACCACTTCCTTACGGGTAATAATTCACAAAATGCTTAAGTTTAAAACCTCTTTTGATTTCAAATTTCATCATAGCAGTTCCTGAGAAGTAAGATGCATTATCAAAATTAAAGTAGTAGGTAAGCCAAACCTAGTTATGATATTTTGGTCGATGAAATAAATGATATTCTCAGAGTTGGATACCTTTAATGGAATTTCTTCCACCCATTTAGTAAAGTAATATATAGTTGTAGAATATATCTATGTTGTTTGGAAGTGTTAGGAACAATCTCACTGATTATATTGAATCCCCATTGTTCAAATGGTTTTTTGATATTGACTCGATGTAAGGGGAATGTTGACTTCCTTTATCTTCCAAATGCACTTTGACACAATTTTCATTTTCTTGCATATTCATGAGCATCTTTGAAAGGTGTAGGCCAATAGTAACCTGCATGTAGGATTTTGTTTTCTATCGTATTTCCTCCAAAATTTCCTCCAGCTGGTCCATCATGGAGTTCCTACAAGACTTTTTCTGCTTCAAATTTGTCTAAGCATATTAGTAGTATAGAATCAAAATTTCTCCTAAAAAATACATCGCTGATTAATTCATACTGCCCGAACTTTAATTTCAAAGCCTATTTTTTTTTGTAACTGAGTTGATTCGGTGTATATCCATTCTTCAAATAAAATATGAGATCAGTGTATTGAGATTGTGCATCGTTGAGGCTTTCCTCTAATATTTTCACATTGTTACCTGAATATTCTTCTGATGATAGATGAGGTGCTCTTGTAAGCATTCTTCAAAAACCTTGACCTCTAACAATTTTAGAGGGTCTAATTTCTACATCATATTCTTGTAAATTGGTAACCCAGTTAGCCCTTTTCTCTCTTAATTCTCTTTGCATCAATATTTGTCTCACTGCAGAGAATGGAACTATGATTTTGGTGTGAGTTTTAAGGAGAAATGGCCTGAAATTATTTATAGCCTTAAAGACAGCAAATGCTTGTTTTTCAACAGATGTGTAATTTAGTTCCGCACCTTGCAAATTGGAACTGAAAAATGATGTTGGTGCTTCAATTTTTTGGTCATTAAGTTGTGTTAAAACAACAAGGTATGATGTATCTAATGAAAAAGTGTATAAAGTAAAAGGATTAAGAAAATTAGGGGTGGTCAGGAATGGAGCATTAATAATGGATACTTTAATCGAATCAAATGCTTCTCTTTCATTATGACCCCATTTAAAGATGAAATTTTTCTTAATCATGTTCTGTAATGGTAAAAATATTTGTGAAAAGTCAGGGACAAACCTTTTGAAAAAATTAATTTGCCCAAGAAATGACTGCATCGCTTTATTGTTATGAGGGAAAGGAATTCTTTTAATTTCCTCAATTATTTCAGGATCAATATAGATTCCTCTTTTTGACACAATGAATCTTAAAATTTTTCCTTCATCTAATGCAAAAACTCATTTCTTTGGGTTTAATAAGATGCCATACCTTTTGCATCGCTCAAAGACTATAATGTCATCTAAATAAATAACCATTGTTTTATTTATGAGCCCCCAAAGCTATGTCCATAACACTCTGAAAAGAGGCACCTGCATTAATTAATCCAAATGGAATCTATTGATAGGTGTAAGTTCCCAAATTAGTCTTGAATGTAGTCTTCAGTTTGTCATCTAGATGGACGAGAATTTGGTTATTTTCTAAGGCGTTGATCTCTCTTTTCTTCTATTTTTTGAGCTAGTTTCACAACATTTGGTATCATAGCTTTGGATTCTAGGGTTTCGCCACACCAAATAGGTAATCATGTAATTTGCGCTATAACGTTTTTTTCTACGAAAGTTCAGAAGCTGAAATTTTTAGAGCGTGAAGCTAAAATCCTGAGGAATGTCTTCACAAAATTTCAGAGCTTGGTTTGCAATATTTTAGGAGATATGATTTGTGGAAGTTAGGGCCTTTTGCAGGCTCCTATATTTAACCTGAAAAGGTCATCGTGGAATTTTCGCTATAAATTTTTTTCTACAAGGTTTCAGAAGCTGAAATTTTTATAAAGAAAAGCCAAAATCCTGAGGATGTCGTGGAAAATTTTTAGAGATTAATTCACATTATTTTGGTAGGTAGGATCTGTGGAAGTTAGGGTTTTTTCAGGCTTCCGAATTTCATCTCAAAGAGGTGATCGTGGGAACATCTTCGTAACTCTCTCTCTGAGCATCAGATTGGAATTCTGTAAAAAGTGGCTGCAAGTAAACATAATGTAGTTTCCTGTATATCAATTTTAGAGTCAAGGGAGGAAAAAAAGACATGTGGCAAGTCGTACAAGTTTGCTCTACTGAACCAATCCATAATTAGGTCATTGTGGGAGATTAGAAATAAATTCTCCTTGAAGAATCCAAATCAGGTCAGACCTGTGGCATTGGAAAGAGGATTCATATTGCTACATCAGGGCCAAATTATGGATATTTAAGATCCGAAATCACAGAGATAATTCAATCTCAATATCGAGCTCCTCAAAAGCAAGAAAAAGGTGTGTATTTTTTTTCCGAATTGCATAAGTCTTGTGTAAAAAATCAGTTTGAAGTGACTCTAAGGGCCTATTGAGTATATATTTCAGTATTGGGTTCTAAAATGCCACCTAAAAATAATTCAACACCCATTAAGCCTTCAGAAGGCTCTACTATGACTCATGAAGATGAAGAAATGAAACATGAGATATCAAAATTACAAAAGCAAGTGCACCTATCATAAAGAGCAACACAAAATGAAATTGAAGTTTTGAATAAAGGCGTGGATACTAAGATGGATAGTTTGAAGAAAGGCATGGAAGCTAAGATGAATGGTTTGGAAGTTTAGATGGATGGCATGGAATTTGGCATGGAAGCTAAGATGGATGGCATGGAAGCTAAGATCGGTGAAAAAATGGAAAACATGAAGAATGATCTAAAAGTAGACATCGAAGGTTTGCCCAAGTTGATACAAGAAATGTTTCCTAATGGTGAAACGATAGTAGAGGAAACTCATGATGAGAACAAAATAAATGTTAATCATGATGTCATAAACTATAATGTTGGATGCAATAACCACCATATTCCAAAGATGGATATGAGGAAGTTTGATGGCAAGGATCCAATAACATGGATACTACAGATGGAGTGATATTTTGATCTCAATAATGTGAAAAACAGAAAAAATTTACATATTGCAAGTTTACATTTAGAACAAAATACATTTGTATGGTATCGATGGCTTTTCTCCCATAAAAGAATTCTCACTTGGTCAAATTTTATGGAGGAAATGATAACACATTATGAGGATACAAAAAGCAACACCTTCTTTAACCAATTGATAAATATCAAACAAAATGGTTCAGTGGTGGAGCACATTGAGGAATTTCAAAAATTGAATATAAGGGTAAAAGATATTCTAGAGGAACACGGGATTGATGTCTTCATAGGGACTTTAAAGGATAACATCAAACATGAAGTTCATGTTTGGGAACCTAATTCATTGCAAAAGGCACTCAGGTTGGCAAGAAAAATTGAATGTAAAATTATGGTGAGAAGGAAGCCTACCACTCACATATATAAAGATGGAAGTGTTGCTACTCCTAGACTTCCACAACCTACAAGGTTGACACCACAACAATTAGAACAAAAAAAGAAAAAGGGAAATTTTACTACAGTTGTGATAGAAAATACACTAAAGGTCATAAGTGTGTTGAGAAGAAATTATTTTACATATATTTTGAAGAGGAAGAAGAAAATGAACAAGAATATTAAAAAGAAGAGGATACACACTTGGAACCAACCCTAGAAGAGGAAGAAATGAGTCCAACCATATCATGTAATGCATTGACAGGAATTACCACTCCTCAAACTCTCAAGGTAGAAGGACATATCAAGAAGAAAAAGGTAATAATGTTGATTGATTTAGGTAGTACCGATAATTGTATTCATTGTAAGGTAGCCAAGAAATTGAATTGTTTCCTATACCCAACACTAGAATGTCAAGTGATCGTTGCAAATGGAGGAACTATAAATTCCTCTATAAAATGCCATAATATCAGGCTAACCATGGGGTAATATGTATTGAATAGTCGAATGCTTTCCATTCCAATGGGAGGTGCTGATGTTGTACTAGGAGTACAATGGTTACAATCTTTGGGGACAATAGCTTTTAATTTTCAATAACTTTTCCTGATTTTTTTTTTTCAGAAGGAAAGGAAGTCGAATTACGGGGTATTGCAGGGAATTCGGGAAATATAATAAGCTCTAATGTCATGAAAAAGCTTTTGAAGAAAGAACAACAAGGCGTAATTGCACAATTATGCTCACTAGAAGTTCCAACATCAAAATCATCTATTTCTGCAGATATCCAAAAATTATTGGGAAATCATTCCAAAGTGTTTGAAACTCCCCAAGGACTCCCACCTATTCATGATCATGATCATGCTATTAATTTGATTCTAGTAAGTGTTCCTCCAAACATTAGGCCTTATAGATATCCTTATGTACAAAAGAGCGAAATTGAATGTATGATTGCAGAAATGTTAGAGGCTAGTATAATTCAACCTAGTCAAAGTTCTTTCTCTGCTCCAGTATTATTGGTGCACAATAAGGATGGATCATGGCGCATGTGTCTAGATTATAGGGAGCTCAATAAGTTCACCATTAAAGATAAATTCCCCATTCATATGATTGATGAATTATTGGATGAATTACATGGAGCAATTTATTTTACCAAGTTGGATCTTCGTTCAGGATATCATCAAATTAGAATGAAGACTGAAGATATTCTGAAAACAAAATTTCCAACACATGAGGGTCATTATGAATTTTTGGTCATGCCTTTTGGCCTTACCAATGCACCTTATACATTTCAAGGGTTGATGAATTCAATTTTCAAACCTTTCTTAGAAATTTTGTGTTAGTATTTTTTGATGATATACTAATATACGACAGGTCTTGAAAGGATCATGTTCAACATGTTGAAAGGGTGCTCAAACTATTGTAGGAGAAACAATTATATGAAAAAACATCCAAATGTTTCTTTGGAGTAAAAGAGGTGGAATATTTGGGTCATATTGTATCTCACGAGGGTGTTAAGGTAGACCCTAACAAAATTAAATTGATTAAGGAATGGAAAGTCCCCACAACCATAAAGCATTTTTGAGGATTTCTCGGGTTAACAGGGTATTATCGCAAGTTTTTTAAGAATTATGGGAGAATAGCAACACCTCTAACAACATTATTGAAGAAAGATGCATTTTCATGGACTCCTAAAGAAACTAAGGCCTTTGAACATCTTAAAGAGGCAATGTGCCTAGCACCGATCTTAGCTATGCCAGACTTCACAAAAACCTTTACTGTGGAATGTGATGCCTCAAGAAATGGAATTGGTGTTGTTTTAATGCTAGAAGGAAGACCCATTTCTTTTGAAAGTCATCCAATCAAAGGAAAGTATTTAAAAAAATCTATTTATGAGAAGTAATTGTTAGCAATACTACATGCACTAAAGAAATGGTGACCTTACCTAATGGGAAGACACTTCAAGGTAAAAACTGATCATGATAGTCTTAAACACTTTTTGGAACAAAGACTATCTTCAGAAGAGAAACAAAAATGGGTCACAAAGATGTTGGGTTATGACTTTGAAATAATCTACAAAAAAGGGAACCTGAATGTTGTTGCAGATGCACTCTGAAGAAATAATGAAGAGGTGGAAGAATTGCTTTGTGCCATTTCCATTATCCAACAAGATTGGATAACCGAAGCAAGGGATAAATGGAAGAAGCATGAAGAAGTGTGGACACTCATTCAAAAGTTGCAGCAAGATCCTAGTACATCTGATACATTTAGTTCGAAAAATGATTCCTTATGGTAAAAATATCGCTTATATCTTTGTAATAATTCCAAACTAAAACAAAATATTCTTTTGGAATTGCACACTTCCCCTTTAGGAAGACACTCAGGATTTTAAAAAAATTACCATAGGTTGAAGAAAGATTTTTTTTGGGATGGCCTTAAATCTGATATTCAAAATTTTGTGGTAGAATGTTTGGTTTGCCATCAAAATAAAGTTGAGACAATTAAGACCCCAGGTATTCTACAACCATTATGCATTCCAAGTCAACGTTGGGAGGAGATTTCAATGGATTTTATCATAGGTTTACCTAAGTCCAAAGAAAAGAGTGTCATCATGGTGGTAGTTGATAGACTTACCAAGTATGCACACTTTTGTGCATTATCTCATCCATTTAAAGTAAGTATAGTGGCTACTACATTTATGGACACAATTCAAAAGCTACATGGAAACTCAAAGATTATTGTGAGTGACAGAGATCCCATTTTTACTAGAAAATGTTGGACGGAGTTATTTTCTTGTTTGAGTACTCAATTAGCTCATAGTTCATCTTATCATCCTCAATCCTATGGTCAAACTGACATAGTATATAAATTTTTGGAAGGATATCTTAGTTGTTTTGTATTTGATAAAAAAACACAATGGGTCAAGTGGTTACCTCTCACTGAATGGTGGTATAACACTTCCTTCCATACTGCAGCAAAAATAACCCCATTTATGGCACTTTATGAATATCATCCACCATCCATCACATCACCTTTAAGAGAAAATTCTAAGGTACAAACAGTGGAAGATCACATAGAGCATCAACAAAAAGTTCTCCAACTCTTAAAGGATAACCTAAATTTGGCACAAAATCGAATGAAACAACAGGCAGATCAACATTATAGCGAGAGAGGTTTTGATGTAGGAGATTGGGTATTTTTACGACTACAACCATACAAACAAATGTCCCTCAAGCAAGCTAAGAAGGATAATAAATTTTCTCCAAATTACTATGGTCCTTAAAAGGTGTTGCAAAAGATTGGTACTATGGTGTACAAATTGGAGCTTTCTAATTCTTTGTGAGTGCATCCAGTTTTCCATTTTTCATGCTTAAAGAAGGTTATAGGTGAAAATATTCCAGTTCAAACAATATTGCCAAAAATTGATGAGGAGGGAAAAATAATATTGGAAACTAAAGCTGTCACGAAAACAAGAACTCGATAGCTATGAAATCGATCAATTTCAGAGTATCTCATCAAGTGGAAGAACTTACCCACTGAAGATTCTACATGGGAGGATGAGAATTTTATACAGAAGCACCCAAAGCTACTCAAGCATTGAGGATTTTTTTTTTTTGAAGGAGAGGGGCATGTTAGGTCCCTATATTACTAGTTTAGTCCCTTATTATTACTAGTGTATACCCCTTATTATTATTGTTGTACCCCTGTAACCCCAATATTGTTATTATTGTTCCCTTACATTATTATTATTAGGTCACCTAGGATTATATTTTGGCCCCATGGAATCCTATATATAGAAGGATGTTTTGGTCATTTGTATCATCCAAGAATTGTTCATTTATGTAATGTATTGAAGGTTTCCCCTCGAAGTGGCTGAATTCTAAGGCATTGATCTCTCTTTTATTCTATTTTGGAGTTGGTTTCACAACAAATTAATTATTGTTCTATCTACAAAATTTATGCATTTGGAAATATCTGGTTGGGAAAAATTCTCAATCTGAGAAACAACTACATTATCAAAGAAAGGTGATGTTTGAGCATTGAAATTTCCCAAAAATGACCTTGCTGAGTAGTTTCCAATAATGTTATTATTGAATGCTACTGGCTCATTTACTCCTTCAAGATCAAGGATTGTATGCTTCAAGAAATTTTGACGGTTTACCCGAATTTGATTTGGCTTTCCATTATATGGTAGCCACATATGTGACCAATTTGTTTCGAAATAAACATGAAGTTTTTCAAACTAGTCTCGGCTTAAAAGTAAGTCGTAAAATTCAGGAATATCAACCACCAACATATCAATTATTTGAGAAACCTTGGGATTTGATGACAATCTAATGGAAACATAATTTATTTCTCCTATTACCTCTACTCTGGTTCTATCAAGTTGTACTATATGGACATGGTCACTCTGAGGAGTTATGTTCAACTTAGCACAGACTGATTTTGGCATTATATTAGAGGAATCTCCTGAGTCTATTAAAAAATTATGGACATTTTTACTATAAATCTCATAGGTTAAGAGAAATGGAGAAGTATGAGAGATGGATTGATCACCTATCATAATCAAGTCTGTAGCATCTATTTTAGTTGAAGGAGAAGGTGGCTTACTCATTTCATTAGTAGCTTATACTATTACTGGAGCAGGTAAGGTTGAAGCAGGAGCTATATTTAAGTATCTAAGTAAGATTTTTTGTTTCTGCTTCAATTTAGTAAGCTCGTGAATTGAAATTTTGGTCCTGGTTTTCTTCATATCTTCAACTACATTATACTCAATAGTGTCTGAGACCACCATTGTCCTAGATGAGGGTGGAGTATCTGAAGAAACGAGACTTGTTTGTGTAGCCTTTGAAGTAGACCTTTTTTCTTACTGTTTTATCTTTAGCAGGAGTTGAAATCTTTTGTTGTTGATTTGGATGTGTTTCTTCAATATTCTTTTTTCTTCTTGTGATCATAGGTAAAGATTCATATTGTTCTTCATTTGGTAGGATGAAATCCCACATTGCATTTAGTTTAACTTATTCTTCTTATTCATATTCTTCTTCCTATGTTTTCTCTTCCTTTGTATCTTGATCAGATTCAACATTAGATATCATATTTGGAGGTTGTGTATTAGAGGATTGACCTTTCTTGAATTTTTTGAAATTATTTTTTGAGCTTGAATTTTCAGTGACTTTTTTCTTGGTATATCCCATCTCATTTGTCATAGTCTTCAAAACTTTTTGAAGACCTTCTATGTCAAAAGGGTATTTTGGCATCCTTTTTTAGAATCATCTTTGAAAGATACCTTCTTTGATTTTCAATCCTCTTGAGAATTATTTTTTTCAAGAGCTGTTATGTGTTTCTCTACAGATAGAGATTCCTTCATATTTTCTGTAAGTGTTGGCAGTTTTTATCTATAAAAAAAAATAGATATATTGGATGGAAGAGATAAAATACACCACACAATTTGAGCTTCTGCACCAGGAACTGTAGTAGCCTAAATTTTATTGAGTAATTTATTAAATCTGAAATTGAAATATTTTATCTTCTCACCTGTTTTAAATTTTAGATTTTACAAATCATTGATGATCATAGCAGTGGTCCTGTCATCCCAAAAATTAGCTAGAAATTGTTCTTCAAACATATTCCAGGTAGTTATAGAGCGGGCAGACAGTGAAAAATACTAGCACGCAATCCTCTTCAACTACTCCATTTAGATTGATGGCTAACATAAAATTGTGAATGTGTTCTTCTACCGGAAGACCATCATCAAGATTAAATTTAGGTAACCATATTTCAGGTGATTTTGGTAGAGCATGAAGAGGAGTGGGCATATTTACAGCCCCTATATTGTTCCATAGATTTCCTACCATTGGATTTAGAACATGTTGGATGGGTGGAGTTTGAGTTGAAGAAGAGGTAGGCTAAGTGCTAGGACTAGTTGAAGGGATAGAAGTTTGAGTACTAGAACTAGTCAAAGTAATAGTGATTGTTGGAATGGAAGTTGTGGAGGGGAGCGGAGGTAATGGAGGTGAATGGGATAAGACATCGCTAGAGATTGACTCTGATTGAGTCATATTTAGTCTCTTTCGAGTACTATTGATGGGAAATTCAAAAAGAGGAATTCGTATCTTTTGACTTTCTGATTGAGTTAATATTATTTGAGGTTGTAGAAAAGACAAAATACTAATATCTTATATTTGAGAAGATTCAGGCTTTTCAGCAGAAATAGATACTCTCTCTAACTTTTCTATCAATGACTGAACTTTTGGGGAAGCTTGATGGGAATCAAGAGATAATATGGGTTGAGTATCACTAGGAGACTTAGGAGAAGGATGATCAACTTTAGATTTTAAAGATGAGGGTCTAGATAATTTTCTGGAAGTTGATGGGGGTTTAGAGGGAGAGAGACTCTTAGATTGAAATTTAGACTAATCACATATTTTTTCCATTCACAAGGCCCTCCTTCTAGCGCTAGAATGTTGAGGCCTCGGAATTCTGCTGCCAAAACATGGGGGAAAACCACCAAGTATGGACCTTAAAGCATCTCCTTTTCCGTTTGGAGTAGTGGCTCCGATTGGGGATAATGGGACCAGTTTCCCAATAAGGATGATTTTGAGGGTGTTTTGATTATATAACATGCAAATGGAGAATGAATTTAATCTATCATATGCATCTATCTAAACTATTTATTCTACTATATACCCGAGTTTTTTCTTCCTTTATGCGATCTAAAGAGATATCCTTCAACTATTAGTAATATAGATCATTTAACAATTGAAAGAGATGAAAATTATGTAAGATGATTCTTCTAACAAAGTAGTTTGACTAGAAGAATTGTGAAAAAATATATCGCATACTTATGTGTGACTATACATTCAATAATAAATCACAGATAAATAATAGAATAAAAGTGCATTTAACATTCATCTATAATAAAGTTTCAAATATATAATGCAATAAAAAGATGACTGTCAATCTATAAAGCAAGACTTAATACAAGTGAATATAAGTACCATATGTACAAAGTTCTACTCACGTAAAATGACAGTAATTGATCTGCTCCTTTTCACTTTCAAGCAGTTTAACGAGTACAATAGTGCAACATCAGTTAAACAACTTTAATTGTCAAAAGATAACAAATGTGTTCCATTAATTCATTAAAGCATTCACAAACTTACAATAGTGCATTCTTTGCAAATGTTTTTGACAAATTTCTGGACCCTTCTCTAAATGCATGAGAGGGGTTTAAATACTAAACTAACTATGTTCTAAAATAGATTATTACAAAAATATAGAGGAGGTTTCAAAAAACCATCCTCGTAAGACTAACTTAAACTACAATCTAGGAAAATAAAGTACCTATATGATTTATGAATTCCACCCTTTCTTTTTGATTTGGTAACAAAGTTGAAAAATATCCAGCATTGGCTTGAGCTGAGCTGGATGTGAAATCCTCGATCTGATCTATCTCTTGAATACTGCGTTTGAGAGTATTGGCTGTGATCTTCTTGTTGAATTTGTTAAATACTGCAGGATTTGGTATTGATGATAAGGTTTGATTAGAAAATTCTAATAATTTTCTTTATCAAACTTATTTACCTTTTTAATTATTTCATCCTGTGTTTCTACCTTTTTCTTCCACTGTGTTTCTAGCTATTTGAATTCGGAGAACACTTTAGACATGTACTCTTTGATATTTTCTACTTTCACCATCTTTTCACATATAGATTCAATAATTTCCTTTGATAATATTGATGTTTTCGCTGCTACTTTCTGTGCCTATTTTATTTGTGCTTCCCAATATTTGAATAAGATCTCCTTGTGGAACTTATCTACCTGGGGTAGATTATCTTGCTTGCCCGAGTCTGATGTTTTCCATTGAATGTGTTCGTTGATTTTCTTGTCGAGCTTCTCACATTCAAGTTTTTGGATAGCTACTTATTGAACTAGTATTTCATTTGAATCACAATAAGAGTCAATAATAGAATCTTGTTAGAAAAATACTTCATTGTTAGTATGAATCTTAATTCCAAGTGTACGAAAAAAGACCACTTTAGCTGCGCATAAAAAACAACCCTAACAATAGAAATGACTACTAATATCTTCAGATCTGCAGTTAGGTGATCAAGATAAATGCTGCAAAAATCTAGATCTATGCATTAGAAGACATTAAACAGTAGAAAAAACAAGATTTACTCCATGCATCCAATAGAAAAGACAAGAATATATCAAATGAATTTTGTATTAATGGCACCTGGGAGGAAAACACAAGAGGGTGTTCCCGGTTCTCCTCAATGGGATGGGTTCTTGTAAGTCCTCAATACTTCAGATTTATAATTCCTTTCTGTTGATGGTGTAGAAAACCTAGACAAAAATGATAGCAAAATATGACTATGATGGTGGATCAATAGTCGGACCAAGAGTTGAGATCCACAGTGATCTTTAGGCAACAAAAGGTGATAAATGAAATGGGAAAACCCTTCTATTTATGACAAAATATTGAGTTAGTCTAGATATTGGTGCATAATTAAAATATTATTAACCAAATCAAGATCCAACTTTTATGGAATATTTTATTATATTTGTTGGAGGGAAAAGGAATTTGACTTGGGTCAAATCCCTTTATTTGTAAATAATAAATAAATAAATGATTTATTTATCATTTTAAGGATGTGGTTAAGTAATAATAAATAAATAAATGATTTATGTATCATTTTAAGGATATGGTTGAGTAATAATCAAATAAATAATGATTTATTTAATTATTTAAGGAAGATTTAATCATATTTAACAAAGAATATTATTTAAGTAATGTTTAATTATTATTCTTAGAAAATAATAAGATAAATAATGATTTATCTAATTAATTTCTTGGTTTTGGGTTAAATATAATTAGGAATATTAATTAAACTGTTGTTTAACTAATTATTCCTTGAGAAAAATCAAACAAATATAGATTTATTTAATATTTCTTCATGGGGTTTCCTGTTTAGACCATAATCAACTTAATAAAGGTGGTTTAATAAGTTATTTTTCATAGTGAATGCGATTTTACTTAGGGTAAAATTGGTCTTACATGGTGTTCTTGGGTTCATCTAATAAAAATGGGTTATATGACCAAAAAATGGTGTAACAGATTGCCCCCCCAGCGTGCGAGCGTTAGGAGCTAATCATATGATCGAAGTACGTTGTAAGAACTCAATCACTAGACGTTGAAGGGGAAGTCAAAGAGAGAGGAGTGTAAGGTAGACCAAAGTGCTGAAAGAACGAGACCCTGAGGAGGCGAGACTTGCAGGTGCGACAAGTATCTTTGATGAGTGATTACCTGCTATAGGCGGCGGGGGAGGCATACCTATGCCCGCTGACAAAAGAGTACAAACAATAAGGCGTCCGAAAAACCACGGGATGAAATAATATATGATATGTTGGCATAAAAATACGTACAATAATATCTGAGTACATGAGATATAAATGCAACCTAGATGCCCCTGAACACAGGAAAGGGCTCTGAAAATCTGACTGATACATGCAAACAAAAAGGCGCTGCAAGCGGCTGAGGCCGACATCATCAAATGTATGGAGCTACATCGAAGGCTGTAATGAAGAGGTCATCCGAGTGTGTGGGGGACTACCTGTAGGGCCACCCCCTCATGAGGGCTGAGACATCTCACACACACCTGGGAATCATCGATGCCAGCTAATGCATCACTAAACCATCGAGTATACGGATCTCGATCATGCTGAAAGGAGTTGGAGCTGAGAAACAATCAAGTCAAAGGGAAATAAGGAGTCCCTTTGCTTGATCTGAGACATCGAACAAGAGTGGAAGATGGTTGTGGCCATAATATTCTTCTTTCCCTGTGAATGAGTCGTAAGGAAAATGAATTTCCTGGTCTGGGAAACAATCTTACTGCGTTGTTTTGCAGTAGTCAAAGAGATGGCAGGAGGCGGTACTACCTCCGGTATCCTGTACAAGTTATTTCCCAAAGTAATAATAACAACACGAGGCCTAGACTCATACAAAGCATGTCGCCTCCACAAGTATGGTTGGCCCAATAATACATCAGCTACATCAAGAGGAGCAACATCACACAATACCTCATCCGTGAATGGCTTGATACTGTATGGAAGTCGACACTGCTGGCGGATGCGGAGATCTCTCCCCGGGTGGAGCCACCCGATGGTATATGGCTGCGGGTGTGCTATGGTTGGTAGGCCGAGCCGCTTCGCGACGTCTGCTGAAATGAGGTTCTTTTGGCTTCCGCTATCGACGAGAAACTGCAGCGGAGAACCCTTCACCCACATCTGCGATTGGAAGAGGCGCTCCCCCTCCTCTGGATCCTCTGGACCCTCCTTCTGGATCTTGGTGGTGGCAACAATGGCATTGGGATCCACATCAATGATCTGCTTCCCTTTGTCATTGCCTTTGTCTGGTTCTAACTCAGGATCAGAAAATGCATCTGATTCGGGTGCCTTTAGTTCAGCCACCAAAGACTATTTGGCCCGACACTCGTTTGTGCTGTGAGTGGGGCTGTTATGAAATTCACACCACTTCCCTGTGTCCTTCTTTGGATTTGTGGTGTTGTTCTGAGTCGCATTGCTTTGGCCTTGCCCCTTGTTCTTCGATTCGGGGGCACCTTTCGGATTCGCAGATCCAAAGTCTCGTTTCTTCTGCTTAAATTTCTGCTCGATCTTGGCAACATAGCGATATGCCGTGCCAAGCGATGTAATGTCAAGGAACTCCATTTCCTCCTGAATGTGTTTGTGCAGACAGCCGCGGTACTTGAGCACCAAATGTCTCTCTGAATCTTTAATACCCAACTTTGTGCGCAGGGTATGGAACAGATTCGTCAGTTCGTGCACATCTTGATCCTTTTGTTGCCGCAGCGTGGTCCATTGGATGTATTTGTCTTCATAGCTCCCCACAGGGTAATATTGTTCCTTGATGCCGTCTCGGAACGAATTCCAAGTGGGTGTGGCCGAGAACAGAGAGGGTTCCCCTTCGCCCTCTTGCTCACGGTAGGTTTCCCACCAGTCTTTGACATGGGGGGCAGCTTTGAGGAGTGCAAAAATGATCTTTTCTCGGTCAGAGAAGTCATGAACCGAGAAATACCCTTCCAACAAATTTAACCATCTGTCTACAGCGTCTGCATCTATTTTTCCTTCAAATATAGGAATGTCAAAGTTTACCTGTACCTTGAAGGGAGTGGCGCCTCCAGAGTGGCTGTTGGATGCAGATGCGCCATATGTGGGCATTCGTTGAAGGATTTGAGCAAATTTATCCATCATCACGTTCCTTTGTTTCTCGAGAGCCTCCTCGAGCAGTATTTTGATAGGATCTCCTGCTCCCTCGTCTTTCTTTTCTTCCGCCATGGGAGGTCGTCGGGGTTTGCGAGGCTGATCTTGCAAGGGTTCAACCAGATCGAGCCCTAACTCCTTATACCCTGACCGCATTGGGGACATGCAAAGAAAAACAAAGAAAGAGCAGTCCCGCTCTGATACCACTGATCCGGATTTTATGCAGGAACGCAACAGAATAAACACATAACCATAAATACAGAGATGCAGCGGAAATAACACTTCATTTCATTAATATCAAATAACAGAAAGATGCTTACAGACATAATGGAAATAAAATAGCTAGGGTGCCGGTAGCGAATCTCTGAGAAGAGATGTGGTGGCTACAGACCTCTGAACTGTGTTACAATGAGGCTCGAGGGCCTATTTATTGTTGAGAAACAATGTAGAAATTGAAACGTCCAAAAACCTAACCGTAGGAGATGAGGCGCCAAAACTGTGGGCGCCCGTTTGGGTAAATTGGTGGTTCAACTTCCCGGGGGCATAACTTTGGCACTCGATCTCCGTTTGACGCGTTCAATAGCTCGTTAGAAAGATCTATCCGAGGACTACAGCTGTCGGGACGAATTTTATCAAAAAATTCGCTGGCGCTTTCATACCCAAAAAACGTCGTTTAGGGCCTCAAAATGGCTCCGGAAGTTCAGGACCCGAAAAACCGCTAAAAATAGTAAGTTATGCCAAAACCGAAACTGAAGAATCCGATTATGGGGTTCAAATGGAATAGGTGGGTGGCCACCAATATCCACCCGGATCATTAAGCCCCCAAAACGGCTCCGAGAGTGGAGGACCCGAAACTCGCCGCTAAAAATAGTAAGTTGTGCCGAATGTGAAAAGTCGCAAGAATCGGGATGGGTGCCTGGTCCAAATGGAATAGGTGGGGTGCCACCGTCCACCCTGATCAAAGGAAGATTTAATCATATTTAACAAAGAATATTATTTAAGTAATGTTTAATTATTATTCTTAGAAAATAATAAGATAAATAATGATTTATCTAATTAATTTCTTGGTTTTGGGTTAAATATAATTAGGAATATTAATTAAACTGTTGTTTAACTAATTATTCCTTGAGAAAAATCAAACAAATATAGATTTATTTAATATTTCTTCATGGGGTTTCCTGTTTAGACCATAATCAACTTAATAAAGGTGGTTTAATAAGTTATTTTTCATAGTGAATGCGATTTTACTTAGGGTAAAATTGGTCTTACATGGTGTTCTTGGGTTCATCTAATAAAAATGGGTTATATGACCAAAAAATGGTGTAACAGATTGCCCCCCCAGCGTGCGAGCGTTAGGAGCTAATCATATGATCGAAGTACGTTGTAAGAACTCAATCACTAGACGTTGAAGGGGAAGTCAAAGAGAGAGGAGTGTAAGGTAGACCAAAGTGCTGAAAGAACGAGACCCTGAGGAGGCGAGACTTGCAGGTGCGACAAGTATCTTTGATGAGTGATTACCTGCTATAGGCGGCGGGGGAGGCATACCTATGCCCGCTGACAAAAGAGTACAAACAATAAGGCGTCCGAAAAACCACGGGATGAAATAATATATGATATGTTGGCATAAAAATGAGCCAAATATAACATGATAATGAATTTACATACATATTGTGCCTGGGATAATAGCCAAGACTTGTACAATAATATCTGAGTACATGAGATATAAATGCAACCTAGATGCCCCTGAACACAGGAAAGGGCTCTGAAAATCTGACTGATACATGCAAACAAAAAGGCGCTGCAAGCGGCTGAGGCCGACATCATCAAATGTATGGAGCTACATCGAAGGCTGTAATGAAGAGGTCATCCGAGTGTGTGGGGGACTACCTGTAGGGCCACCCCCTCATGAGGGCTGAGACATCTCACACACACCTGGGAATCATCGATGCCAGCTAATGCATCACTAAACCATCGAGTATACGGATCTCGATCATGCTGAAAGGAGTTGGAGCTGAGAAACAATCAAGTCAAATGCAAAAGACGAAATGATCACTGACGGAGGGCAGCAAGGGCTGACTCTAACAGATGGAACCAAGGTACACCGCCCTCTAGACCTGTCTTTTGGAATGAATGAGATGATGTTGACAAAAGGAGGTCTGCCATAGGTGAGTCAATAAGGGATTCTCAACTAAGGCACCAGAGAAAATAGTAGAGTGACTGACAGACTAACACTAATGATGATGATGAAATGGGGGGGACTGAGTAGCGAATGGACGAATTCCCTTGTTAGAGCATAAATGGCATGGATGACCTAGCAGCGACTGAAAAAATATCACGAGAGATAGGGGACAGTGGGACTGAAGAACATAGTGTGCGACACGAGAGAGGGACCAAGCAATGAAGGATGGAAGACTATAGCAGGATACAAAGGGACTCGGGATATATTCCATGAATGCAATGATGACTCATCTCGGATGCTCTAAATAAGGGTGACTCGATGGTGTTGCCACACATAAAAGGTCTAATGGGGACCATACAAACATGAGTACAAAATGGTGACTCATGAAGAAATTCGACACGAGCGTGGACAAGTATGGAGGCAAAGTGGTTCCCCAAGTATGAGTGTTGCCAGTGAAGAAATTCAATTTTGAGGAGGGGTGAAGTGATGCTTCATGGAAAAAATGTTACCTGGTGGAGTATAAATTCGCTAAAAACTAATAGATACCCATTTGAGGGCTTTCCAATGGTACATACAGTTCATCAAACTGAGCTACAGTTTGGCTGCAAAAGACGAAAGAAAAATCAGGGGTTTTCTTTTAAGGTGTTTTCCCTCCCAATTCACTCATTTGCAGGTGGAGCTATGGTGAATGTAGTGAGGAGAGAAGGCCCTAAATCTTGTGGTGATTGTAGTAGAAAAACCGACCATTGGAATTGAGAGCAGTTAGTTGGAGGTAAGAGGCCTAATCCTACTCTTTCATTTCAGCGGATTGAAAGTTCAGTTTAGGTACCCAGAGCTCATGAACAGGCCAGGTCTCACTTTTTGGGGTCTTCTCTGCGACCTGAGTAGTAGGTCCTGGGCAGAAAACTGTGACCTATCCCAGGAAATGACCTGAATAGTGAGACCTATTAGAGAAAGGTGTTTTTCAGTGCTTTTTTGGCTGAGATCCAGGATTTTTATGGTTGAAGGGCATAAGTTCCCCCAAGCATGTTGTGGACATGCCAAAATGTATTTAGAGAAAGGGAAATCTAAACACATTTTAATGATGTGGTGCGCCATTTGTTTACGGTATGGTTATGAAGTTCGAGAAAGGAAATAGACGATTACCAATATATTTTGGTATGCATATATGAATCAAATGGACTTCAAGTTTCCGGGTTGGCATACATGGTGTTACTATCCCAAAGAGAGGATTTTGAGATACTGAACTAATGTTCTCCCAGAAAACCCATAGGTTGGTCAACCACAATTTCTATGAGACTAGGTTGCTGATATAATATGAAGGAATGATGAGGGGTATCATCCCTAGAGTGATTTGAAGTGATATGGGAATCTAGAGGTTATTCTAAATGTGAAAGAATAATAAGACTAGAGTTGTCATGACTAGATTGACTAGGAGAGTTGTGGAGAATTTCTTCTCCTGGTTTCTCAGATATGGGTGCCCCCTTACCCAAACATTGGGTGTCAATGTAATGGCCACAAGGTGCATGTGGTTCGAATGCATGAGTTCGATGTAAGGGGGGATAGATAAAATCAGGGGTGGTGGCTACTTCCATAATGTCATCATCGTAAAATAGAAGATGGGGTGACTGATGGAAGAAAGGCCACCTGACGCGGCGAAGCTACCTTACTCATCATCATGAGAAGAAAGGTTCACATGCACATTGTCACAAGGGGTGACAGAAACGTGAGCAGATGGAGGATCTACTGATGTTGAACTCAGGGTGGTTGCTGAAGGGAGTTTAGGTGAAACATCAGGGGGAGTATCCAAGGGGGCTTCCACCAAGGGTCTCATGGATGATGGTAGGTAGAAATGGTGGATGAAGGCTCCGTCATCTCTACATTAGGAGGGGGAATTTCAATGGGAGCATTTGTGTCCTCTGGTTTTGTCGAAGCAAAATGTGCAAATAAGGGAGCGGTGGAGTTGTTGCGCGTGGCCTCAAATTGGCGCAAGGATTCTAAAGGGAAATGATACTCTTCGAGGCGAGGAAATAGGTGAGTGTAGTGGCCATGGAAATCACACAAATCACAAGGATGATTTGTGAAAAATGGTTTGTGTTTCAGGATTGAATCGGGTATAGTGACATATACCTCTGGGATATCAGATTCCAGAAACGTCTCATTGACCATGGACTTGAGGTGAGGTAGCTCCAGACAAGTATGGGTGGTGTGGCTGACAACATCACACAAAGCACACTAGATGGCATGTTTTGGAGGCTGATAGGGGGCAGGGTTTGATGGGGTAGCCTTGTCCTTTGATGCCCCCTTGCGAGCTTTTCCCTTCTTACTCGAAGCGGTCACAACGGGAGGTGGTTCCTGTTGAGGTGAATGAGGCACTGTTGCAGAGGGAGAATTCATACAGACCGGTTGGACCGAGGTTAAAGCAAGATAAGGTTTGGGTTGAACAGGCGAGGTAGCGGCTGGAGGATCGAGGTACCAAATGGGAATCCTAAGGGTTAGGTTAGGAAGAGAGAGAGTGGCCATAATAGGTACCGTGTATACTCCCGGTGGGGGTGCTAGGAATGATATCTGACCAAGGGGGTAATGACCAGGCGAGATGGTTCCAAGATGGTTAAGGCTTGGAGGAACCGTTCCAGGAGGATAAAGGGGCTCATGAGTACCAGCTGAAGGTGAAGGGCCAGGAGAAGAAGGTTCAGAAGGCTGATCAGAGGACATCATGATAATCTGTTAATTGGGGGAACTAGATGGAAGAGGTTGAGTGGCCACCTGACCTTCAGGTGGTTGTGTAGCCACAAATCCCTACTGTTCATCCACCTGCTCTTGAGGGGGCGATGGCTGTTGTTGCGGGAGTTGAAAAGGCAAGGGAGGCAGAGGTGCTAATGCTGGAGGAGCTAGAGCACCAAGCTGTGGATATGGATAATAAGGGGGTTGGGTAATAGTGTGGTAAATAGGAGGTTGGGCCAAAAGAGGAGGCATGTAATATCTTGGATACATGCTACCGGGAGGGGGAAAAGTGTGGGAGGTGTTGCCCCCCCCCCCCAAGAAAACCATAACCCATGGGAGGTTGAGTGTATGGATGAGAGAGAGCTACAATGATACCGTCGGCAGCATGAGGTGCCCCCAGTGCGTTGGCACCACCGGGTCTATGAAGATCAGGTAGAATGGTATAAACATAACCCGTCTGAGTGTAGATCAGGTCATGTTTTAACGCCATTTGGAGGGCGACTTCCTCGGTTTGAGGAAAATGTGATTCGACATCTTTCCCAATAGGAGGCAAGAGAGACCTAAGGAACCAGTCCATGTAGACATGGTCTTCGAAGGTAGGGGATTGACATAGGCTATTTCTTCTCCAGCATTCCTAGACATGATTGAATAGGCGGGTCGCAGATGATTGACGGAAAGAAGTCAAAATTTCGATACTAGTGTCATAACGAAGGGGAAGCTGAAAGTAAGATAAAAAATCCTGGGAAAGAGTCGCAAAGGTGGTATGAGAGGAAGTGGCCTGATCAACATACCACTTAGAAGCCGCACCTGTAAGCATTCATTGGAACAACCGAAGATGGACAGAGTCATCGGTAATGGAGGTAGATGAACACCACATGTGGAAAGATCGAACATGATTTGAAGGATCTTCTCCAGCAAGGCCTTCAAACTTTGGGATGTCGGAAGGGAGCTTTTTCGGCATAGTAGGCCAACTAGTGTCATGGTGTATAGGGTCGTTTGTCAACCGATCCAAGTCGGGGAGGCTGAGGCCTGCCATGAAGGGGAGCAAGGGCGCAACTGGGGTAGCGTCCGTAGCGGTCCCACTAGTGGTATTCCCAGCCTAAGGGCCGGGGTTGCCACCAGCATAAGGTCCTGCACCAGACATAGTGAAGGTGTCAGGTGGAGAACCGAAGGCGGAACAAGAAGGAGAACCCAAAGGACCAGAAGAAGAGTCGGTGTGCGGAATCGGTGGAAGAATAACTCGAATCCTATGCGGAGGAGTAAGTCTTCCTACCGGAAAATGAGGATGAAGGCCAATAAGTCTTTGGGGTAAACACCTTGGTGGTGCAATGGTGATGACACAAATACGACACAAAGGAAAAAGAGACCGACAAGGGCAAGGAGGTGCATCATCAACTAATTACAATGTCGAAACAAGGGCAGAAAGGTGTAGGATCAATTGATTTCAATGTTTTAGAGTCTTTGCTTGGCGGTGTTAACCAAGCCCTTTTTCGCTTAGGGTGTGTGTGTAAATTTTAATTTTTAAACCCAGACGTTTGCAGAGAAAAAGAAAAAGTGTGTTGTATGGCTAGAAATAAACCTGCAAATGATAGTATATAGGCCTACAAAAATAGAAAATAAACAACTAATAATGCAATAATCTAAACCCAAGGAGGTGGGCCTCTCAACAACTTGTCTATAGGTGAGTAAAAAACTAATCAAAACACATTAAAAAAAAAACTAATAGATCTAAGGTCAAGAAGGATAGGGATCTAAAAGACAAAAAATCTGCCGGAAAGTGGTGTAGAAAACAACAACAAATCGTAGGAAAAATTGTTGTAAAAATCTGGCGAAAGGCCATCCCCTAAAGGAAAACATAGTGAAACCTAGAGGAAACCCAAACAAAGCTAGATGAGGTTATTTGTATGGATAACAAACCGATCGATGGATAACAAACCGATTTGAAGTGGATTTGAAGGTGAGGTATCAAATCTGAAAAAAAGGCTAAAGACTCTAAAATTTCAGACAACCTGCAATAGAAAAAACTCTTCCACAAAAATTGGAGGGTACTGAACCCCTAGGGGGCTAGGTTCCCACTTAGTTGAGCGAAAAAGAACAATTAAAGGTCCAAAACGGGCGGAGATAGAGGTCAGAAAACCCTAAACAGAGGCTCAGACAAACCCATAAAACTTTCAGAAAAATCCCTGCAAAGTCTAGGTTGACAGTAGCTTCAATTCGTTTTCGCCGTAGGTCACACTTTTGGGTCGTAGCGCACCATGAAGGTCCAAGTCGGCAGGTTTGGGCCAAAAGTGCGATCTACACTTCCGACACTCTCGACAAGAGATTTTATAAAAAATGCCTCACTGCGGCCGATGTCCGTCACCGCGCAATAAATCCGAAACACATAAGTCAAACTTTTTATTGTCGAGGTTTTATAGGTTAAAAACAACATCAAGAAGAGAAAAAACAAGGGGATGAAGAGAAATCCTAGGGTTTGAAGAAGCTGGATATGCAAGGATCAGAAAAATGACAGCAGTCGTAATCGTAAACCCGTGTGGAGTCGCCAGTTATTAGTATGAATCTTAATTCCAAGTGTACGAAAAAATACCACTTTAGTTGTGCATAACAAATAGCCCTAACAACATAAATGAATGCTATTATCTTCATATCTGTAGTTAGGAGATCAAGATAAATGCTGCAAAAATATAGATCTATGCATTAGAAGACATTAAACAATAGAAAAAACAAGATTTACTCCATGCATCCAATAGAGAAGACAAGAATATAGAAAATGAATTTTGTATTAACGGAACCTGGGAGGAAAATACAAGAGGGTGTTCCCGTTTCTCCTCAATGGGATGGTTTCTTGTAAGTCCTCAACACTTCAAATTTAGAATTCTTCTCACTTGATGGTGTAGAAAACCCAGAAAAAAATGATAGAAAAATATGACTATGATGGTGGATCAATAGTCAGACTAAGAGTTGAGATCCAGAGTGATCTTTAGGCAACAAAAGGTGATAAATGAAATGGGAAAACCCTTCTATTTATAACAAAATATTGAGTTAGTCTAGATATTGGTGCATAATTAAAATATTATTAACCAAATCAAGATCCAACTTTTATGGAATATTTTATTATATTTGTTGGAGGGAAAAGGAATTTGACTTGGGTCAAATCCCTTTATTTGTAAATAATAAATAAATAAATGATTTATTTATCATTTTAAGGATGTGGTTAATTAATAATAAATAAATAAATAAATGATTTATTTATCATTTTAAGGATATGGTTGAGTAATAATAAAATAAATAATGATTTATTTAATTATTTAAGGGAGATTTAGTCACATTTAACAAATAATATTATTTAAGTAATGTTTAAATAATTATTCTTATAAAATAATAAGATAAATAATGATTTAGCTAATTAATTTCCTTGTTTTGGGTTGAATGTAACTAGGAATATTAATTAAACTACTGTTTAACTAATTATTCCTTGAGGAAAATCGAACAAATATGGATTTATTTAATATTTCCTCATGGGGTTTTCTGTTTAGACCATAATCAACTTAATAAAGGTGGTTTACTAAGTTATTTTTCATAGTGAATGTGATTTTACTTAGGGTAAAATTGGTCTTACATGGTGTACTTGGGTACATCTAATAACAATGGGTTAGATGACCAAAAAATGGTGTAACATTCATGTTGTTTCTTTAACTTATCCAATGCTTCTTTTATGAATTTCTCTAATTGTGGTTGGCTTTGTAACCTGGTCTTTGTTGCTTCTAGTTGTTCTTGCTTCTCAATGATTTCTACTTGATGTTGCAATTTAAGACTCTCGAAATCTTTTTGAAATTGGGCCATATCTGATTTTATTTTCTCACTGGAGTTAGATTTTTCTTCATCTAACAGTCTCTCTAGTTCTTGTATTCTGTCTTCCTTCTGCTTCAGCAACATTTTAACCTCAGTAGCTTTATCAACAGTGGCAGTAGCATATGCCCATGCAAACTCTGATAATTTAGTTAAATTTTCAATTGGATCAGCTAAGGGATCCTTCCACAAAATGTAAAGAGATTCATTTGTGAGGTTTGATATTGTTTCATCAATTCTTCTCCTTTTTTCTCTTGACTACAACCTTATGACTAGGACTGTAGAAGATATCCAATGAAAAAATTTCCTCAACTTGTAAAATTATTTTTTCTATAGGGTAGGCTGGTATGATCTCTCGATCATGAGGTTTTCAAACTTTTTTTAGTGAATTATGAGTTTCCATTATCTTTTGGGAATGTTCAGGTGTCTGAAAACTAATAGCTTGATCAGTGTTGGGATTGGTTTTAGGAGTTTTTATTGCTTCAAAAAACTCATCCCATTAACTACTCAAATTATTTGTTTGGGACTTTTCTGACTGATCAAGTGTATCATGATTGTGCTGAACTTCTTGAGAAGTTGACTCTATTTCGTGACTTTCTCTTTTTTCCTGCATCTCTATCTCTTGGATTACTTGATCAATTATCTCTTTTGGCTATATTTTCTAGATTCAGATTCATTTTTAGAATGATCCGAATTGTGAGATTGATGCTCTGATTGACCCAACTCATCATCATACATGTCTTTTGCTTCATTATCCAAGTTGATACTTGGATTAGGTCTATTGACATCTTCAATAGTTAGCAATTTAAGAGGAATTCTCTCCAATCTCTTATTTCTGTATGTTTGGAAGGCTTCCAAATCATCTTGGTTGCGCTGAATGGATGAAAAATTAATTATATTTGAAAAAATTTCCATGCCTTGGAAGAGATCATGAAATCCATCTATTTCCTTTACAAAAGGATTCATCCTAATCTCGGTGATGTAGTTTTTAATTACATCATTTGGATCATACAACCTTTTTAGAATTATTTCCAAATTCAATAGATTAATCTTTGAAACCTCCTTGTAGGTATGGCCAATATCAAAAAGTGCAAAAGTGCTGCATTGTAAAGGAAAATTAGGCCAAACTACTTTCTTAGCGTCTTTCAGTTGTTTAGTAATATCATTAACAAGCTGGTAGGCTATCTCTCTTGCAAGTAACTTATCAAGAACATAATATGGTAGGACGTGGGGAGAAGCATAACTCCCAAATACTCTGACATATGTAAAACACTCCTCTGCAAAACATCTAGCCATAGAAAGAATATATGTACTAGCTTCTTTGGAAACCCTAGGGGATTTCTCATTGAATATCATCTGGTGCATAGGCAACATGATTCCATGGAAAATTTTATAAAAATGCAGATGGAAGTCTAAATCCCAAAGGGCTCTGTAGTAAATATGGATTGGGGTAGGGTCTTAGGTAGTCCATTTCCATCCCATGGTAGGAAAACTAGAAGAAAAACATATTGCGTCCATGACATAGGCACTCATATAAAAGGGGGATATTTCTCTAGGTGAAACACTCCTTTTATTCCTATACTCCATGATGTGTTTGGTTAAATTGTCTGATAGGATATTTGACCAATTTAGAATTAAGGAATTGACGATTGCATCAATTAATGTGTTAGGTCCCTATATTACTAGTATAGTCCCATATTGTTGTTAGTGTAACCCCCTTATTGTTATTGTTGTACCCCTGTAACCCAATATTGTTATTATTGTGCCCTTACATTATTATTGTTAGGTCGGCTAGGATTATATTGTGATCCCATGGACTCCTATATATAGACAAAGGTTTTGGTCATTTGTATCATCCAAGAATTGTTCATTTTTGTAATGTAAAGGAGGTTTTCCCCTCGAAGTGGCTTATTTATAAGGCGTTGATCTCTCTTTTCTTCTATTTTTGGAGCTGGTTTCATAACATTTGGTATCAAATATTTGGAATCTAGGGTTTCACTACTCCAAACAGTTCATCATGAAATTTTCACTATACATTTTTTTCTACGAAGTTTTAGAAGCTGAATTGTTTACAGAGCGGAGCTGAAATCCTGAGGAATGTCATGGAAAAATTTCAGATCTTGATTTGCAATATTTTCAGATATATGATATGTGTAATTTAGGGTTTTTTCAGGCTCCTGAATTTCACATAAAACATGTCATCATGGAATTTGCGTTACAAATTTTTTTCTACGAAGGTTCAGAAGCTGAAATTTTTATAGAGAAAAGCCAAAATATTGAGGAACTTCCTATTAAAATTTCATACCTTGGTTCACAATTTTTGCGGAGATATTATATGTGGAAGTTAGGGATTTTTTAGGCTCCCGAATTTCATCTCAAAGAGGTGACCGTGGGAAAATCGTCATAAATCTCTCTCTCTCTCTCCAAGAGTCTGCTTGGAATTATGTAAAAAGTGGTCGCAAGTACACAGACTGTAGTTTCCTTTATATCAATTTCAGAGCCGAAGGAGGAAAAAGGGGCATGTGGCACGTCATACAAGTTTTCTCTACTGAACCAGCCCATAATTAGGTCAGTGTGGGAGATTGGGCATAACTTTACCTTGAAGAATCCAAATCAAGTTAGACCTATGGCATTAGAAAGAAGATTCAGAGGGCTACTATAGGGATGAATTTCAGATATTTGAGATCTGAAATCACAGAAATAATTCAGTTTCAATATCGAGCTCCTCAAAAGCAAGAAAAAGGTGTGTATTTGTTTTCTAATTGCATAAGTCTTGTGTGAAAAATCAGTTTGAAGTGATTCTAAGGTCATATTGAAGCATAGATATCTGTATTGGGTTCTAAAATTTCACCTAAAAATAATTCGACACCCATTAAGCCTTCATAAGGCTCTACTATGACTCATGAAGAGGAAGAAGCGCAACATGACATATCGAAATTACAAGTGCAAGTGCACCAAATTTTTCTCTCGTAAAGAGCAACAAAAAATGAAATAGAAGTTTTGAAGAAAGGCATGGAAGTTAAGATGGATGGTTTGAAGAATGGAATGGAAGCTAATACGGATTGGTTGAAGAAAGGCATGGAAGCTAAGATGGATGGCATGGAAGATGGCATGGAAGCTAAGATGGATGACATGGAAGAAAAAATGAAAGACAACATGGAAAGATGAAGAATGATCTAAAAGTAGACATGGAAGGTTTGACAAAGTTGATACAAGAAATTTTTTCTATTGGCGAAAAGATAGTAGAGGAAACTCATGATGAGAACAAAATAGATGTTAATCATGATTTCATAAACTCTAATGTTGGATGGAAGAACCACCATATTCCAAAGATAGATATGAGGAAGTTTGATGGCAAGGATCTCGTAACATGGATACTACAGATGGAGCAATATTTTGATCTCAATAATGTGAAAAACACACAAAAGGTACGCATTGCAACCTTACATTTAGAACAAAATACATTTGTATGGTATCGATGGCTTTGCTCCCATAAAAAAATTGTCACTTAGTCAATTTTTACGGAGGAAATGATAGCACATTATGAGGATACAAAGAGCAACACCTTCTTTAGCCAATTGATAAATCTCAAACAAAAGGGTTTAGTGGGGCAGCATATTGAGGAATTCCAAAAATTGAATATAAGGGTAACTGATATTCCATAGGAACTTAGGATTGATGTCTTCATAGAGAATTTAAAGGATAACATCCAGCATGAAGTTTGCGTTTGGGAACCTGATTCATTGGAGAAGGCATTCAGGTTGGCAAGAAAAATTGAATGCAAGATTATGGTGAAAAGGAAGCCTACCACTCACATATATAAAGATGGAAGTGTTGCAACTCCTAGACTTCCACAACCTACTAGGTTGACACCACAACAATTGGAAGAAAAAAGAGAAAAATGTCTTTGCTACATTTGTGATAAAAAATACAGTAAAGGTCATAAGTGTGCTGAGAAGAAATTATTTTACATAGATTGTGAAGAGGAGGAAGAAAATGAACAAGAAACTTCAAAAGAAGAGGATATACACTAGGAACCAACCCTAGAATAAGAAGAAATGAGTATGACCATATCGTGTAATGCATTGGCAGGAATTACCACTCCTCAAACTCTCAAGATAGAAGGACATATCAAGAATAAAATGGTAAAAGTGTTGATTGATTCAGGTAGTACCCATAATTTTATCCATTGTAAGGTAGCCAAGGAATTGAATTGTTTCCTATACCTGGCACCAGAATGTCAAGTGATGGTTTCAAATGGAGGAACTATAAATTACTCTGGGAAATTCCATAATATCAAGCTAACCATGGGGGAATAGGTATTGAATAGTCCAATGCTTTCCACTCCAATGGGAGGTGTTGATGTTGTACTAGGAGTACAATCGTTACAATATTTGGGGATGGTAGCTTTTAATTTTCAAGAAATTTTCTTGAGTTTTTTTTTCTGGAGGAAAGGAAATTGAATTACAGGGTATCGTAGGGAAGCCAGGAAAGATAATAAGCTCTAATCTCATGAAAAAGCTTCTGAATAAAGAACATCAAGGCGTAATCTCACAATTATGCTCAGTAGAAGTTCCAACATAAAAATCATCTATTTATCCAGATCTCCAAAAATACTTAGAAAATCATTCCAAGGTGTTTGAAACTCCCAAAGGACTCCCACCTATTCGTGATCATGATCATGCTATTCATTTAATTCCAGGAAACCTAGTCAAAGCTCTTTCTCTACTTTAGTAGTATTGGTGCACAAGAATTATGGATCATGGCGCATGTGACTGAATTATTTCCAATTCTTGTGATTGATGAATTATTGGATGAATTACCTGGAAAATGTTTTATTACCAAGTTGGATCTTCTTTCAAGAAATAATCAAATTAGAATGAAGATTGAAGATATTCTGAAAACAACATTTTGAACTCATGAGGGTCATTATGAATTTTTGGTCTTGCCTTTCGGCCTTACCAATGCACCTTCTACATTTCAAGGGTTGATGAATTCCATTTTCAAATCCTTCCTTAGAAATTTTTCTCTAGTATTTTTTGATACCATACTAATCTACATAAGTTCTTAGAAGGATCATGTTCAACATGTTGATAGGGTGCTCAAACTATTGGAGGATAAACAATTATATGCAAAAACATCCAAATGTTTCTTTGGAGTACAAGAGGTGGAATATATGGGTCATATTGTATCTCACAAGGGTGTTAAGGTAGACCCTAACAAAATTAAAGCCATTAAGGAATGGAAAGTCCCCACAACCATAAAGTAGTTGCGAGGATTTCTCAGCTTAATAAGGTATTATTGAAATTTTGTTAAGAATTATGGGGTAACTATAGCACCTATAACATCATTATTGAAAAAAGATGAATTTTCATGGACTCCTAAAGAAACTAAGGCCTTTGAACATCTTAAAGAGGAAATGTGCCTAGCACCGGTCTTAGGTACGCCAGAATTCACAAAAACCTTTATTGTGGAATGTGATGCCTTATGAAATGGAATTGGTGTTGTTTTAATGCAAGAAGGAAGACCCATTTATTTTGAAATTCCTCCAATCAAAGGAAATTATTTACATAAAGCTATTTATGAGAAGGAAATGTTGGCAATACTACATGCACTAAACAAATGACGACGTTAATGAATGGGAAGACACTTCAAGGTAAAAACTAATCATGATATTACCAAACACTTTTTGGAACAAAGATTATCTTCAGAAGATTAGAAAAAATGGGTCACAAAGATGTTGGGTTGTGACTTTGAAATCATCTACAAAATGGGGAAGCTAAATGTTTTTGTAGATGCACTCTCAATAAAGGATGAAGAGGTGGAAGCATTTGTTTGTGCCATTTATATTATCCAACTATATTGGATAACCGAAGCAAGGGATGAATTGAAGAAGGACGAAGAAGTGTGAACACTCATTCAAAAGTTGCAGCAAGATCCTAGTACATCTGATCCATTTAGTTGGAAAAATGATTCCTTATGGTATAAAGTTCGGTTATATATTTGAAAATTTCCCAACTAAAACAAAAGATTATTTTGGAATTGCACACTTATCATTTACGAGGACACTAAGGATTTTTAAAAACTTACCACAGGGTGAAGAAATAATTTTTTTGGGATGGCCTTAAATCTGATATTCAAAATTTTCTGGCGGAATGTTTTGTTTTCCAGCCAAAGAAATTTGAGACACTTAGGACCCCGAGTCTTCTACAACCTTTATCCATTCCAAGTCAACATTGGGAGGAGATTTCAATGGATTTTATCATAGGTTTACCTAAGTCTGAAGGAAAGAGTTTCATCATGGTGGTAGTTGATAGACTTACCATGTATGCACACTTTTGTGCATTATCTCATCCATTTAAATCAAGTACAGTTGCTACTGCATTTATGGAAACAATTCAAAAGCTACATGGAAACCCAAAGGTTATTGTAAGTGACAGAGATCCCATTTTTACTGGAAATTTTTGGATGGAATTATTTTCTTGTTTGGGTACTAAACTAGCTCATATCTCATCTTATCTTCCTCAATTCGATGGTCAAATAGAGATAGTGAATAAATGCTTGGAATGATATCTTGGTTGTTTTGTATCTGATAAGAAAACACAATGGGTCAAGTGGTTACCTCTCGCTGAATGGTGGTATAAGAGTTATTTCCACATTGCAGCAAAAATGACCCCATTTATGGAAATTTATGGATATCATCCACTATTCATCACATCTTATTTAAGAGAAAATTATAAGTTTCAATCAGTGGAAGATCACATCGAGCATCAACAAGAAGTTCTCCAACTCTTAAAGGATAAACTAAATCTGGCACAAAATTGAATGCAACAAGAGGAAGATCAACATTACAGCGAGATAATTTTTGATGTAAGAGATTGGGTATTTTTACGGTTACAACAATACAAAAAAATGTCCCTCAAGCAAGCTAAGCAGGATAATTAATTATCACCAAATTACTATGGTCCTTACAAGGGGTTGCAAAATATTGGTACTATGGCATACAAATTGGAGCTTCCTGCTTCTTTGCGAGTGCATCCAGTTTTCCATGTTTCATGCTTAAATAAGGTTATAGGGGACAAAATTCAAGTTCAAACAATATTGAAAGAACTTGATGAGGAAGGAAAAATCATATTGGAACCTGAAGAAGTCACGGAAACAAGAACTCGACATCCACGAAATCGATCAATTTCAGAGTATCTCATCAAGTGGAATAACTTACCCACTGAAGAATTTTATATGGAAGCATCCAGAGCTACTCAAGCATTGAGGAAAACACTTTTTTGAAGGAGAGGGGCATGTTAGGTCCCTATATTACTAGTATAATCCCTTAGTATTATTAGTGTAACCCCCTGATTGTTATTGTTGTACCCCTGTAACCCCAATATTGTTATTATTGTACCCTTAAATTATTATTGCTAGGTCGGCTAGGATTATATTGTGATCCCATGGACTCCTATATATAGAAGGAGGTTTTGGTCATTTGTATCATCCAAGAATTTTTCATTTATTTAATGTAAAGGACGTTTCCCCCTCTAAGTGGCTTATTTCTAAGACGTTGATCTCTCTTTTCTTCTCTTTTCTTCTATTTGTACTAGCTTATTTGGAAACCCTAGGGGATTTCTCATTGAATATTATCTAGTGCATAGGAAACATGATTCCATGGTAAATTTTATAAAAATGCAGATGGAAGTTTGAATCCCAAAGGGCTTTGTGGTAAATATGGATTCGGGTAGGGTCTTGGGTAGTCAATTTCCATCCCATGGTAGGAAAACTAGAAGAAAAGAAGATTGCATCCATGACATAGGCACTGATATAAAAGGGAGGTATTTCTCTAGATGAAACACTCCTTTTATTCCTATACTCCATGATGTGTTTGGCTAAATCGTCAGATAGGATATTTTCCCAATTCAAAATTAAGGAATTGACGATTACGTCAATTAATGGGACTCAATCTACTAAAAACCTAATGGTATCAGGTTTAGAAAACAATATACACAACATATCGGTAGCATAACAGTAAGGGTAAGGAATTTCAGTAATTGAGTATGTACCGAGTTTATCTCGCTTAAGTTTTCCCTAGTATTCCTTCCATTTCTTTATGAATTTTATGAGGTCTAGATGCTCTACTCTAAAGCTTTGCAAAAAAGCCTTGTCATATTTCTGTTGTGGGGAGGCTATATCGTACTTTTCTTGTAAATGTTCTTCCCTGAAAGAACCAATATTTTCTCCCTTGGAATCTCTAAAATTTCTATCTTCTATGTTTAAGTGGTTAATTTCCCACTTAACCATGTATGTATAAGGGAGAATTTTTGGCCTTGCGGCTATCCTATGGATGAATGAACATGCGACGTCAAAATCAGTTGGGTTTGAAGAAATAGATAAGTCTGTTGAAGAAACTTTGTCTATTACTATTGGCTTTTCATTTTCAAAAAATTGATACATCACTTCCCATGACAAACTACCACATTCCTTGTTGCAGGCGGCATCTGAAAATAAGGGAGACATGTCCGAGTCTTCAGTACATGACGTTTGAAAAATCTCTTTGAATTTCTTGTTCATCTCTATTTTCTTCGTTCTGTTATTTGGTTTCCTGATTTCAATCATATAGAGAAATCATTAAAAATACATTGAACAAACAGAAAAATCCGTCATTAATTTATTTGAAACATGCAAAAATAGATATGAATCTATCAAAAATGTTATTGATCATCGATAATAATTTCAAATCAAATCTCTTACACCTTTACATGAAATAGCTATCAATCAACTTAAGATGTTGGACCTTGGATTTTGGTTTGATATGATATAAGTCATTTCACATGCTTGAGTAATTAATTGTCATTCATTTGCATATCACAAAATATAAATTTTACCGTTTATGATGTTTACCCATAACTTCTGCGAAATGGTCATCTATGCAAATCACACATCACAACTTTTATTCGGTAAATGAACTTGATTTTGGTTAAGTCATGCAAAATGCGAAATACGCATTCAAGAAGTCAAGATTGTTAGGTCCCTATATTACTAGTATAGTCCCTTATTGTTGTTAGTGTAAACCCCTTATTGTTATTATTGTATCCCTATAACCCCGATATTGTTATTATTGTGCCCTTAAATTATTATTTTTAGGTCAGTTACGATTACATTGTGGTCCCACTAGGATTACATTTTGGCCCCATGGACTCCTATATATAGAAAGGAGGTTTTGTAATTTGTATCATCCAAGAATTGTTCATTCATGTAATGTATTGGAGGTTTACCCCTCGAAGTGGCTTATTTATAAGGCGTTGATATATCTTTTCTTCTATTTTTGGAGCTGGTTTCACAACATTTGGTATCAGAGCTTTGGATTCTAGGGCTTCGCTGCTCCAAACAGGTCATCGTGGCATTTTAGATATAAATGTTTTTCTATGAAGGTGTAGAAGCTAAAATGTTTAGAGTGCGACGTTGAAATCCTGAGGAACATCGTCGCAAAATTTTAGATCTTGGTTTGCAATATTTTTGGAGATATAATCTGTGGAATTTAGGTCATTTTCCAGGATCCTAAATTTAACCTAAACATGTCATCGTGGAATTTTTGCTATAAATTTTTTTCTATGAAAGTTAAAAATATGAAATGTTTAGAGTGTGAAGCTGAAATCCTAAGCAACAGGGTAAAAAAATTTTAGATCTTGGTTTACAATATTTTGGGAGATATGATCTATGGAATTTAGGGCTTTTTCAGGCTTCTGAATTTCATCTCAAATAGGTGACCATGGAAAAATATTCATAGCTCTCTCTCTGAGCATCGGATTGGAATTATGTAAAAATTGGCCACAAGTACACAGATTGTAGTTTTTTGTCTATCAATTTTAGAGCCAAAGGAGGAAACAGTGACACGTGGCAAGTCATACAAGTTTTCTCTACTGAACTAGTCCATAATTGGGTCATTGTGGGAGATTAGACATAACTTTTCCTTGAATAATCCAAATCAGATCAGACCTGTGGAATTTGAAAGAAGATTTAGAGGGCTACTACAGGGCTGGATTTTAGATATTGAGGATCTGCAATTATAGAAATAATTCAATTTCAATATCGAGCTCCTCAAAAGCAAGTAAAAGGTGTGTATTTTTTTTTCCGAATTACATAAGTCCTGCTTGAAGAATCAAGTTGATTTGATTTCAAGGGCATATTGTAGAATATAAATCAGTGTTGGATTTTAAAATGGCCCCTAAAAATAATTCAACACCCATTAAGCCTTTAGAAAGCTCTACTGTGACTCATGAAGACGAAGAATGACAACATGACATATCAAAATTACAAGAGGAAATGCAACAAATTTCTCTCTCGCAAAGAGCAACAAAAAATGAAATGGAAGTTTTGAAGAAAGGCGTGGAAACTAAGATGGATGGTTTGAAGAAAGGTATGGAAGCTAAGATGAATGGTTTGGAAGCTAAGATTGATGGCATAGAAGTGGTCATGGAAGCTAATATGGATGACATGGAAGCTAAGATCGATGAAAAAATGAAAGACAACATGGAAAACATGAAGAATGATCTAAAAGTAGACATAGAAGGTTTAAAAAAGTTGATACAAGAAATTTTTCCTAATGGTGAAAAGATAGTAGAGGAAATTCATGATGAGAACAAAATAAATGTTAATCATGATTTCATAAACTCTAACGTTGGAGGGAAGAACCACCATATTCCAAAAATGGATATGAGGAAGTTTGATCGAAAGGATCCTGTAACATGGATACTACAGATAGAGTAATATTTTGATCTCAATAATGTGCAAAATACACAAAAGGTACACATTGCAACTTTACATTTAGAAAAAAATACATTTGTATGGTATCGATGGCTTTGCTCCCGTAAACAAATTGTCCTATAGTTTCAAGGGTTGATGAATTCCATTTTCAAACCCTTCCTTAGAAAGTTTGTGCTAGTATTTTTTAATGATATACTAATATACAGTAGGTCTTGGAAGGATCATGTTCAACATGTTGACATGGTGCTCAAACTATTGCAGGAGAAATAATTATATGCAAAAAAATCCAAATGTTTCTTTGGAGTACAAGAGGTGGAATATCTGGGTCATATTGTATCTCATGAGTGTGTTAAGGTAGACCCTAACAAAATTAAATCCATTAAGGAATGGAAAGTCCTCACAACCATAAAGCATTTGTGAGGATTTCTTAGGTTAACAGGGTATTATTGCAAGTTTGTTAAGAATTGTGGGAGAATAGCAGCACCTCTAACAACATTATTGGAGAAAGATGCATTTTCATGGACTCCTGAAGAAAATAAGGCCTTTGAACATCTTAAAGACGAAATGTGCCTAGCACCGGTCTTAGCTACGCTAGATTTCACAAAAACCTTTATTGTGGAATGTGATGCCTCGGGAAATGGAATTGGTGCTATTTTAATGCAAGAAGGAAGACCCATTACTTTTGAAAGTCGTCCAATCAAAGGAAAGTTTTTACATAAAGCTATTTACGAGAAGGAAATGTTAGCAATGTTGTATTCACTAAAGAAATGGAAAACTTACGTAATGGGTAGACACTTCAAGGTAAAAAATGATCATGATAGTCTTAAACACTTTTTGGAACAAAGACTATCTTCAGAAGAGAAGCAAAAATGGGTCACAAAGATGTTGTGTTATGACTTTGAAATAATCCACAAAAAAGGGAAGCTAAATGTTGTTGCAGATGAAATCTCAAGAAAGAATGTAGAGGTGGAAGCATTTCTTTGTGCCATATCTATTATCCAACCAGATTGGATAACCGAAGCAAGGGATGAATGGAAGAGAGATGAAGAAGTGTGGACACTCATTCAAAATTTGCAACAAGATTCTAGTACATCTGATACATTTAGTTGGAAAAATGATTCCTTATGGCACAAATATCACTAATATATTTGTAAGAATTCCCAACTAAAACAAAATATTCTTTTGGAATTGCACACTTATTCTTTAGGAGAAAACTCAAGATTTTTAAAAACTTACCATAGGGTGAAGAAAGAATTTTTTTGGGATGGCCTTAAATCTGATATTCAAAATTTTGTGGTGGAATGTTTGGTTTGCCAGTAGAATAAAGTTGAGACAATTAAGACCCCGGGTCTTCTACAACCTTTATCCAATCCAAGTCAACGTTGGGAGGAGATTTCAATGGATTTTATCACAGGTTTACCTAAGTCCGAAGGAAAGAGTGTCATCATGGTGGTAGTTGATAGACTTACCAAGTATGCACACTTTTGTGCATTATCTCATCCATTTCAAGCAAGTACAGTTGCTACTACATTTATGGACAGAATTCAAAAGCTACATGGAAGCCCAAGGGTTATTGTGAGCGACAGAGATCCCATTTTTACTGGAAATTTTTGGAAGGAGTTATTTTCTTGTTTGGGTACTCAATTAGCTCATAGCTCATCTTATCATCCTCAATCCGATGGTCAAACTGAGATAGTAAATAAATGTTTGGAAGGATATCTTCGTTGTTTTTCATGTGATAAAAAAACATAATGGGTCAAGTGGTTACCTCTTTCTGAATGGTGGTATAACACTTCCTTCCATACTACAACAAAAATGACCCCATTTATGGCACTTTATGGATATCATCCATCATCCATCACATAATATTTAAGAGAAAATTCGAAGGTTCAAGCAGTGGAAGATCACATCGAGCATCAACAAGAAGTTCTGCAACTCTTAAAGGATAACCTGAATTTGGCACAAATTCGAATGAAACAACAGGCAGATCAACATTACAGCGAGAGAAGTTTTGATGTAGGAGACTGGGTATTTTTATGGCTACAACCATACAAACAAATGTACCTCAAGCAAGCTAAGAAGGATAATAAATTATCGCCAAAGTACTATGGTCCTTACAAGGTGTTGCAAAATATTGGTACTATGCATACAAATTGGAGCTTCCTGCTTCTTCAAGAGTGCATCCAATTTTCCATGTTTCATGCTTAAATAATGTTATAGGTGAAAATATTCCACTTCAAACAATATTTGTAGAACTTGATGAGGAAGGAAAAATCATATTGGAACCTGAAGTAGTCACGGAAACAAGAACTCGACAGCTATGAAATCGATCAATTTCAGAGTATCTCATCAAGTGGAAGAACTTACCCACTGAAGATTCTACATGGGAG